>JBAJHX010000081.1:21956353-21979637 GCA_037176925.1 Amniataba percoides
AAATAGACCTTTCACAGGATGCAAAACACAAAATAAGACTGCAGCTCAAGCCATGTGCTCTCCTACCGCTCCAAACCCAAAATGAAACTTAACTAAAAATAATGCTGCGATTACCGTTTGCTTCACTGGGTGGCAGTAATACTCTCAAAAGGCATAAGATCAGTCTGTAATCTTGTCATATGGCTCACAGAGGCCATGACACTCAAATGAATATAGAGAACAAAATAAAACAGATTTACTGACCTTCCTGGCTAATCAAAACTGTCTGACGCTGACTTATGATCTCAGTACTTCAGTTCAGGGCCTGAGCACCAGGTGGGATTTCTTTTCCTCTGATGTAAAAGATCAAACTAAAACGAGCCAAAATCAGCTGATTCCATGTTTTACATCACTTTGACTTAAAGGCGCCGGGCTGTCAGAAAAGTAACGCTCATGGATGCAGCTTTGATGCTGACCACTGACACAGAGGTTAATGGTTCTTTGAAAACAGCGAGAGGAGGCAAAAGGCTCCTGATGCCTCACCTGTGCGGCGCCGCAGAGTCACAGTGGAGCAGATGTTGTCACACTGCTTTGCTCAGGGAGGCAGGCAGGTTAATGGAGAGGTGGCGATTAGATTAACAGAGGCTGCTGGGCAATGTAGTGTTTCTAATTGAGTTGGTAGGACGTCTGTGTGTATTCGCACGCATGCTCACATGTTGAGGTAGATTGTACCATGGTTGATTGTTTTTTACACCTACATGCACATGTGATCATTGCTTCATAAACCACATACACACATTTATAACACATATTTTTATTGACAAAATGCCAGCTGTTCATTCTTGCAGCTTAATGCTGCAGTAATGTCGTTACCTCGTGGCAGCAATCTAAGTTAATGGCAGAAGATAAACAGTGATGTCAAGAGATAAACAGTCATTACATGCCAGTAAAACAGAAGAAGGGATGGAGGCACGTGCAGATGTGTTGAATACTCTGGGCACAGGAGCTGTAGCTGGTATCTGATATTTACACAACAGCTGCATGATCTAATATCTATCCTGATAACAGGAAAAAAGCTCTCTGTGTGTACCATCACGCAAAGATAATTAAAGATAATTGGGAATATTTCTCAGAGAAAAAGAGCGAAAGACTGAAACAGAACAGGGTAGTGATGATGAGTAGAAACCAAAGGTGTTTACTGTGACCAGTAAGGTTTAGCTTCCAACAAAGCCTGAAACACAAGTCTGATTTTCACACAGACAAACAGGATGTGATCGCACCTGCATCGGAGAGGAGACTTGGGATGAAGACAGAGAGAGGGAACCACAAAATGAGGAGAGGAGCAGGATCACGGATAGAGAAGATGGAGGAGAGTTAAAGGGTCAGATGGGGTAAATGAAGGAAGCAGAGAAACTGCACAGGCTGAGGTGTTAAAGGAAGAGAAGCCAAGTCACACATTGATTTGTAAGCAGTTTTGACAAATGGAGGAGCAAGAGGTTAGATACTTTAAGAAGCAATGCAACTAAAATGCATCAGCTCTGTCAGAAACACTTGTTAGTCATTTATCTTGTGTTTCTATGTTTAGTTTCTTCTTGTGTGTAGACTTTCTAACTTTCTGCAGCTGGTGAGACTGATAACTAGAAATGACTCATTTTAACACATTCAGACAGAACTTTAAGAGTTGTTTTCTAATAATCAGTGTCTCTCTTTAATCTAATTATGGTGTTATAAAATCAGAAGTATTTTGTATTTAATTAGCTTATTGTATGTTTTTATGTAAAGTATAATTAGAAAAAAGGGGGCAGTAACTACAACTTAAAAAGTATATTGTAGTACACTAGAAGTATCACAAAATGGTAGTAAAAAGTTAAATTACCTCAAACGTGTATGTACTTTATTAATATAATTCAGGAAATGTACTCATTTACTTTCCACCACCTGAGGCCTTTCTGGGATGAAAAAAAAGATTAAAAGTCAGCTTAGCTAAGAATGACTTGGAAATGATTGGACATCATAAATTCTGAGAGTAGGATTATGTGAGGACAGATTTTTTTAACACATCACAAAGTTATGTGTGCATAAGCAGCACATATTGGCTGTTTGTGCAGAGTGACTATTAAGGAAATCTGATCCAGTAGATGAGAGAGGAGAGAGACAATGTGCATCATTTGTGTGTATGTGCATAAGTGATATTTGGGTTTGTGCGTGTGTGTGTGTGTGTGAGAGAGAGAGAGAGAGAGAGAGAGAGCAAGAGTCTGTGTGTGTGTGTGTGAGAGAGAGAGAGAGAGAGAGTGTGTGTGTGTGTGTATAGTGAGGTCTCAGTGAGACACTGCAGGAGATATCTGGGTCATAGTGGATTAATTTTTAATTGTACTGTAGTGAGCTACAGTAACGACGGCTCATATAAAGCTGAAGGTAGCAGCTGATCTTATCTTATCAGCAGCAGCAGTTCTTTGTTACCAAAGCAGTAATGTATAGACATACCTGCAAATAGTCTGAATCGTACAGCACTTCAACCACATCCATATGCACATGAATGCAAATACACAGTAAAGCTTCTGCCTCACACTGGAGCTGTGTGAAGGGAGCACTGTACTGAACAGACGGAGGAGAAAGATAAAGAAGAGAGATGCACCAAAGGATCTGTCAGCTCTCTCACTCATACAAACACAGAGAGGTCACTGGAGATGTTATTGTTACATCTCGTGTGGGCTGCTGGGTCCCTGGGAACATTTCTATCAGCTGTGTGGGATTATGAACATTTTGCTTTTACCTGCACTACACAGGGGCTGTGGAGGGACACTGTCTCATGGCCGCCATTTGTAATTCAGCATCAGAGAAATAGCTTGTGGCTGTAGTAGAGGCAGGTGCTGTCAAAAAGTGAAGGTGTAGCTGGATAAAGGCAGAAACTGCACAACAAAAACACCCATGCCAGCAGGCTGAAAGTGAGACAGTAAAAACTCTCTGATCTAAAGACGAAGAGCAGCTGGTGTCATGGGAGGCTGCGCAGTAATACATGGAACTTAATGTTCATTTCAACATGCTAACATGCTCATGTTCAGCATGTGCAGTCTTACTGTGGCATGTTTGCATGTTGAAAAACACAAAGCACTAAACCTAAAGTGCAGCACAGACTGACGGAGATGTCATTAGTGTTGTAGGTATTCAGTGATACTGGATCAATAACGTCTCCTTCTGGAAAGCTGCATGTTTGTGCAACATCTCAATCCAATACTTGTTGACATATTTTAGACTGGACTGAAGTGAGCGATGCCATCCTTTGTGCCACCCCACTAAAATGTCTCAAAAACAGCATGTAAGGAAGCAAGTCTCATGTAGAGAAACAATCACTGTCGCCCATCTGTGTTATATTAGACATGCAACCCTGGCTATTAAAAATCACATTCACCTAAATATGCATTAGCCAGTATGTTCAGCTGAAAAATGTGTGCTGTCATGGTATTTAGCTTTTAACTTTTAACCAAAGCAACTCACAGTAAATGTATTTAACCACATGGAAACAGCTTCATAAGGCTCCTATCACTACATTTAGAGACAATAATAAATACAGAGGGGTTCATTTATCTTTTAGTTTTTATTTCGATTTAACTTGTGTAGTTAAGGAAACATTTATATTGAATATATCTGCAAACTCAGACACTGACATTTTCCTCCTTTTCCCACCCACACCTGTCAGCTGCAGCAAAATTAACATTTATGTGATTATGTGCTGGCAACTCAAAGCGCTTGGTCACAGTTAGAGAAAGATCAAGGTTAATTACTGAAAGAGACTATTCTGACGTGAAGCTCACCTCAGGATGCAGCGACTGAGATCTCAGCAGCAATTACAGTTTTTCCTAAATGTATTTGGCAAAGCAGATTACAAGTATCTAAGCGTTTGGGACGGAAAATGAGAAATGTCAGCCAATACAGACAAACAAAAAGTCAATTAAAAAAGTCAAGTAAAGCTTCTTTGTTTGGTGCACAACCTGACATGTGTTTGTATCTGTCCACTTGTAACAAACTCAGAAATACCAGCATGAAATTGACCTCCCTCCCTCCCTGTCTGTCTGCTCCTCTGCAGTCCTTGTTGCTGATTCGTCAGGAGATGGTGGTTTCCCAGAAGAAGCTTGGCGAGTTTTGCGAGGCTCTGAAGCAGTACCTGAAAAACGTCTCCACTCAGAGGGACTGCTTTCAGTAAGTCTCACTGCTGCTCCACATTTTCACCACTGCAGAGTGCTGCACCACAACACTAATCTTGTTTAATATTTAATGTGCTCCATTTTCAGTGTCAGGACCTCACTGCTTTTCTCACTTTATTAAGTACTGCCTCAGATTTTCTCTGCTCTAGTCTTGGATTGTTTCACTAGTGTTTTTTAGAGTTCATGCACACACACACACACACACACACACACACACACACACACACACACACACACACACACACACAAACAACTTTCTCAGTAAAGCTCTGAGTATTTCATCATTATCTTTCAAAAAAAATAATTAGAAAAAACTGCTAAAACTCCCTCAAGGTTTGGGTCATTATGTCACATGCTCAGTACACATTATTATATACATACATTTTACCTGTAAAATAATATATATAGAATATAGTCTGATATACACAAGCCGTACCTATCACAGTTCTCCTGTGCCTCCCACTCTGAACCTCAGGCTGCTGTGAAACAGTCTAATATCCAGAGATTTCTCCAAATCCCAGACTCAATATGCTGTATGCATAGTCCAGAGTCATATTCTCAATATGCCCTTGGCAAGACTGGGAGGTTCTGATTTCACTATATTTCTGTTATTTGTAGTACAATTTCTCTCTCCAGTTACTGCAGTCTGCACTTTGGGATGAAGGGTCTGCAGGAGAGGCAGTGGTATGAGGCTTGGGAAGTACACACAGCACAGAATGCATAGTTCATTCATATAATGTGTATTATGGTATTAAAACCTTATTTTATCAAGCAAATGTTGCTGAACCTCCATTAGCTTAGTTAGCTACTTGGTGCAATAGAAACAACCTTTAAACTCAGCACTCGCAGATGGACATCACCTGTGGTTAACGTGTGTTTGCACACAGCCGATCACGCAGCACTGCGCTGATAAACCATTACAGGTCAAAAGAATAAATCCACATCTCTTCTGTTTGCACTCACCTCATTCCAATTTAACTTTCCATTTTATCACCTCCCAACAGAATAGTGCCGGCATATCTTGTAATGAAATGGTGCCTGTGGGGAGGTGTGGGGGGGTCACACACAATCAAAGCACTGTAGTGAACCGCGGCTCCACTCCAGCTGTCAAGGGACAGGCTGGAAACTGCATGTCCCCACCTCTGAAACTCTGCGTTATAAAACCTCTGTTACTGCTGTGAAAGTTCAGCAGCTGGCTCCCTGATCTACTGATGCTGAGCCCAGCACTGTTTCTCAGGGATATTTACCTCTTTTATGAACTCAAATCCAACTCCATCTGTGTACAGCCCACAGTCATTATAACACTGACAGCACCTATTTTTTATATATAAATAAAACAGATCATATATTAGACATTTCAACATGACCCAGAATCCACAATCATACAGACCTCAAACTTTAGAAACTACATTAGAGACCGTAGATAGATTTTTTTTTACTGAAAGCATTAAAATGAGACAACACAAAAGTACAGTATGTTGTTAAAGGAACTTTTCAGCCGTGGGCACACTGCTGTTTTATATCATCACTGACTTTGTCTTCCATCCATCTTCAAACACCATGTTTCTGTCATTCACCAACTTTCAAGGATTTCCAGGCTCTGTGTCTCTCTCTTTCCCAACAGAAGTCACACAGTCCATCACACGTACTTCACACTCTGCTCCTGAAGGACATTAAATGATTCAGCAGAGGTCAATAAAAAGCGTCAGACGTTATTTTCCTGTTTGTTTTTAGCATTTAGTGTAGTTCACTGGCTTGTCAGTACCCCGGTTAGTCTCTTATCTAATCAGTAAATGTGGCAGCACAGTGCTTACTATTACTAAATATAGCTGAAGTAAATAATGCATGCAGGAGGGGACGCTTGGTGAGGAAGAGCCTCTTTATTTCCTCTGAATAGACTTTTCTCACGTCTGTGCTGTCTCTGTCTTCCTTGCTTTTGCGTCACAGAGCATCTTTCCTTTCTCTCCCCTCATTTCCTCTCTCCATCCTGCACAAGCTAAGTGTCAGATCTAAAGTTTGTTTAGTCTCTGCCTTCCCTGCTCATTATCTTTCAGGGTGGATGTCTGATTACGTGCACAAACACTTTATTATATCCTCCAGCAGAGCTCACGCAGCTCCACTTGTTTTCTTTGAAGCCTGTGAAGATGTCGGGCAGGTAGCAGCAGTCTGCCCTCCTCAGGTTCAGGGAAGAACTCCTTTTACACACTGCTGCCGCTCAGTAATCGTCAGGTAGCAGGAAATAGCAGGTGGCATGGTAAAAGTGTGTGTTACCGTCATATGTGTCTGTTCATAGTCATCTGTCCAAAGCCCGGCATCTTTCCTGAACAGAGCATTTCATATTTCACTCATCACAGATTAGCTGTGCATTATGGAGCCCCAAAGTAATCAATATTTGATTAAATCAACAAGAATATTAGAGTATTATGAACAAGAATATGAACAAACTGTGAAAAAGATATTAATAAACAAATAAACTGAAATGATGTGAGAAATCATTCAAACTCTTTCTAAGGAAATGTTCTTTTCTTCTCATTATTTTAGTTTAATTGGATTTTTTTGTTATGAAAATATTCAGTTCAAACTGACATTTTTCAACAGCAGTATTTTTTTATCACTTTTAATATGAATTTATATGATTGTGACGTCACCCCTTAACCCTGTTATGCCTCAATGCCTCTGTTAGTCCACAACCAACCAGCCAGCTCCTCTTAGTGAGAGCAGCAACACACACACACACACACACACACATAGACACTCAGACGCACACGCACACACACACGCACATATAGACACACAGACGCACACACACACTCATTTTGAATCAAACAATTAGAGGCTGCTGCTGTAAATGAACACAGAGACTTTTAATTGGTCACTAGTGCTCCACCACACAGAAACTTTCTATCACTTGTGATGGTCTGAAGTCAAATGAAACAATCAGTTCAGAAACATATTTCCATTATGACTTAGTGTTACTGTCATTTGGGTTTAATCTTATCGAGTGCTGAAAATCTGGCATTTAGTTTGACATATACGTTGATGCGCTATAATACAACACAATAATGCCGCTGATGCAAGTAAGAAGGACTTTGAGCTCAATAATCCTAAAAGTGCTTGGTATGTTCTGTGATTTCTGATGGAGATCAGGATATTTATATTTATTTATAATCCAGCTGGTGTCGCTGCAAAGACTCTGAGATGGTTGAAAACACAGCAAACATGTACCTGAGCCTTCTGCTTCAACAAAGTCTATATCATGTAAAGAGGCAAAATTAACCTCAAATGATGTTTTTCTATGCTTTCACAAGGAAAGCAAATGAAATGAAAATTGTGTTTGTGATAAGTGGTAACCTAAACTGGTGTAAATGTGATGTAATTTCATGCCGAAACAAGTCATAAAATTACACAGTGCCACCTCATCTGCATAAACACAACCTCAGCAGCTCCTCTTCTCTCGCTTTGATGCATTCACAGCCAGAAAATGACCGAGAAGGGCAGGTGACAAAAATGCGATCACATTGTAATTGTTGGCTTTCTACTGGGACTAAATCTGAGGCCTTTGTGTCCTGTCAAACACTCTTTCACATGAAGACTTTTTTCTTACAATGATTCATTCATGTTAGTCTCTCACAATAATCTTAGTATTACATGATTGAATGGATGTGAAGACTTCATGTGATAGAAACTGTTCTTAATGACTGGATGTTGAATGATAAATGATACCGTTTTTTAACTCCTCTCAGTGTGATCAGTATGAGTGGTAAACCTTGTACAGCAGCAGGCCGGTGGTGGTTAAAGTTGTTCTAATTCAATTTCACACATTAAGAATGGATCAAATCATTTTTGTAATGTCAGAAGGGTTCACAAAGACGTGTCACCCACCTCCGTTTCCTTCAGCCCTACAGAGAGTTTTTACATATTTCATTTCACTGATTTATTGACAGTCCGTAATGTGACTGTTTAGTTTTTTTCTGCTACCTGAAATGTCACTTTTCAGTTCTTTTTGGGCTGTAAAGTTTTTATCAAATGGACATTTGCAGCCAGATAACATACTCTCTCCGTGTGTCAACATTTTTCCAGCATGACTGTTTAACCCTAAACGCAGCACTTGCTGTTAAAGCCGAGTGACAATCTGAAGTGCAGGAGGACAAAGCTCCCTGGTGGAAAATCTCCAGCACCTTGTTGAACACGTTCATGCTGATCTAGAGGCAATATGGAGCCAGTGTTCATCACAGTAAAGTGTACCCATAAAGGGCCTCATGGAAATGGTCAATAACATCCAACCACCCCCCCATTGCAATGACCTGGTCACTCATTGTTCCATTGTATTATTGCACATTTCATCTTTACAGATGGGATGTAATATTCAAGCCCTCATCTTGCTGTAAAATGCTGTGGCATCAGTATTGTGTGAGATGAGGAGACAATTCATTTTTTTCCCCTGAAATCAAGACGATTATTGTGTGTTATGTCTTTAATGTGCACCTGTCACTTGTGTTTCCTCCCTTTTCTATCACTACCTCACATCCTCCTCCTCTGTCGTCCACGTTTTCTTTCACCTCTCTCCTCCTCCACCTCCGTGATCCACTTACCCATTCTGTCTCACTCTCATTTCCTCATCCTTGAATTTCCACGCCGCCCTTCACTCTCTTATCCACTCATTCCCTTTCTCCTCTGCCTCCTCTCCAGCGTGACTGCGGTGCGCCTGCCGGACGGTTTATCCTTTGTCGTCTATGAGTTCTGGGATGGAGAGGAGGAGTGGAAGAGGTGAGTTTTCAGCCGCAGGGCTCCATCTACCTAATATTAATAATAATCATTTGTAATCATAAGCCTAAGCCCCAGTATCTGTCACTCACAGCGGCATAAGGAGCTTTCTGATTTTCTGTGACTTGTGTGAACAAGCCTGTAAAAAGGCGTTGATGCAGTTAAAGTGGCAGTCCTGCAGCGGCAGTAAAAATGAGCCAAATCAACAGGCAGGGTGAAATGCTGATGAAGGCTCCTTGTTGGAAACTGTTTCCCAGTGTGGATCCACTTTAAAAGTATTAAAAGTCATTACTGAGTGTGGACATTCATTTTGTTTCTGAAAATGCCCGTGAGTCAGCACTGCGGCTCCTCTGAAGGTTTTTGGAGCCGAGCGCGTCGCTGCTTCCTGCCATTGTTTTCATTGATTGGTCATCGCCAAATAAAGAAAGCCCTCACTTTTCTTCCATTACTGTCAGGAGCATGTAGGATGAATTCCTCCATCCACATTTAATTAGCATTCTTCAGCCATGAGCTGCTGAAGCACTCGCGCTGCGTCAGGTCATCATGATTTAGTGATGGTGCTGGCATGAGGAGAGGCTGCTGATGTAGCTGCCTGCTGATCGGAGTTTCTGCTCCACTGCTCGCAGCACCTCAGTGCCATTAATATTTCAGCGCTTACAGTAAAGGCTAAGGGCCGCGCTAAGCGGTGGGAGGCTCTGTGTGCCCGTTTATGAGCGGCTGTGTGAAATGCGTGTGTGTGTGTGTGTGCACTCTCACCCTCCCCTCTGATTCCAGGCACCTCCAGTCGGCCCCCAACAAAGCCTTTCAGCACGTGAAGGTGGACACACTGTGCCAGCCGGAGGCCACGTCCTCTGTAGCCGTGCCAGGTCAGTGGTGAGACGCTGCAGAGCAACAGCAGAACAAAATGAGCCTGACATGGTCTGAATACAGACCAAGTCAACGTTTGAAACACATGCAGGGAAACACAGGGATGTAATGTAATTAACTAAAAAAAAGCACTTACATACAGTTTTGAGGAACTGTATTTGATTATTTCCCTTTTATGCTCATGTACACCACTAAATTATTTGATGACTTTAATTACATCCTTTGCACATTCAGACTGTTCATAAACAACATATTCAACTAATGTATTTAAGACTTAAGATTTAAGATTTAAGATCTTTTATTGATCCCACAATTGCACTGTTACAGTAGCTCAAAAAACACACAGTAAAGAAAAAGACATTAAATAGCAGACAAAATAGCACATAAAGACACACAAAAAAGACCAGTATGTACAATAAATAGTAAAACAACAGAAGAAAGAAACAGTATTTAAATACACACAGCCTCACCCAGTTTGATGTGCACGTGGTGAGGTGTTACTGCACAGGTGCATGTGGATAAATAGCAGATTATTATGATTATACTGAAACACAGAGTATTGTCACACTGTGGTTTGCCACCTTTACTCATGTAAAATCTTAATACACCTCAGGGTAAATGCAGTAAATTCAGTGTTTGTCAAGTCCACTCTCGACTAAGAAAAACGACGTGTCTGTTCCAGCATTTGCAGGCGGTAAAATGACATATTTCAACACAGTAAGAGTAAACAAAAGAACAAACTGGAACAGAAATAAACAGAAAACAGGCAAACTGTGTAAAATACACAATTACAGAGCAGGACTACAATGATGAAACCATTTTATGCTCATAATCAGTGTGTGGTCAGTCAGCCTGGCTGTGTAATCACAGACACTGGAGAAGTGACTGACCCAGCTGCCATCGTGCGCCCTGAGCCTGTCAGTGACTGAGGAGACTTTACTCTCTCCTAACTCTCCTTTTTTCTCCATCTCTCCTCACCCCGCTCTTTGCTCCTCTCATCCTTCATTCTTCTCTCCTCTTTCTTTCCCCGCCTTGCCAAATTTCGCCTCCTCGTCATTTCTCTCTGCGCTGCCCTCTGGGACTCATTTTCTTTCCAATTTCTCTCTCTCTCCATCCTCTCTCTCACTCGTCTCCCCGCTCTGTTTTCAGCCGCCTGGTGCAGTGTGAACCGGGACTGAGCATGAAGATATTCAGCTACCGGCCAAGACTCCTGGACACTCCCCACTTCCTCCTTAACTCCCCTCCATTTCTGAAACCTTACCCCCGCCCCCCCACGTGCTCTCACACCCCTCCAAACCTCCCCTCTTTCAACCCTCACATTCCTCAACTCTTTTTGTAAGTACATGTTTACACAGTGCAAATGGATGGTGTCAACTGCAGTGAAAACAAACGTTTTACAATGTGAGATTACTAAAGATGTGTGTGTGTCTCACCATAGTAGACTGCTGGCTCAAGATATCGGATTATGTCACGCTCATGTTCAAAGTAGCTTTGAGCCACTGTGAAGTGGAGTTTCGTCATGTAGCAAGGACCCTGGCGTTGAGTTTTTCATGTAGCAGTTCCTGTTTGTGGGCTCGTGCATTTAGGATGAGACGTTTCTGTTTTTCACTCCTGCTCGGGTTGAATTTAGCACAGGTAGCTCATCTGTTGCTGCTCATTTCACATTTGCTCCCATATATTTTTTTTCTTTTTTTTTGTGACGACCAAATGCTTTGGACATTATTCTCACATCAGCCATTCTGAACTCACATCGATCTGTTGAGGAAATTAGGCCCAGTGTGGACAGATCTATTTCCCGGATCAGCTTGCAGTCTCAGGAAAACTGGACGCTTGACTTAAACTTGAAGGTCAGCTAGCTCCTGTTAGTGAGTCCTTAAGTAACCCAGTCGGGCCTGTGTCAAAAATATAGATGTATTTTTGTGAAAACCACGATGGCCTTGCAAGCAGTGAATGGATTTTTAGAAAAGAATAAGTACAAAATGTTCTTATGTGGAGCTTCAAAAAGCACTGAAGTCAGCTGGTTCAGTAATTTGCTAAAACATCTATCATACATACCACAAGATGCAGCGATGATCTTCATTTTGATCAAACAGACCTTTCCCAGAAGGACCTGCAGACACATCATTGTTAGACTCTGAAGCTTAAACATACAACAACACAATATATCTGACTTACTGATACACATTTAATGAAAATAAAACTATTATACAGTTATTACCAGCTTTGGCCGTGGATATATCAGGGAGAGAAAGAGACACAAGAGAGTTTGTTTCAAGCATTTATTCATTATATATATATATATATTTACAGTCCTCATGCGATCAGAGAACCATGACTTTAAGATTTAAATACATTCAAACCAGTCTGCAAATGAATGAAACCACATTTAAGAAACTTTGTGTGGTGTAAATTTACCTTAAAATATAAACCTTTATTCTTCAGATCCATTGGTTTCACTGTGTAAGCTCATATTGTTGTGTCTCATCTCCCCACGTACTCTAACGTGCGATGGCTGCTGTGGGAGTAATGTCTGTGATGTATGAACTTATTTAGCATGCGTAAACACAGCACATGTTTTTATGAGCAGCCCTAAACCCAAATCCCCCCAAAATCCCTGTGAAGCCGGCATCGTGACCACATCTGGACAGCGGTGGTGATATTACCCAGACAGCCCTCTGAACAGGGTCACTGTCACTTCTGAAAAGATGTCGTCTTCACAAATATTTGTGTACGTAGATGCCAGTTTTTTTTTTCCTGACAGGCACGTAACGAAACCTTCAGCGTTTCTTCATGTAGCTTTTATTTCATGAAACGCTCATGGGGCTGAGGGTTGAATCTGACATCAGGGTCGCCTGAGAGGTGAAATGAATAGATCGTTCTGCTGTCAAGGGATCATTTGTGACTTAGACAAGAGTCTGCTGCTGCCTCGAGACAGAGGAGACGAATCAGAGAGACTAACGGCAGCAACTCGCTGTTCTCCATGCAGCTAAAGCTCGTTTCATTTCCGCCTTCTGTTTGCGTTTTCCTTGTCTGAACTGGCGATGGGTAGCTTATATTAGCTGTGTAAGTCTAGTAGAGATTGTACATATGAAAATGTTGTTCTATTATGATTATATTTGTATTTAGTGACCTCTTTTAGTGCTATGGTGCAATTTTTTCCTCAGTGGAAGTGGCAGTAGCTTCCCAGGAGCTGTGGCTTCTAATAGTTAGTTTAAATGAGAACAGCTACCATCAGAAACTTCAGACAGATATAAACCCATCTGAATGACACTGAATATGAAGCCTTAAACATCACCACATGAGAGCGGAGGTTCACTGATGTAAACGCCCAGTAAGCAGGGAAATCTGACCACGCAGCACCAGTGTCGCACATTACTGATACAAAGAAAGATTCACCTTTGCATTAGATTTACTCAGTTATCTTTTTTCATTTACCAACATATCACAACTTTGACGCAGGACCTCACATGGCTTAGACAGGTCGACCACCTCAGCATCACTGTCCCATCGCGGACGTTGAAAACCATCAGAGTCAGATGCTGGATGGGTCTGATCAGCTGTCACTCAAAAACATGACAAGTCCAGAAGCTCTGATATATAAAAATATTATTCTCTTATGACCAGTGACAACAGTGTTAAATGAAGGGCTCGCCTTACGACAGAGTCAGTCTTTGATTCCTGTTTCGGACTCAGTTTCTTTTCACAGTCCAAACACAGACTGAAACTTCACTGTACTTTACACACACCTGTCTGCAAATGGGCCGAACTGTCAATCATTCTCTCCCTGATCCCAAATCCTGCACTCTTACCAGATTCGATCAGACCCACCTCTGCATCTCCTCTGATCAGTTTGGAGCAAACCTCATCTTCTTTGAAGCTGAAATCTCATCCGTTCCCACCTGGATGAGCTGAGGTCAAAAGATTCTCCCAGAAGCCTGAACCTCACCACGACTAACACCACTGTAAACCCACCATTGTAAAACAATCAAGACTCTCACTCAGAAAGCACAATGTAAAAATGAGTGAATATTGTGACTTAAAGATACAGTATCTTAGAGGCTATTGAGTATGACGAGAGTATTTAGATATACATATACATATATATATATATATATAGTGTAACATTTTACCTGGTGAAAGGTTTGTTGATGAATCACTCCTTCTTCATAGCTCTATACTTTCAAAGGTGCCATCCTGCCGTCCACCTCACTGTTGAGTCTCTTTTCATCTGTGAATGACAGTCAGTCTGTCATCTACCAGTACTATCGTAGTGGTGAGTTGGGATCCAGCTACATCGATCAAGCACCTTCCTGTGGAGAGCTGGGCTGCATTGAGCAGGGCGGGGACGTGGAGGTGTTGCATATTATTAGATATACTGTCACAGAAATATGTATTACAGGCTTATAGAACAGGCATGCAAAGGCGTTGCTCCTTTATCTGTGAAATGTTCCTTCTAATCTCTGAGTGTCTGTGTTAAAGGTGCCCGTTGGAGTTTTTTATGGAGCAGTGGCTTGTTTGCATGGTGTGGCCGACATTTACCGCATTTGAGCAACAGTGGACTGCAAGCAAGCGACACGGACATCCACCGTGCAGGCTTTAAGATAAAAGAAAATATGTTTTAGAAACTGGCTGCAAGGTTTCTGACAGCACTAAGCACAGAAGATCTATCTCTCCATCACACTGGCTCCCCATAGTGTTCAGTTTGAGCTTTAAAGCGTCTCATGGCTCAGATAACACCTCATTCTGCTCCAAAGCCACGCAGCTGTTTTTCTCCCCTTTGGACAGCTCTCAACAGCTGATTGTAAAATGTTTTGATTATTTTCAGGTCAGACATATTTTGGAGACCAGAGCAATACAGAGGTTGCCATAAATCTCCCTCAAACCTTGTCTGAGGTCGTTAAACCTCAGACAAGGTTTGAGGGAGCTAAACTAATTACAGAGCAACATGAGCTGTGTTTGTTAACGAGGAAGCTCCAAGGGGCACCTTTAACCTCTGACCTCTTGTAAAAATCAAACAAAGTTCTCCCGTGCCACCACAAACTGTGTGAAATCGTGTTTGTTGCAGACGGAGCTGCTGTGTTCTGAATCAAAACATAAAGCCATACTGCATGGATGGTTGTTTACATGTCGGTGACTTCCTGTACTGATAGCCATAGTTACACCGTGCTCGAGCGCCCGGCTGAATGCAGTCCGCCCGCTCTGATCGAGGCGTCCTCTCCTGTGCGTTGTGCCCAGCCTGGCTGGGTTGTGTATTTGAGGTAGATAGTGAGTGAACTGTCAGAAATGCCAATACTGTTTCCTATTGATACATTCCTGAACGTCCCTCAGACTGTGCAACCTGTTCTTTTCTATCCTCTTGCTCCTCAGTGCAACCTGTGCTTCGTCATACAATGAAAGAGTTATGCCTCTGTAATGTGGTGAAACAGGCCTTGAGAAAATGTCTCCTGGCAACATGAAAGCTTAAACGTGGGGGCGCGTTCGTCCCGTGGCGCTCAGACCTCCTGCGGGCGGTTTCTGCAGCCGTAGGGAAGCTGGTGAACAGGAAGCCCGTCACCAGGTTTACCTCAACGAGTGTTGTCCCGTGATATCGAGCCAATCAGGAATCTGCCAAACCGGCCGTAACTCTTCCCTTCTATGGCTGTTCTTTTCTATCCTTCAACTGAGTGCATGTCAACTGAATGTCCAGTAACTTCTTTGCTGTAGTATTAGGCCATGCTACTCTTCAATGGGTTTTGTGCATTTCTTACCTTCTTCTTTCTTTTCTAGTATTCCTATGAAGGAGACAGAGACTAAAATCTATTATATAAAATATATATGACTAGAAAAGTGGCATACAAGAATGAACATTCACTTTTATGGCAATGTTTAATGAAATATTAATTCTTAATGTATGTTTCAGTAAAACAGCTTTCTCTTAAGTGTAGAGACTTATTGCAGGGATGCAAGTATTATATTTGGTCTTTAAAGAATATCTTGTTGAAATTCTAGACAATGTAGAGTGATGCAATTCAATAAAACTATAAAACTGAAGCGCGGACTTTGTGGTTGTGCTTTGTGGATTTTACACTGCTGGTACTTTCTATGAGGCTCTGTAAAATCTGTGAGTTATTTGAAATTTTCACTCATCCTGTGGTGGCATTTCTGTCCCGATGGAAATCGAAATCATCCTGCAAGACGACCCTCAATTCACAGATGACATGTTTACTGTCTGCCATGATGAGCATTAAAATGAGGAGACAGTCAGCTTCACCTGATCTCACTCCAGCAGAGAACAAGACGGGAGCCGGATGGGATGCCGCCTCATTAAAGGAGCACTCTATTGATTTTACTCAAAGTGCAGTTTAATCGCCATGGTTACGGCATGTCCCAAGTTCACACTGATACCAGGCAGGTTCAGGCTGCGTGGTGCGTTGACACCGGAAAAATGTAACGGCTAAATAAAGACAGCAGATTTTTGAGGTGGAGGAGACGCTTGGTGGAGGAAGTTCGACCTACCGGCCACTTCACAGAGTTCATCTGTACAATCAAGTGTGATCCAGTACAACAGCTTCACCATGAGTTTGTAATTATTCACTTTTTATTGACACTGTCAGAAAGGTAAGGACTCCAGTTTGTTTATTACTGAAGTCACGGTGGATTGAGGTGTTGTTCTGGACTGCATTACGCCAAAAGGTGGTTTATTATTGTGCTCGTTACATACTTTAGAGGAGGAGGAAAAAACTCTTAAATTTAATGCACTGGAGTACGACACCACGATCCACTGATACCTCAGTGATAAACATGAAGCAGAATGAAGCCGAGTTAAAGCAGAGCACATGGCAGAGCTGTTGTTCTGCATCACATCACACTGCAAGGGTGAATTTAATGCTTTGATAGTGGATTTTACTCAAAACAAAAAACATATATATATCATTATATTCAAGATTTTAACCAAGTACAAAAGCATTATGAACAAAATGTATTTAAAAACTATCACAAGTAAAACTTCTTGTTGGGAATGGTTGGAAATGATTAAAGTTGCTTACTAATAATAAAAAACTTAATTTTATTAAGCAACTTTTCATTGCCTTTTCATTGATGTGCTTGTTAACACGTAAGCAGCATTGTGTTACAGCAGCAGTCTGTAAGTGTGAAAGGTGTGTAGAGGTGGATGTGGGACAAACCATCAGCCTGTCAACAGGACCAAACTGGAGAAAACAACCAAACGGGATGTTTCTGCTCACTGGAGGAGTTTCCTCTGTTTTTCCACACACCCACAAACAGGTTCAACAAGGGTGTCACATAAAAATGATTTCATGATGGTTTCATTCACTGTTAACCTGACTACTTTACACATCATTACATACCTTTAAAATATCACAATGCTGCTGTCTTTTAAACATAAGACTTATTTACACACATCCAAATAATCATGTACAGAAACACGTAAATAACCATCCTCAAATCTTTTGGCACCCTAAAGCCACATCGGTCAACTTAGTCAGACGTGGCTCTGCAGTAAACAGTCGACTGCGTGAAAATAGTGTTTAAGGAAATGAAAAATAAAAATCAGCGTCCATAATCAGTGTACGGTTCTTTATCTTACCTGTAAACTGCACTGGAGGTTTTCTGAACAGGCTGGTCTGATAAAATAAATGTGATGGCTGCAGATCAACTACATTACAGACTGCAGACATACCTGAGGATTTCAGTCAGATCATCTCATGAGGCAGACAAAGCTCATCAGCAAGGTGCAACTAATCACAGCAATCACACCCCGACACTGAAGGAGGGGGGTGTTTGCTGTGTTATGCACATTGTGGTAGAGGCCACGTTGAGAGTCGAGTGGCTCCGTGATTGTTCAGGGGTCATGTCCATTTCAGAAGAGTACAGAGTGGCATTATTCTCTTTGGGGGGGTACAGGTTAAGATCTGGTCACCAGTGTCTCCATGAGAAACCCCCTGCATCAGTGTGGGAGGAGGAAGCTGTCAGAGCTTTCCGAGCACCTGCATGACGGCGATGGTGGTGCTCTGGCCGAAGATGAAAGCGCCGCAGAGCAGAGTCACCACTCCCCACACCGTGAGGACGACTCTGGAAAGCAGACAAAGACACGTAAGAGCTGAAGCAAACGCTCTGTGGCAGGTCTGTGACTGCACCCACAAACACACCACGTCCCTTTTTCTGTGACTCTCTGACACATTCTTAGCATTCACTGATATTGGTATTATCAGAAAGTCACACTGATCTAAAAACATCATGTCTGTTGGAAGTGTGATCATCACATTACATTTAAACCTTTGTGTCAGAGCAGCTACTGTCACGTGATTGACAGCAACCTCTCAAAAAAGCATCTGGATGAGCAAACAAACCAACAAAAAATAATTCATTTTAGTCATTTTAGGAAACAAGAACCCTTTAAAAAAGTTCCTGTTAGAATACAAGGTTCAGGGTTTGTGTAAGAGTGAGCTCACTGATCATCACACAGCCAGACACTTCCAGCATTATTCTTTCTCTCGAGTGTTTCTTTGGATCATCACCCAGACGCAGTATATTTACTTTACATTAACATTTAAATGAGGTTTTTTCTCACCTGGTCTTACAGGACACCGGCTCAGACTGCATGGCAAACATCAAACAGAGTCCTGTTCAAACACGTCACAGGGTCAGAGGCTTGCAGCACATTTGAGAAAGCACCGCTGTGTAACGAGAGTTTTACCCGGGAAGATGAAGATGAAGAAGGCGCTGATCCCCCCGATGACGCTGATGACCTTGCTGATGTCCGGTACAAAGGTGGCGATGAGCAGCGTGGCCGTGATCCACAGGACCGTCAGCACGTAGCGACTGCGGCTTTCAAACTCCAGCGTCACCACGCCGCGGCGCCTCCGCCGCCAACTCATCAGAAAGTCCTGGATCACTGATCTGATGGGCAGGAAATGTTTTATCAACCAGTGCGGTTACACACTGTGTTTGTGTGTTTGTAAAGGAAACACTGCATTTAAGGAGGTCAGAGGTTTTTATATTTATCAAAACAATCCTGTGACCACATCAGATCACACCAACTGTAAATCTTTATCTGGACAGGTCACATGACTTTGGATGATTTCATATAAGCGGCGCTGTGACACAGGTCGAGTCTTTTAGCAGCACTGAACTGAAGCGATATGAAGGTCGCGGCTCTGACCTGCCCAGCAGCAGGATGATGGGATAGACGGTGATGATGGAGACTCCGAACAGCAGCCTGGCAATGAGCATCAGAATGTCATCGCCGGCGTACGACATCAGGATGTCGGCCTTCACGTCCTCTCCAAATGTCAGGTACCCATAAACCCCTGCAACAGACAAGCAGCGATGATGCTTCCTGATCCATCAGCATCAAACGCAGCATGGATGGAAAAACTGACATTTTCACAGACAGTGGCCGAGTGGACCTGCTAAGCACAAACACACATAAACAGGAGCACGTTATTGGATGTGTGGATCAGGTGAAATGGACTGTGGAGCCTGAAACATCAGAAAGTGAGTTTAAGTGATTCTGATGAAGAGTCACTTTCACTGACTGAAGCCGTGTCCCATTTAAATACTGTGTTATTACTGCAGTGGACAATAAATACTATCTTTGTTAGACACTGCAAGAAATCAACATACTGAGCTGTTTTATAGCAACAGGAAATTATGGGATGTACACACCTCGGGAGGTCAACCAGTGTTCCTGTCAGGTACATTTACGAGACAGAAAATGTTTTGTAATAATTCAATAATTTTTCTTCTAGAGTGATGCTGGACCTGTTTCATGTGTAGTACACAATACAGTCGTATGTGGTCGTGTCGAGTGTGTATTATGGATCTGAGACACATCTTTAGAGTACAGTGATGCTCACGGCTCCACGAGGCTGTAACACGCTCACTGTCTTAATTTAGCATCACGGTTATTGGTGCTAAACACAAAAGCAGAGCCGTCTGACCGGTGAGGGTGTAGATGATGAGGCAGAAGATCATGGAGGCCACTGAAATGAAGACCCAGTGAGAGAGCCGCTGATTCTCCATGCTGCTGTAGATGGCGATGGACGCCTCGTGGCACTGGACACACACACACAAAGGAGAAAGTTAAACCACAGATATGAACCATCTGCACAGAGCATATAGACTTTTAACCTGCTGGCTCCTCCTCTCTGGTTAAAGGTGACATCACTTGGCTGGAAAACAAACTGCTCTCTGGCCAGACGAATTGTGTGCGTCTGTAGCCGCCAACCTTGGATTTTTCTCATCTGTTTGGCGCTCACAGTGCAGGGTGGAGATGCGACAGGTCTTATTATCTCGGATCTTTCTGCCAGTGTGATGAACTGAGATGAGATAGGGAATTAAATGAAGGCCACGGGCTCGCAGCGGCGCAGAGAGGTGAGTTAAACCATCGCAGAGGTCAGGATGCAGACTCTTGTCCCCACTTGATCCCAGCTGCCATCGCCCGGTTTTAAATCTCGCCTCCCCCTTCCTGCACTTCCCCTCCTCCACTCCTCTCAGGATCTCATCAGCTGTCCTTTCAGCCCTTTGCAGAGCAATCATTCACCCTGAGGGAGTGTGTCTCCCTGTGTGTGTGTTGGTGTGAGAGGACATGCATCGGTCCTTTTGCACTTTCCCCTCCTTTTATTAGATCCCACCAGCATCCCTCAGGGGTTACCTTAGCAACGAGGGAAGTTACACATCAGTCTGTCCTGCTTTAGATTGACAGGATGATCTTTTTCTCCGTACTCTACCCTGCTATTATATATGAAAAGCTCACTCACACACCGAGCCCCCCCGAGCACAGCCGGCCTGTTGACCTTTACACTAAACTTACACACCCTCTGCTGAGAAAGCCCAGAAAACCCTCTCTGTGTCACGCCAGTGTGTAAAGCTGAACACTAAACCAAATCAGAAAAAACTATGGAGGTGGATGATTTTGTCTGGAGATGAAGAAGTTATTTTAAAATAATTTGATGATATCTGATTCCTGATATATTGCTGATATTCTCTGCCCTGCTCTGCCAAAGTCTTCCTGCCACCACTTCATAAGGAAACTGCTCAGTGAGTGAAGCACATGTGACACACACATCTTTAACTTCGGCTCCTCTGCTGTGTGTGTGTCCTTCCTTCTGATCCCGACTCACGCTGACCTTTTAGAGAGCAGCCGCTGACCTGAGGCTTCTTCAGGCACCGTGTTCAAAGGAGCCGGCTGACATATTCGTGTCATGCTGAGAATTAGATGAAAAGACTGATACCACTGTCACGTCTAAATATGAAGCCACAAGCAGCAGGAAACCATCCAGCACTTCTAAAGTTCACTAATTAGGACTTCATATGTTGTTTTAACATGTACACACCAACTGGTTTTTCTCTGCTTGGCTATTTACTGGCTATGGGCTACCTGGACTTTTGAGGTTGCCAGGCAACCAGCAGAAACCTCATTAATACGTTCAGGAGAAAAGAAAGAGGTTTGCTAGCTGAATGCTATAAGTGAGAAAAATATGTTTATTTCTTGCTGCTCAATCACTTTTAATGCAGTCACGCGCATGTTATTTGCAATTTTGCAGCCGTAAGTGAGCAGGTTCCACCTCCTGCAGCGAGCATACATGCATACATACATACATAAATACATGCATACATGAGCCTTCCCACACACAGAGGAGCACTCAGTGGCCTCCAGCCTCACCACGGCAGGATGCTCCAAACACATGTTAACCAAGCCTCGACACGAGTACGTTTCAAATGGCTGCACTCACTTGGAAACCGAAGCAGATGGTGGGGATGACGCTGGACATGGAGGCCCAGGAGCTGATCCTGCACACAGACAGAGGACACGCGAGAGTCAGCCTCTGAAGTTAACAAATGCCACAAGAAGGAAAGAAAAGGCGTTTATTAGAGCACCATTCATAATGCCGTGGCATTTAGAGACACTTTGCCGTAGAGTTCATCTGTCAGTCACAGGAGCACAGCTGACAGCCACGGTAAGTCAGAGGCAGACACAGCGTCTGAGCGGCGGCGGGTTCAAGAGCGGAGCCAGCGCGGCGCTTTGATCAACTCTGTCTGTCCTGCTGGCCTGGATTCAAGATTTATGGACAACACTCACAGCAGTCATATTTCCTGGAAACAAACTGAACTTTCTCTGGTGGTTAGCTATATTTATCACCCCAAACTTTTCATAAAACACACATAAAAACCGACTGTTTAGCAAGTTGTTCTAATTATTTTCTGTCATTTTTCTTTCTCTGTTTCTGTTCAGTCTGCTGAGGTGTGACAGCAGATTAAACAACGTAAACGCAGACCGCTCAGCAGACATTCATGGAAAAGGAGTTTGTAGCAGAGCTGACAGCTGCAGACTGTGCTGACACCACAAGCAAAGAAAACAAACGGAAACACAATAGTTTGACATTTTGGGGAATTTGGTTTATTTCCTTGGCAAGAATGAAATGAGAACATCAGCAGCACTCCTGCATGTGTTCATCAAACATGGAGGCGCAGCCAGCAGATGGTCAGCTTAGCTTTGCAATAAGACAGCAAGTGAAATCTAAGCAAGATAAATCTCCTATAACGAGGCAACATACGCTCGTTTTTATTCTGATGATGAACTACGTCTTCTTACCAGGTCGTTTTTAGGTTGGAACTTGCCTCCAGCTTTTCTTTTTTTTTTGTCCTTCATTAGTTTTAATAAGAAACTGATACTGAGATTTTCTTACTGGCTCTGACTAACTTCATGCCTGGAACTAGAATCACTTACATTTTTAATCTGAGAACTACAAAACTGCCTTGTCAAAGTCAGAGTTTCTCATTTCAGACATCTTTTCGTCTCGTGTTAACAACAGATCACGACAGATGAAGTTCACTGTGTTAATGTAAATCTCTGTTTCTATTTCTGTTACATCCCCCAGATGGTGCTTGACTGTGCAGAAGTGTGGCTCTTGTTACTAATAGTGTAATAAGGGGTCAAATTAACCAGCTTCCAGCTCCCACCGTCTCTGTTTCATTACTGTGTGTCTGAGCTCTCTGCCCTCTGCTGCATGTCGATAAAGGGTTGACATTACTGAGAGCTGCTTTCCATCTCAGTCAGTGCAGCCTGTACAGCTGTGACCCCCCCGTCTGTCTTTAGACCCTCGACCCGCGTCAGGACGAGCTTCAAACAGCCACAGACGAGGGATCCCTCTCCCTGGACTCACAGTTTCTCTCTGTAAATTTCAGGGTATATATTCCTTTTTAAAAGACTTTTGTAATAGCATAGGGTCAAAATTAAAAATGCACTTTGCTACAGACAATAACTAAAAATTTACTTGTTTTTAGTGCTAGTGTTTTTATCTGTATGTTCCTGGAGACTAGATATTTTTACTTGTTTTAAAAGTAAAATACAAAAAGTAAAATGTTCCCGTTCCTTTAGCAGATTATTCTGCTTACCGTATTTTTCGGACCATAAGGCGCACTTAAAATCCTTAAATTTTCTCTAAAATCGACAGTGCGCTTTATAATCT
>JBAJHX010000081.1:21987906-22004420 GCA_037176925.1 Amniataba percoides
ACAACAGAGAGCCTCCTCTGCCTCTGCACCAGTGCAAGCTGACAGGCCTGAAAACAGCACAGGGGATTGTGGGAAGTCACTGGCTGTTTTCTGATTCTGATCTCTGATTGTATGTTTCTGTCAGACGATTCGCTGTGAACCTCCTTTTTTCATCATTTTGATTCTTCCACTGCGATTTAAAAGTCCAGGTCACGAGTCATCTGCTAACATCAACGTTGAGTCTCTCTTGGTTTTGTCAAATCACGTCTAAAGTCATCTGATTCATGACTCGAGTCTGACTTCAGCCCCAGTCATGTGAACACAACTCGCTTTTTACAAGTTTGCTCACTTTGCTGAAGCTTCATTAAAGTTTTAATGAAGCTTCAGCACATTTGAGGGCTGATGAAAGGAGCGAGAGCGACGTGTGAACGGCTGTGACCGGAGGGGAAGCAGGAGTGTCGAGGCCAGCCAGGCTTTCACGCTCACACAGGCGTCTCATGGAAAAAGTGGACGGGGAGAGGTACAGCCTGGTAGGACATATGATGGGGGAAGAACTGCTGAATCTGAGGGGGAGGGGTCTGCGGGTTCAGCTCAGAGCCGCCACGCTGTCTCTTTCAACAGCCTGTCCAGGATGTGAGCAGGTGACCTGATTGGCCCGACAGGAAGTCCTGGCATCTGGGAACCGTGGAGGGAAAGAGGGCATGTGACCCCCACTCACCACCAGCTTTCCCAAATCTTGTTAGCACAGCTAGCTGGCTCCGGGGTCATTTCCCAGTTTCCCAAGGTTCCAGGGGAGATTAGTTCTCCGGCGGGGCCATCATCCAAGAGGATGGGTGACAGATTCACAGGCTGATCTGGCCTATTAGGCTCGGATAAGCAGCCAAAGCTCAGACCTCCGAGCACACCGACGCACATCACCTCTGATGAAATCAACCTGCCTCAGTGAATTCAGCCACAACCAGCACTAAAACCACAGCGAGGTGGAATTAGTCCCTCCAACCTGCGATTACTCTGCAGAGAGAAAGAAATGCAATTATTCTTTCTCAAACGCCTGCCAAGACAGACAAAACGCAGCTCAGTAACCTGCAGAACAAAAAGGAATTAACTCGTGTCACAAGTCTAACCTTCACTTTTCTGTTCAGGCCTCGCTCTGCAGCGCTCGTGGTGACTGCAGCCAAATGTTTTGGCAGGTTTCAGCACCTCTCAGCGTCGCCAACAGCGCAGTGATGAGCAAGGCTGCACTTACAAGAAATATAAAGATTAAAACTGTGAGCAGGATTCTGATTGCTAAAGTAGAAATTCACAGTTATTTTCCATTTTAACTGAATAAATAACGTTTTATTCAGTCCAACATGTATACTACAAGCTTTTCTTTAAAAAAACAAACCCTAATTTTTCAGGACACCCTGAAAGTTGAAAAGGAAAAAACAGTCCTATCCTCCAAGTTTTCTACACAGAGAAAAAGCTCAGACTCTTCATGATACAACCTTTGTAACCACAGCTTTTCTAGTTTGTGGGGAGAGGTTGGAGAGGTGTTCATCACAGGTACTGACTCAACTGTGATTATTCGGCAGATTTCTACTTTATCCACAGGAGTAAAGAAAAGAGAAAATTAGTGCTTTGAGAAGAAAGGAGGAGAATGCATCATTTTCAACAAGGCAGTCTGAACTGAACACCTCTGCAGAGATGTAAAGGCTGCAGTGCAACAAGAGGAGCAGGGAGAAATGTAAAATCTCATGCTGAGTACCTCTTGCGCTGCCAAATATCTGTATTTCTATTCTTAAATGACCATTTGAATGACTTCACGAGCAACCTCAGAAACAATCCAACAATAAGAACCAAGCACATGACTTTTATTATGCTTTTTAATTGATGAGATATATTTGAACAAGTCTGTCAATGCTACAACTGACCATGAGATCAGGAGGGAGGATATCAACAGAGGGGCTGGCCAGAGTTCATTCATTATATAAAATATAAAAACCATGAAAAGACAGTGATTTTTAACAGACATGGGCAGGACTTACAAAACCGCGGATGGTGACTCAAGAGATGAAAACTCGATCATTCGATGGTCCTCGTGTTGGAAAAGTCTGCGTGTGTGGGGTGCAGTTCTGTCTGCGTGTATGCCGACTGCTTTATCCTTAAAGTGCATACAGTGTGTGTTGTTATGTGTGTGTGTGTGTGTGTGTGAGCGTGAAATCACTGTGTGTGTGTGTGTGTGTGTGTGTGTGTTAGGGTACAAACAAATTTAATAAATATAAAAGTCAGACACATTTCATTCATAAAGAAACAGCTTGGTCAATGTAGAGTTGGGGAAACGTAGTCAACACGCCTGTTTCAGAGCAGGCATTTTCAGGGCCAGGTGTGTTGTACATCGTGTGTAACACTTTCTAATACTGTTCATTAGTCCACAAACACACACAAACACCCACGGACAGCCTTGAACAGACGAGAGGCACAAAAACTATTTCATAGTCCAGCAGGTAGCTGGAGCCGCAGCGCGTTCACCAGTTCAAACGTCCGCCTCAGCAGCTCGCTGGACTCCGCTGTCGTCCACAAGCTAAATGCTGCCAGGTTTTTAACAGCTGCTCAGTTTTGGGGGGGGGTCCGGCGCTGCAGCAGCAGGAGAAAGCTGCATACCCGCTCAGACTGTGGGGTTTTTCCCGGCCGTCGTCGTCTGCTGCTGCTGGAGGTACGTGGGTCGTTTGATGCGGGGTTTCCTGCGCTTGGGTTTGCTCTTGGCCTTCGTGAGCTGGACCACGAAAAAGGAAAGGACCACCATGGCACCCAGGAAGGCAAACACAGGGATGGTCTGGCCCACTTCTTGGTTGTAGCGGCCGGGCATTATGCCTGAGGGGGTGGGAGGGAAGTTATCACCTTTATTCTTACAGACTGTGGTCATTCCTTTCATTTCAGTGTCCTCTCTGTGCTGTCATGCTCATGAATACACACAGCTAAAGATGCTCAGCTTGATGCTCTGACTTGTTGTAAAAAGAGTCTGACTATCAAACTTTATGCTGGAGAAAAAGTGGTGAGAGGTAAGTACATCCTTTCATCACTTCTATTAGCAAATGCCAAACAGCTGATGTAAAATGTGTGTGAGGTTTTAACACTAAAAATAAGGAAATGTGACCCTGAAGCTAATCCCATGTCGCACTGCTTCACGTAACGAGCGAACTGTGAACTGGACTCACCTCCCGGGATGTCCCAGGCCCCGCTCTCCCCAGGAGAAAGAGGTCTGACCTGCGGACGGTAAGCCCTCACGTTGGGTAGAGCCACTTTGTCCAGATCCACAGAGAGAAGCTTCTGGTGCTTCCACAGGTTACTGAGAGCAGGACAGAGAGAAACAAGAGGGGAGGGGGTGTTAATGACAGTGTGTAAACAAGAACTTTACTTTGATTCACTCTGCTGACAGGATGGAAAAAAGAAAACAGCCAACAGAGGGCACTTTGTCCTCCAGTTTCACAGCTCTATGGACGACGTCTGCAGTTGAAGAAAGTCTTTATACGTGTGTTTCATGTGCTGTTACACTGATCACTATGATAAGCTTGAAAAAAAGGCTTTTTCCAGAAAAAAACTTTCCATATCAGAAGCATGTTAGACTGATTTGAATGTGCAGCCCATCTACTGGGAGACGAGCCTCTTCATCTCCACCATGTTAAATAACTGATGTTTACATGGCAGCGTGCACAAAAAAAAGACTCATTTCTCTCAGACATGTTGAGAAATATAACTCATAAACTGCTGTGGTCAGTACCACATACAGAACTATTATATTTCATCACACCTCTGAAGCGTTGGATTGACAGGTGGTGCAGCTGGTACGTAAATCACATAAAACATAAAAAAGAGTGGCTGTTTTCGAGCCTTTCAAACTAGAATAGCTGGTTTTTGTGTGTCGTGACGTACCTGGGTGCTGTCTCGTTGAGTGGCTGTGGCTTTGCCCAAGACAGGTGGGGGCAGGCAGGCAGTGGGCGGGGCTTAGGGTCTCCCAGGTGAGCCTCGAGCACCTTTGAGTAGCGATACAGGTGGTTGCCTGGAATTCAGAGAGTATATCTTAATACATATATAATGGTGATAAAGGTGAAATATACAACGGATGTTAATTTACTGTGTTTTCTCTGTCCTCACCTTCCAGTCTCTGTGGCAGGGGGCGCTCTGTGCCTGCGGGCGGTGCCACCCTGCTGTGGGAGTGGCTGAGGCTGGGGGGGGTCATGCTGTAGGAGGTGTACTGAAGGAGAGCGTCCAGCAGCCAGAAACAGTCTGCGGGATCAGACACGACAAACGTGACTCAGTGTGCCCAGCTGAGCGAGGAAACACTTCAGCACACACTAACGAGAGTTCACCTTTCTGTCTGTGGCTGTCATCTATGCAGTTAGAGTCCCCGTACAGAGCGATGCGGCCTCCCCCGTCAGACGGCGTTTGGTACAGTCCAAGGATGGGAACCCCCTCCACCACTGCTGTCTCCTGCTTTAACACCTCCAGACCTGTGAAAAGGAAATGTGCACACACACACTGTGGTGGTGAATCTGGGGAAAACAAAGCTGCTTGCTGCAGGTCAGCACTTCGAGGGGAGTGATGGTACCTTGGTCCTTTAGATTCTTGGCGATCACGATTCCATCTTCTGGGAAACGTGCGATGCTGCAGCCTGAGGCGTAGTACACTGACACACAAACAAGCACCTTTATTTTCTGAAAACATACTGCGAATAAAACAACACTGAAGGCCACCCATGAAGCGTCTTACTGTCATGATCGGCCAAGGTGAAGTCCCCCTCGTACAGGCCGTCGCTGAAAGCCATCCCCCACACTGAGATCAGGTCGTTCAGAGCTGGTACGTTAGCGCCCCCTGTGTCTGGCATCCACCACTGCCTGCAAGGTAAACTCATCAACTACAGCCATCCATTCATTTAGGTCACACAATTACACATTTACATAAATAACAGTGAGGAAATCCTCCACCATGACAGCAACAGGAGAACCGACCGTTAGTTTACATCTGCCACAAAGACAGGCTTGATTTAAGGGAACACATGAAGACAAAGTCATTTTCACATCAGCATAAAATTCATCACAAGACTCAGACCAGATCGTCAGCAGGTTTTCTAAGGATAAATATGGAAACTTTAGATAAATGCGAGGAAAGGAACAAAGAAATACAATCGCAGCTCACATATTAAATGACTACGTCGAGTTCCTAATTCACTTTTCTGTGTGAGGGTTGATTTGTACAGAAAAGGCAGCAGTGAATGAACAAATCTCAAATGAACCATTGCCATTCAATTAAAGCTGAATTACTCGGCATAACATTTTGCAGCCATAAAGACTATATTTAACTGTATTTAAGACTTTTAAGCCTGCGGATTTGGGACGACAGCTTGGTTGGTTGTGAATGGAGCAGCGAGCAGTCGTGAGGAATTTTTAGCTCTGCATGAGGAGTCCTGAAATCTGAAAAGTCGTGATATATCACATCTATTACAGATGAGGCGGCACAACGAGTCTAACGCTGCAGAGAAACTGTGATACAGCAGGCTGTTAATGACACAACACAGTTTATCTTGCCATCATTATAACATGATAAAGCTGCTGGGAAAGCAGGAGCTTTTGAGGTAACGGCTGTTTAATCACTGTGCTGTCGCCAAACGGAGGAAGAAGGCGTGTCGATGATTTTAAAGAAACAGACAGTGTGCGCCTACCGAATGAAAGAAGTCACTCACAGAAAACTTTCGATCGCTGCTGCGTTAAAATACAGTTCAAATTCTCATAAGCTCACTGTATAAAAAGAAAATTAATCAAAAATCATGTTACTCACTACTTTATGTGGATTTGTTTTTCTTTTCATTCTTAGATGAGAGCAAGAAGAGTTTTACACTTCAACAGGATTTGCACTGATGTGAAGAATTTATGTGATGACGGACAGACTCAGCTTTAAAAATACAAATAAAGAGGATCTCTGCTGATTTTACTCATCAGTGTGTGTTTCAGGTCTTGGGACGTACACCTGTGTGTGTGTGTGTGTGTGTGTGTGTGTGTGTGTGTGTGTGTGTGTGTGTGTGTGTGTGTGTAAAAATTGTACAAATGTGAAATCTGTGCAAAGTCTGATGAATGAAGTGAAACGAAGTAACTCTGATTTGTGGAGTTTGTTGTTTCTCTCTGCAGCTGCTCCTCATCTCACGGCTGCGTAGGTCTACCAGCATTTTACACCCAAATTTCTGACCACCGTCCTGCTTTGTGAGCTGCATTGTGGGTAATAATGAAGCAGTGAAAGAGAAGATGATGTTTCTGGTGCTGCTGCTTCAGTTCTGATCCTAAACTGTCCAACGCGTCACTAAATCAGACGAGTGCTCTTTTAATAAATAATATCTAAAAAAGATTTTTTTATTTGATTTTTTCTTATCTAGTCATGAATACTTAATGCTGTGGAGAAACACAAGTTTTCAGGGGCTTTAATTATTAATCTGATATTTGCTGTGTACATGTTTTCTACAGGAAAATACACAGAAACATCTGGCTGCACCAAATCACATGAGCTCAACTATTTCAGTCTTTGTCAGGAAGCTGTTCTCTTCTTTTCTTCTTTCATCACGCATGTGTGTTTCATCATACATGCTGTACCATCACAAGACATCGCAAGCTTTCCTTTGAATTATTCTGTATTATTTGATAAATGAAACCTCAACAAAAAGATTTGTGCAGCTGAGCTTCACATTTCTCAAGTTGAATTTGATGAAAATCTCAGAAACTTTGCTTTACATTTGAAGTATTTCTCTTTAACATTAAATATTCACAACGCTTGACTTTTAAGTTTAACAAACACAGAGCATGTTGATGTGGTTTGATCAGATTTGATTGACTGCATCATGAGCAAACTCAGACTCACAATGTTGTATTTCTGTAGGCGTGTGTCTCATTGTAGGGCCTAACAAGTTTTTAAAGGTCTCAGACAGCGATATTGTGACGATATCAACAGTCAGGGTCAAAGAGAGTTCATTACCTGGTGTTTTCATCGTAGAACTTGACCTTCCTCATGACCGAGGTGTTGTACCAGTCACTGAAGACGATGAGCGACAGGCCGTTGTCGATGTCTCTCCTCAGCTTTGTGATCTCTTCTGGGAAATATTCTTCCTCGCTGTCCACCATCAGCAACGTGCCTGCAGAGAGCAAAGTCTGATCAACCTAAAGCAAAGCGCACTCTGGAGAAAAGCTTCATGAACTGTCTGGAGTTACGCTGTGGTTTCGCTCTCTGTATTCTTACCGTACTGGCTGGCATCAAAGCAGGTGATGGGCGCTCCCAGCACCTCGACGAAGTAGCCCATACTCCTCAGGTGCTGGTACATGTCCCTGAAGTTAGTGTGGATGTGGTCGCCGTTCCTGGACACATAAAATCAACCAGACTTCAGATGTTTAGGTTGACTGAGCTCAAAACATAATAAAAAATAATTAAAAAATCAACTAAATGTGTTGATATCAGCACGTAGACGCACCAGTCCAGAGGGTCATTTTTCATGCGGAGGTTGTCTCGAGGGAAGTATCCCGGAGGGTAGCGCAGGTTGTGGTACTGGTCCCACAGCACCCGCTTACTGCGCGGGGGGGTCGGCACAATCTTTACCTTGATTGGCAGTTTGACGGTGGAGGTCAGCTCGCCGCCCACCTCAGACTGCAAAGGGTGAAAGGGCAGAAGGAGAAATGGGTGATAACTGGAGAGAGTCGTTCATTACAGAAGCTTGTTGCTCTGTAACAGTGACTTTTAACCAGGTCTGCCATCCCATAATGACACAGGGTATCTTCACATATAAAAATTATCGAAATCTGGAAAAAGCTCCAGAGAAAGCTAAAGCTTCTCAGCAGGTGATGCTGCAGTGACTCACATCATTTTCTGCAGGCGACGCCACCGTGACCATCACGTGACCTTGAGCGACGCCTTCCCACGATGCCGCCTTCTTGGCCACAGAGATGGACACGGCCAGGTAGCCGGCCCACGGCCACAGGACAGGTGAGTAAGAGACGGCCACGTCGATGTGGTCTCCGTTCTGAGGCAGGTACGGCTGCCAGATGGGCTGAACAGGAGAGAGTTGAAGCAGAAGGCTTATAGGGATGATGGTTTTTTCCCCATCAGGACACAAACCCAGGTACGTCAAAGACTAACTTTGTCCTTCACTGGTCTTTTTACAGAACCTGAGGAGGTAATGCTCATTAAACAGTGTGGTCTCAGTACATTTAACTAAAGGGAAGTGTAAAGAAAAGAAGACTTGTGAAGTTTGTGTGTGCACCTTGTCCACAATCCTCCCGGTGACACCCATTCCATTGAGAATAGTCACATTGACGATGGTGGGCATTCCTCCGTAGTAAATGGGCTGCGAGCAATAAGGCCACATGTACGGACACTCTGTCAGGTCGATGTAGCTGGGAGAAAGACTGGTGGGAGAAAAGGATGGGAGAGGACATATATTTCTATTTTTGGATGGCACGAGTCTTTCTGAAACAAACTCATCATCAGAGATTCAGAAATGAGAGAAAACTGCAGATGAAATTACTTAAATTATCTTTTTTTTTACTAGTCATTATACCCCTGACAGCATTTCTAGATTGAATTAATGAACACGAAAAGTTTTATATTCCAGATCTTTCAAACATGTTCATGTAAAAAAGCTAAAACATGTGAAAAAGCATTTACAGAAACAGCAAACAGGTACATTAAAATATTTAAGAAACCAGAAACCATAAAATGATTGGCCTAAAGACACAGGACAAAACTCATTTTTAATATCTAATGTATGTTACTCTGACCATGGAGGAAAACAGGATTTCTGAGCTGTGTGATCAGACAGGAGTGGAAACTTTTTTTTTCATTTTTTCTCTACAATGATGGTTTAAGAGGATGTAAGCTCAAAAGCCTAGAAATAGGATGCACTCCATCATTTGTATTTTTCTGCCACAGCAAATGTGAGTGAATTTAAGATTTTCGCTGTGGACAAAAAGAGTCTGAAAATTCAATCAATCATTCATTATAATCAAACTGCATCTTCTCACTTTAACGTTACAGAGCACAGACCATGTGACTAAAATGAGTTTTAGTGTCTGGTGTGTGATAACTGTACGCTGCTGCTCATTCCTGGATCAGACATCTACCTGGCCTGAGGTCTGTAGCTGTTGAGGATCTGGTAGGCTCTGATCAGGTCCAGCTTCCCGTGGCCCTGCTCAAACATGTTGACCCCGGGCAGCCTGCGAGCCGAGGCGATGAGCGCCTGCTTCATGGAGGCCGGGTTCACCAGCTCCCTGTTCAGCACGGTGCTGCAGGACAGAGAGGAGCAGGCGGGTTAGTCGGTCAGATTCAGCAGCTTCAGCTCAGAACAGTGCAGGAAGAGAGGAGGAGGACGGGCTGGTGAGTGTGTGTGTGTGTGTGTGTCTGAGGACATGTGTGTGAGAGTGTGTGTGTGTTGTTGTCCTGGGAAGAGGGAGAGGTGCCTGTTGTCAACAAGGGAGGTTGGATGTTTAACCCAGAAACATGAGCTCATGAAATCGGCTCTGTTACAGCCATGTAACAGGAAGGCTTTGGCCATGTGAGAGGGGCTGCTGACAGACTGAGAATAATACCCGACATTAATCAGCGACACACCTCCGTCCTCTGGGACACATTTGACTGCCAGCTCATGCAGGATTACAGCACGAGGGATAATTACACCGCTCAGAGAGCCACATGTTTCCACTGATGTCAAACTCCTCCACAGGTCGGCCGCAGCAGCACCCTCTCTTGGACACTCTCACTTAAAGTGTCATCACTTCAGCCGCCGCAGAAGAGCCTCAGAGAGCTGCACACTTCATCTAAATCTACTCTGCACCCTTTCCAGAGACTCTCCACACAACAACACACACGTTTTCATAACTAGGTTGCCAGAGTACAACTAAAGCATTTCAATCGTGGCTGATTTACACTTAAAATATTTGACGTTTAAATCTTTAGAACCGCACAAGAGCTGGATTTTCTAATAATTATTTAGACCGCTTTCCAAGTCAGACGCACTGATACGTGCAGCCTTAAATGCATCAATCAGTCAGCCTGACTCGAAACTAGATCTCTGTCCTCCGAAGAGGATTTCTCCACACAAGTCAAATATACTGGACCACACCCGCTGAGCCCACTGTGCAAAAAACCTTTGTCATAGTGACTAAAATGCTTCTTTAGCAATGAGTAAAAACTGTCAGTAACTCAAACTGTCACACATCATCTGGTAAAATAAAAGCCTGAGCTGCGGCTTCCTTTGATGAGCACAAATAAACATGACGAAGCATCTACAGTCACATAAGCATCTCTGTGAGGATCTGCTAACAATGTTACAGTCAACACGCTTATAATGTTATATGCTAATGTGAGCATGACAACGTTTACAATAAGCAACTTAATGCAGCACAGCTGAGGCTGATGGGAACTTTTACATTCAGTGTTGAACAGATTTAATTTCTGATCTGATGATGTCACAACAGCAACATTTAACTTCATTTAACTCACCTGGCCAGGAGGGTGACGGCACCGGCCACCACAGGAGAGGCCACGCTGGTGCCCGACAGAGAGCGACATCCCTCCTTCATCCCTGATCCCCGGACACCTGAGCCGTAGGTGACGATGTCGGGCTTCACCCTGCCATAACCCCCCGGCAGCTCCTGCACACAGATTCAGGATACGCAGCGTGAGATAAAGACAAAGCCCCAACATAACATTCACACTACGCGCTGTCCCACGTCAAACACGTTAACACACTCACACAAGTTGTTTCCTGGACAGCAGGAACGAAGGCTGCAATTCAACATTTAAAATAGTTCATGTCATTACACCAACACAATGAAGTCACACTCGAGTCGGAGCAACTAAAGCCGCTGTACAACTTCACCACTGTTAACATGAGAGGCATCCTGCAGACATCAGGTGCTGATTTTATACCACATAACATCACATAATGTCAACAAACAGAGAGGAAGAAAAGGAACTGAGCAGAAAGTCAAAAATGTCTAGAAAATAGATGGCAAGGAAAACATGCAGGAGGTAGGAAGAAATGAACAAAAGCAGAGAAACGGTGATTAAGAAATGTTTTTGATGCATTCAGGTTGGAGCTGAGTGGGTGAGCGAGTGCCGTCTGTTGCTTCTGGCCTCTTCATGGCTGGCTGACAGCGTGTGAGGGCGCAGAGAGACCGACTGGATCAGAATAGAGAGTAAAGCCGTAATCAGATGTCTGCTTTGGGCTCCGACTGATAAAAAGGGTGGCTTGTGTGTATGTACAGTGTGTGTGTGTGTGTGTGTGTGTGTGTGTGTGTGAGGTGTGTGTTTGTGCGTGTGTGTGTGAGAGAGAGAGGATGGCTGATGGGATGTGAATGAGAGATCAGGAGCTTACATCATGGTTGACTTGTTTCTAAAGCAGAGGGCAGGTCTCTGGGGTTGATGTCTGCTCTAAAACTGATAAACGATATGGTGTGTGTGTGTGTGTGTGTGTGTGTGTGTGTGTGTGTGTGTGTGTGTGAGCGTGCGACGGAGTGTGTGTTCCTGGAGTAACTCACCCAGGTGGTCATGCCTCTGGAGGAAAACCTTGCAATGTTGTCCTCAAAGTCGATGCCTCCAACCCCGATCACGTCCATCTGGTCTGCTGGGTTGTTCAACGTGCTGTCAGAAAGAAACTTTAGATTATTTCAACACTTCACAGCTGCATCTCGGCACTACGACATTAGAGAGCAAAGAAAGAAAAGAAAAGAAAAAAGAAAGAACATCTCTTTCCTGTTTTGCCCTTTTAATGATCTTTTATAAAGAGGCAAGAGTCAGCAGATGTTCAGCAGTTATAAACTCCAGCTGGAAGGGGGTCATTTAGATAATTAAAGCAGTCAAAGTGGTGTAGTGGACGTAAGCTTTTTCATGCAATTAAACAAGGATTTCAGAGAACTTCTTCTATAAGAGAACTTTTAAAATGATGAAAATTTCCATTTGAACTGCTGGTGAATTGTTATGGCTGGAAAACGATTTAAAGGCCGACTACGTAACTTCTGCTGAAACTGGTTTCAACTGTGAGATAATGCTGCTGCCATCCAGCAATTAGCTCAAATGCTAAGCTGCTGTAAAAGTCCCACAAGAGGAAAAGAGAAATAAAGTCAATGAAGTGACTCAGTTCTCTGCACTTTACTAAAGTTTGCCTTTTTTTCCATCATCACTGTTCACCACGTTCATCTCAAAACCTCACATCTAATGACTCTCACTGTCAAAGTATGGAAGGACCAGAGGAAACCAGGAGGCATGATATGGCTGAGACATTTTCTGTACTTCCTGAGTACATCACAATGATTTCTAATGAGATAATTCACATGACCTTGCATGGATTTGTGCTTCAGTGAGTCTTTGGTAAAATTCACAGTAGTACTTGTGGGTGCTGAGCGGTGAGAAGCCTTTACCAACAGCTCTCTCGTCTCAGTGCCTTGTTTTTGGATCTTATTTTGGCTTTCTTTCTTTATTCAAGTTGCTCTGATTTACACCAAAGCAACAGTTTACTTGTTGTTTTCTCCTTTTGCTTGTGTATAGTTTCTATTTCACATTTGTTTTTATTCTAGTTACAGCTCTTATCTCTCATTTAATAGCTCTACTGTTCAGTACCTACTGGTGTCTGTGTTTCTTCTCTGGGGATGAATAAAGATTTATCTTATAACTTATAAGAGTTTCTTAAAATAATGTATAACCAAACATTGCTGCAGCAGGCAAGAAGAAATATTAAATGCAAAAGAAAAGGCCTTTTTCTGAGGGAACTGACTGCGTTTTTTAAGGCAGTTTTCTAAAGATGCTTTTATAAACCTGCAGACATCCTGACTAAAACAGTGAGTGGCATGTTTAACAAGCGCAGCATTTCAGGATGTGAAAGTATTTTATAGTTTGGGAGTTGGAGTAATTAGCATACCCGTACAGAGGTCCATCGTTGCCAATAGCAGAGACCATGATCACTCTGTTGGCAGTGAGCTCCCACACCTGTCAATCAAACAAGAAAATTAAGTAAGTGAATAAGCCAAAGAAGGGATTTTCCTGATGGATTACATGTAACTGTCCCTGAAATAAGGTCAAATAGAGAACACAGTGTGGGGGAAGTGACAGACACTTGACTTTTGATCTTTTTCTCAACTCTGGCTGCTTCTTCCTTTCCTTCTTTCTCTTCACTCCACAAATAAACCTTCAAATTCAAATGTTGATTCACTTTCCTGTTACGTTTGTTATTCACTAAAGGTCCTGTAGAAGGAGAATGCAAATGGAGAAATGAAATCATTTTTTCATCATATTTCTACATTTAGCCTTTAATCTGTGAGCACATTGCAGAGCAAACGTCTCTGCTCACCTGGTTCGACTTGTTTTCACTGACAGTTGGCCTGCTCGTTCTGTGAACAGGGTGTAACGGAGTGAAGCACACTTTGGAAACTCTCTCTTTCCCAGACAAACACCAAAACACCGGCCACCAGTCCTCATCGAGCTGGCTGAACACGTAAGACGGCCGAACACTTCTAGCATTACTGTGTGTCTCTCTTTCTGACAATAAGACCTGTCCCTGGATTGAAACATACCTTATCAACAAAGGGGTGGTCCATGAAGTCAGGCCCCCCGATGCTGAGGTTGAGAACATCAATCTTCTTCAGGATGGCGTAGTTGAAAGCATCCAGAAACCACGAGGTGTAAGATACCTGGGAGGTGATTAGAGGCAAACATGTTATTTACTCCATGCTAACATGAAGCTGGAACATGAAACAAAACTGGAACAATAAATAAACCTGCCTGACAACATTATTATCCACAACACTACATGTGTAAGAATGACTGTTTGTTAATACGGCACACTTCACGGTGGTGTATTTTTCCAGTTGCACCACACTGGGACTGAGGCACAGTGGTGTGTGTGTGCATGTGTGCACCTGGTTGTTGGTGAACACTCTGAAGATGTGCAGCTCTGAGTCGGGGGCAAAGCCTTGACACTCCCTCATACTGGCTATTACTCCTGCTACAAATGTACCGTGGCCCAGGCCTGGAAAACAGACAGGAGACTGATCACCATCTATACAATAATAATCACTCACACACACTTTTTGGGTCTCTTTCCAGCTCTCCCAGTGCAACTTAAGCTCCAGTTACAGCCATTATCAATGACATGATCAGCATCTTGATCTTTTACAGTGCTCGTCATCAGCCTCCAGCAGTGTTTCTGTCCTGGCTGTGTGTTTTGGTCCTCACCATCATCCAGAGTCTTCTCATTAGTCCAGTTGGTCCTCTCCTTTACGTTCTTGAAATGTGGATGCTTCTCACTCAAGCCTGTGTCAAACACTGCCACCTTCACACCAGATCCTGTACGCACAGAGGAGACGGATCAAACATTAAATACTGTCCTTCAGTTGTCTCCTTCTCACTTTGTTGGATTAAAAGCGATTCTTAATTTCAGTTTGATCACACAGATACTTTAGACAGATGCTTGTCCCCACTGTCTTGGCTCTACGTCAGGGAAGTCAAAGATCTCACCGGTGTGTCCCATCTGCCAGAGCACATCTGCCTGCAGGATCTGGGCGACGTGGCGGGGGATGGCTCGCAGCAGACGCCGGCTGGAGTGGCGACCGGTGGCGTGCCAGAAGCCCGAGCCCAGCGACAGGCTGGTTCGTCGGAAAGGCCGGGACGACTGCCACGACTGCCATTTTTGCGTCCCGCGGGTGGCGTTGCAGGGTGCAGCAGGTTCAGGTGCTTCAGAGACAAAACACAAGCCACCGTGTTAAAGCAAAGGCACAGTCTGTCATCTTAATCTGTAACTCTCGCTTTCATGATTTGAAATTCTAATCAAACACAGTATGTCTGCTTCCTCTAATGTTGCTAAATGAGCAACTCGCTCCCCATTCAGGGCGACTAATTACACACCCTGTTGCTGCTGTCTGCCCCTCCTGCAGACAACACAGCCCCCCCGTTAACCTGATCATGCTTATCATCTTCTGATCCCTCATTTCAACTCATTTCTTTCTGTCTCTCCACTCCCTTCCATCTTTTAGCCGGGATCTGAAGCTCATTACAGCAGCCTCATCTGAGCCAATCTTATCACCACCTGAATCACTTGGACAGAACAAATGATCACGAGGTCGTTAGCAAACAGCAGCAGAGCCCTGCACGGCTTTTTGTGCCTTGAAAGTAGTGAGTGAGGTTGCCTCTCTTATCTTTCCTACTAATTAGTTATCTCAATAGGTAGCTGCTTGATGGACACACAAATGAACTCAGCACAGATCTGGTGGCTGCAGACCCCTTTCAGGTATTGAACTCTATAAGCAGGTTCAGGGCGTATCTGGAGAGATCTACATCCCCGGAGGCTGAGGAAAGCCACTTTCAAACCGCTGATTGCCTCAATTGAATTCAGTACACGTAATGTAAATCATTTCAAACATGCACTCGCACTCGCTCTGGCATTTAGAACAAATTCACACGCTTCAGTTAATAAACAAACCATTTGGTTACTTATTGAGCCAAACGTGGAAAGACTCACTCTGCTGCATTTCCATCAGCTTCTTCAGATTAAGCTCCTTTTAAACGTACAATGCGGCTAACCTGTTGAGCTGTCACGCAGCACCTTCAGCTGCAGACATCTGTTTTTATCCAATTGTGCAGAACCTGTCACTGCTAAAATAGTCTCTTTTTAATTTTCACTCATGTGGAAACTGTGAGATACAGAATTCAAGTAATTTCAATAATTATATTAGATGAGAGAGGACCAATTTGTCTGAGTGTGTGAAAGTGACATGGCCAGCTGAAAGACTGAACGAAGCTCCTTAGACTTAGACTTAGACTTAGACTTCACTTTATTGATCCCTTTAGGATGACTCCCTCAGGGAAATTCAAGAACTCCTATGTGAGCTTTGAAAACAGTTCAAAGTTAAACATCTTATGAATCACATTTAAACATTTGACTGCACAGAATAATGTCTCAAAGACGTGGGGGTAGCTGTGAGAAAGTGAAAATGGATGGAGAAACGAGAAAGTGTCCAATCTCAACTATTCATCGATTTATCTGTATAAGAGAACAAATAAAATGTTGGATATTTTTAAGTATCACAGATATGAAGTTAAGAATTCTGATAATGCTCTTGATTAGCAAACATTTTTATGTGATAAAACATAAAAACTACTTAACTAGTCCTACTGAACAATGAACAATTATTTATTATGATCTCAACTTATGTTACAAACTAAAAGACACTAAAAACTTCCTCCTTGTTCTTCAGGACATAAAAGGTTGCATGTGTGACACACGGCCTCCGTGTTGATACTGCATGTGTATACACAGACTGGGGGCACACTCAAGTCTTTCATCCAGTGCCAGGCTCAGGGTGTGCCCCCCCACCCCCCCCCGGTCCACACTGACTCACCTACTCCCTCCCAGGGTGAGCAAACACAGACGTTCTCTGTCCTTACTCCCATCCCCCAACACACACACACACAAACACACACACACACACACACACACACACACACACACACACACACACACACACACACACACA
>JBAJHX010000081.1:22004520-22016822 GCA_037176925.1 Amniataba percoides
CACACACACACACACACACACACACACACACACACACACACACACACACACACACACACACACACACACACTCAGCATCAACACCCCCACGTTGGCCTGCCCTCCACGTGAAGATATACAATCCTTTCTTACACCACAAACAGAGCAGAGAAACTCCCTCGACTCGACAAACAAAGGCACATTCTGTGAACTGCAGCACACAAACAGCTTTCTGTATCTGTGCACAGTTTTAGATTTCTCTGGCGGACGTGCCAACCTTAGAGGCTCTCTGATTCTTTTCCCTGCACAGTGACAGCGTTTTGTCAGACTCACAGGGAACGTATTTGAGCAGGCGGAACACTTTGCGCTGCGGCGTCACCCTCTTGATGTACGGGTGGTCCTCTAAGGTCAGCAGGCTGCTGGATGTTGCCTGGCGGATGTGGACCAGCTCAAAGTCACTGGGGAAGTCGGCGGCTGGGTTTTCTCTGGGAACGATGTGCCACTGCAGCGATCCGTCCCCGGCGTTTCGCAGGGCGCTGCTGATGTACAGGCTGCGAGCTTTGGCCGAGAAGTAGCCTGTAAATCCTATGATGTACTCTGAGAGACAGACAGGAGAAGGTTTTTAACAACAGACAGGCGGCAGGTTCACACAAGCTTTTACATTTCTGAGACTGATGACTGACTGAAAAAAAACAAACAAGAAAAGCAGGTCAGGTTTTCATTCTTATGTCAGTATTTATAGAAAATCCACGAGGGCACAGCCTGAATAACAAGTTATGTGAACTAGCTGCATGGGTGTGCTTTAGTTTGGCACAAAGTTTTAAAATAACAAAAACACACAACACACAACATCTGAGTGACTTCTGAGATGAGAGTCACAAAAACATCTGATCAGGATATCCCCGACTTCAGTAAGAGTCTCAGAAAGTCTCTGTGTTTTAATATGATTGAGACATTCCTGTGGGGACATTTTAAATCTCCACAGCCATTAGACACGGTTAAAAACATCCATCATCAATGAGGACACGTCTGTCTTACCATGCTCCACCACCTTGGAGGAGAACTCCAGTTTGAGGGTTAACTGGGAGCAGTTGGAGCCAGATGATGAGGGGACGGGATCAGGGTTGGGGCCGTGGTCTGATCCAGATTTGGCCCCTCCTGTTGGCTCCATCCCCACCAAAGGCAGGAAGCCCACCAGCAGCCCCAAAAGCATGGATGCCCACACAGGAAGCAGGTGCATTTTGAGTTGTAGAGTAGAGCAAAAGTACCAGTCGGAGCAGCCCTTTGAAACTCTGCAGCACGTGTGCAGTTTCACGTGGAGAATGAGCAGCTAAAACCTGGTTCAGGGTCGAGGTTGGGACAGTGCATTTCAGGTCCAAAGCTCCAGAAACGAGTCCATACTGCATACGGCCTGAGCAGCTAGATTCATTTCTTTCTGCGTTTCCTCTCCATGGTGGTCGTGCAGGGTGGAGGTCAGTGACACTGCCAGAGTAGGAACATAGTCGCCATGTTGAGAAATGGAAAAAGCAACCAGTAGGAGCAGAGGACGACCGGGAGGAGGAGCGAGCAGCAGTGGAGGAAGATGTTTGTGTCACTTTAGACTTAAGCAGCAGTCCTGCTTGTTTTCATCTGGGGGGGGGAGAAAAACAATGAACCGTTTGGACAAATCTTGTTGACGTTGACATATAAGAGCTGCATAAGTACAACATGTTTTAGGCAACATCTTTTCCAGGACTGACTCATTTTCACACTTGCTATCACATCTAAAAAAACATTAATCCTTATCTCCACAGATCAGTGACAAATTGATTTTATGTCCCCGCAAACTCAACTCTCCATTAGTTTCACAGCTGTGGCTGCAAAACAATCTGAATCTGATGGCCAAAATCCAAGATACAGATTGGAGCCCAACAACACTGTTGTTTTCAGGCGAGTTACCCACAATCAATATTTAAGAATAATCTAAATATATGAACCATAAATCATCATGTCAAAGTTGAGGCAGTTCATCTTTAAGCTCAGTGGGGGTTACTGCATATTGTGTTGATCGTGGCCTTCCTGTGGACAAAGGCAGTACTGTCTGACCTAACGTTAAGTCTCATGTTCCCTCAGTTAGGATGAGGACGGGCAGTAAGGAACATCTGAAAGTCTGTTACACAGCAAAATTAAACTCAACACACACTCAGTCTGCAGTTTCTGGTTTGCATGTCAGACGTCCTCTGGAAAAGAGGAAAAGTAGAGCTGATGCAACGGTGAAAGTGAACTTGTGTTATCCTGTGAAGAGGAGACCGGAAATAGTCATGAGGAGATAACGTGATGTCTGTTACACTGAAGTGGCTTAGAGATCCCAAAAGAGACAAGTTCAGTTAAATAAAAGCTGGTGTCCAGCAAACAGATGGAAACACAGCATCTTTCCCATCACCTGTAAAGGTACCATCCCAGCGACCACACAGACAAAAAAAACCATCCTTTCTGACCTAAACTTCTGAAGCTGCTGTAGCCACAAGAAGAAATAACAAAAAAGCTCCTTGGATACCTGTGAAAGTGTCCTTAAGTCAGTGAACTGGATCAGTCATGGCCGTCACACAGCAACATGCATTTTGAGTTAACTTATATTAACTAACATTGGCAAGCAGACGATTGTGGTCATTCCAGACATGTGGTTGTTGAACAAAACTACAGACTTGAATTGAGCAAGAGTGTTTTGCTGCTCATCTGTCAGTTTTAAGAGGAGGATCGAGTCTTTCAGTTAATCAGTTTCACTTTAAACTGATTTGAGAACAATACAGCCTATGGACATTTACTGCTGCACTTTACTGCACCACATATCTGTCAACATATGTGCAATGAAGATATGACTGTATCAGCCCTGATATATCAGCCAGGTTTAATCTTTATAAACTAGAATCAGCTCAGATGTTTCTTGGCCTCAGGTCTGTCTGCTGAGGTTACGAAAATCTGTAAGCTAAGAACAACGCCTTCGCAGAGATAACAAATTTTCCAACCCACGTACAACACGAGGTTTACAGAAACAACCTTACACAGGTTTGTTTAAATATCTATTCTGTTATTGAGTGTTTTGAGAAAGGAACATTTCCTTTCAGAGGGAAGGAAGGGGGGTTTTGGTGCAGACAGAGATGTAATTTGTGGCATTAAAAGTCCTTTCTTATGAGGAGTTTGTGCTGCCCTCAGGGATTACTACATAGAGCGTGCACTGAGATAAAACTTTATTTTACCTGCAGGGATGAGTGATAGCACAGCTCACTGACTTATACATAAATAAAAGCTGCTTTAGCACCCATTAATAACATAATCATTCTGCAATACAACTCATCCCACACCACAAGAAGAAGTGCCCACTTAGATACACACACTGCAGAAACACAGAAACCACCGATCAGCACAAAAAGAGGCAGCGAGGGAGTCTCAGCTGACCTGCCACTGCACGATATATAAACCCCCAACACACACACACACACACACACACACACACACACACACACACACACTCTCTCTATCTCTCTCCTGTGTCCTTCTGGGCTGCATAAAATGGGAACTTCTGGGTAGGTACAGGCTCATTTCCATTTGGCCCAAGGCATGAACAACCCAGTAATAAAATACACAACAGACGCACAGCTACCTACAGAACACACACACACACGCGCGAGCACCAGAGCCCATGAGAAGTGCGCTGATTGAGGGTCCAGCCCACGTTACATAAGACGACCTTCCTGCGGGGCCTGTATCTGTGTCTTTCAGAGGGACACCAGTGATGTTCCCGTCCCTCCGACCTCTGGATTTTCAGGGACCGTTTTAATCGATTCGCCTTCACAAACACGCTAAATGACTGCCGGCTGCTCTGTGAGCTCCATCGCTGCACAGAGCACGTGTGCAGCTCGTTCCAGAGCTGAGCATGTAGCTACGCAGCAAGCGAAGCACGTGTGTGTGTGTGTGTGTGTGTGTGTGTGTACATACCCTATTTTACACAGCGAACACGACTCCATTGTCATTACAAATCAGACACTCCCATCAAAGGAAGGCAAACACGTTCACCACCCCATCAGTTATCATAAACATGCGTTTGCTACCTGACAGCAGGCGTACGGGTCGGTTAAACTGCTGTGAACAAACACAAAGACATGGATTTACATAAGTAAGCTGTCTCGAGTCCCAAGCTATAATCGTGGTGAAATCTAAACCTGCTTGTCAAATTACTTGAGTGTAATTTCAGCCTTCTGGTTTTCTTGCAAACATCATTTAAACTCTCTCCTAACGGGCCTTCATCTTGTACATTATGTCTCATATGTTGGTGTAAGATCGTGACGCTCATGACAGATCACAGTCAACATATGAAGCTCAGCAGCTTTTCTTTTTAGACCAAGTAGCTCGTAATGTGCATAAAGTGTTTTCATCTGACTGAAATAAAGTGAATGTAGATAAAAGTGTTTCTAACAGAGCACGGACAAAAGGCTGTTGTAGGAGTGGAAACAACAGACAAAGTTAACTTCGGTCAAAGTGACTTTGCTGCGTTTCAAAGGAAACACAGAAGCACACGTTTAAGAAAACAATCATGTGCCGCCAATATTAATGTGAAACAACACAAAATACTTTTGATGTGTGTGTGTGGTCACTCAGCTCCCCTCAGCCGTAATGATACCCCAGATAACTGCTGCAGATACACGGACAGACGGTGTAATTAAAAGCCGCCCCGCTCTGACGGGGGGGCTCAGACTCCATCCGGCTCGGGGCAGGATCCTCGAGACAACAATTCATAACGACTGCTGGGCTGGACGGGGCTGTAAAAATAGCCTCCCTGGTTTGGGCAGGGCTGTAAAAGACAGGCTGGGGCTACCTGAGTCAACACAACAGCAGCCCACAAAGCCACACCAAACCTCCAGGCAACCCCCCCCACAAAGACAGCAGGTCCACAGCAGTGTTTCTGATCTGCAGACTGTGGAGGGGGGGGCAGCTCTTTGCATTTAAATACAGGGGACCTTCAGGAAATCACAGCAGACATTTGATGTGATCACATCTGTCCTGAACACATCTGCCCCCCCCCCCCAACACACACACAAACAACAGAGAGACTGGGACTGACTGGGGGGCTTGACTGATAAAAAGCTTGAATCTGTCCAAAGTGTGTGTGAAACACAGTGTTTCAGTAATGGGACAGACTGCTCGTATTATGTGATAGTTAACACACACACACACACACATTATTTACACACATGTAGTGCACATCAGAGGATGCACACAGGGCAGCAGGACTTCAACACACAGCCTCATTTTCACTTCACAGGGCGAAGGCAGCTAACTCTCAGCTGTCCTGAAAACAGTGAAGCTAAACAAGCTAGCTGCAGCAGAGAGGCTGAAGGAGCCGCACAGCAGCGACTTTATCAGCAGAAACAGAGAGAGCACCAGCACACACACACGCTGCAGGTGGAGGCTTTTATTCCACACACACTCACCGTAACCTCTGCTACTGACGGCGTAAATATCTGAGCCTGGAAACGTTTAGTAAACACGAAGCTGGTGCAGCCTGAGCAGCTCATCACATGTACGCGTTAGCTAGCTAGCTAGCTCAGGGCTGCTTTCACTGCGTGTCCGCGGTGCTGCGAGCTGATCTTACTCACCCAGCTGAGACCCGTCTGTCTGTCTGTCTGTCTGTACCACGACCTGTCCGTGTGTTCATCAGCTGGTAGCTGCTCGGTAGCTTTCTAATTCAGCGTCCATCGAACAAAAGCTAACAGCAAACTCACTGAGAGCCGCAGACCACTGACGTCTGGTTAAGACGGGAGCCAGGTCTGCGTGACTTACCCTCCTTCACCGCCAAGAGCCGCCAGCTCTTTCACACTATTTACATCATAAAGACCCCTAAAAGACAGCTGCTGTCCCGTATTCTTTACGTAAACTATTACTAAAGTAAAACACGACTGTCACGATTATTTTCTTATTCATATTTCAAAAGCACATTGGATCATAATATGAGCGGCTTTGTATCAAACCTGGCAACCCAGAAGGCCTCCAGCCGCCAGTTCAGCGCAGCCGCCAGCAGGGGGCGCTGTTTGCTGTTAGGAGAGAGAGCTGCAGGTAAAACGTGCAGGATGTCGTTTGAACTTTGCTCTGTGTTACAACGTGATGCTGCTCATGTGATTAATACACAGACACACTTCTTTGTGGTTTCTTCTATTTTATTTGTAAAAGTCTTTTTTGGGGGAGCTCTTCCTCATCCAGGGTGACATCCATTATCCATGCATCTAGGAAAACTGTGATTTGTGATATTGGACTACACAAATAAAGATGACTTAACATGACAGTAATTTAGTGTATGATTAAAAAATCATTTTGATGCTTTGGCAGCATGTTTTTAAAGCTTTAATGGCAGGAAAGTCCTTGATTACACCAAAGACAACAAAACCACAGTAGTACGACAGTACTTTTAAAATCTAACATGCATTCATTGTAATGAAAAACACAATCCAATAAATACGTGTGTTTACCACCAGCAGGACTTCATTGGGAGGAAACGTGACTGTGGTAAAACTGCAGCACATTGTAGTTCAACTTCAACTTTATTTAAGCATTTAGAGATTTCAATAAATATGTTATTATTTCTACAGTGTTTAAAATATGCACAGACTTTCAGCTGTTTGGTTGTTTTCTTTATCGTTCAGCCGTACTTTAACTGACAGTGATTAAACTTGGTAATGTGTATTTCAAGAAGGATTAATAGGTGAGTAGATTTAGCAGAACTATAATATGGAAGTTCACTTTGTTTTCATCTGACTGAAAACATCAGGTCTTTGCTCACTGCTGCTTATGTTGAAATGTATTTTACATTTAGCATCAATCAAACCCTGATAACAGACAGTAAGAGAGTTATGGTTGCTTTTCACCCACACCCAGTTATGTTTTCCCGTGACAGCCATTTTCATTTAGCTGAAAAAAGTTAGGCAGTGTCCCTGCCCACGTGCTTACAGAGGGAAATCTTAAAGCTGCAAACAGTATTTCATCCACAGGGGGGCAGAGGACCTCCACAGCTGATCCCACCCCTGCTGACACGCTCACTCTCACAGAGCTGATAGTCTGCTATCAAACAGTTGTCCTCATGCGGCTGAAACAGAGCAGCATTTTAATTTACTCTGAGGCACGGTTCAAATACAGAGACGGAGATATTCAGCAAATGTCACTGCAGCACACGGCGACTTTCACATTACACAATCGTTATGAAGACAAAGCGTGTTTGTGGAAATGTCTAAAAATATTAGGGGAAACAACAGTTATAGAAAATGAGAAAATATGCAGCAGCTGGTGATTCATTCCAGCCAAATGTGACTGTGAACCATTTTATTTTAAATCACCCTATCAGAGTAAAGTGGTCATTTTCTAATTATATCCAACTGCAATGCTACGTTTGAAGTTTAGCTTTTTGCTGTTTATGGTAAATAAACACAGGAGGTATAAGTGTTGAACCTAAAAGCAACAAATGTGGTAAAATGTTCCTGTCTGAGCTCTGACTCATTAACTTCCACACAAACTTCAGAGATCTGACGCATCGATCACAAAAGAGCCGTCGACTTCTCTCAGAAAAAAAGTCAGGTTCGAGTCTTTTATTGGCACATACAACTCACCGTTTAGAAAAATAAAAAAGTTAATGGTAGAAGAATCAAAGTGTTATCATTCATTTAGACACAATAACAAAAGATGAACGATGTTCTCAGGTAACAGGCTTGAGTTGGCTACTTCATTTCAGACGACAGCATTTATACAAAATCACACAGAGATACAGGAAAACATGAAAGGAAACGAACAAATGTGCTGACATTCTGCAAAACTGCTCATGGGCTGATGTGGTGATTCACTGAACACGCTATGCAAAAGGCACTCGACAATGTTGTTGACTAGCTCAACCGCAGCAGCTCCTTTGAGTCTGCATGTTTTTTTCTTTGTGAGTCTTTTATAACAGGTTAAAAAGGTTTATTTCACATAGCCGCTCGATGCACCGACTATCAAAGGTCACCTTGTTCTGCTGGATGCTGCAGAAAGTATGACACCTTTAAGTGATCTTCACCCAAAATCTCTTTCAAGACAGCTGTTTTCTCTGTGAACGCAACTTTTCCAGCCTACAGAGTGTGAGGAGCGACCTTTTTTAAAAAAAGAAGACATTTTTAGTCATTCTCAAAACATACAGACTGAAGATGTGAGTGCTCCAATACCAGTTTCCAATGTTTGCCTCACTCGTGTTTTTATGAACACTTCAGTCCCACCAAGAGGTGAGACAGCAGGGCAATAAGAGCAGTGGGACAAAGGAATACAAGCTTTTAAATCTGACCCACGTGAAGGGAAGTGGAAAGAGTGGCATCGGAGAGATGACACAGCATCCTGGAACGAGCAAAAGACAAGAGACAAAAAGAAAGGAAAAACTGAGGTCAGCTGACATGGCTCAGTTCAGTTTCCAGTATGTGTTAAAAAGTTCACAACAGCACACTTTAAAAAAGTCTGGGGTAGATCACAGCAAAATGCTCGTATAAAGAAGGAAAGCCCACACTGCAGCCACTGATTTACTCTGGAAACACAAAAACAGTCAACAGGTCTGACAAAGGAAGACTGCATCTGCAAAAACAAATTTCAGTTTAATAGTATAGACGAAGTGCTTCGCTGGGTAAAGAGGAGAAAGAAGAAGACTAATAATCTCCACCTGTTTTCTGAAGTTGTGCTACTTTTGGGAACTTCAGTTCAGTCATTAAATATCTCACTATTTTGGCAAAGTTGCGGATGAATAATTTGCAGTCAGTCATTTAACTACAGACAGGATGCTTCAGCTGTTTTAATGTTACTGCATTGCTTTTATATCAACAGCTGCAAGTCTCGCAGTGGCCTTATTATAAGGTGATGATGATCCACATGTGATATGTACTGCAACAGGCAGAAGACAAGAGCTGCAATCTGTTCTGTCTTTAAACTTTTTGATAAACTAGTCCACCAACCATTTTTTTTTAGATTTAAGTGCATTTATAGGTAAAGGGGCTAAAATCAGCCTTGATACACAGATTTCATGTGCTGAGCTTTGGAGGTGAGAATCTGATCCTCACGTGGTACCTGGTCACCTGATTCACCCTCACATCCTCCTCACTACGTCCAGCAGCTTCTTTCATTCTGCTCATGAACGTAGGACATAGTTTTCTGCAGTTTCTCCACATCCAGAGCCAAGAGCTTCTGTACCATACAACCACAGGAAAGAAAATGCTAGTTAGCCTCTTTTCCACCAGCATAACCACGTTCCAGCACTTTTCTTTCCATACTCTGTGCTGGATGTGGATCTATTGTCCCTTACAACAGCTTGTAGTAGGAGGAAGTCCTTTTAACAGAGGAAATTATCAGTTACTTTAACAGCAAGACAATGAAACTGGTGTCACTGGAAGTGATGAAAGACAGAGCCACAGTTAGCTAAGGTACAATGGTAGTACTTGGCTTAGGTTGCACCAGCTGTTCATAATCCACACTTTTCAATGTGAAGTCTGTTCATAAAGCCTAAAACAAACTTTACTGTCACCTCCAAAAATGACACTGTCTGAGTCACACCTGGTTTTAAGTATTGTCGTCAATATTTAAAGGTATATTTACTGAAATGCAATTTAAGGGTATAATCTCATTTTCATTTTGTTGTCCATCCCAGTGCCCACTGGTGATAATCGACAACTGTGCGTGTGTTTTTGGACCGACTTGATTTCACTTTAGTCACAACTCAGTTTTCCACTTCACACACAGGCGAGATGACGTGAAGTGAGTGTGTGAGGTTGTTTAAGTCTAACTGTAAGAGCCAGGTTGTAATACTGCTAACTAAAGGGCTTACAACAACATTTATTTAAATAAAATAATATTTAAATGAAATGTTTTAGAGCCTTTCTTTACTTTTCCATCCATATTAGCAAACTAGCATTTGCTTTTTCAGAGGATGCTGGAGAAAAGATTCATTCACAACTCATATCGATGTAAGAACTGAAGTGTTTGTGGGAATCTGTCTAAGAAATGTGCAAACCTCCACTCAGTAAACTCTCTTACAAAGAGCTGGTGCAACATGTGCCACTCTGAATGACCACGTCGCCCTAAAAGGACCATGAATGATTAAAATACTGCTCTTCAACATAAAGGGATCGTGGCAGGGACGTCGTGAGCGAACTGATTGAGCCCTGACAATCTTTGGGAGCGGGGCTGCGTGCCTATTGTCTAATAAAACAGATTTAAGATTTAATACTGACACAAAACAGCAATTCACAATCTTTTGACAGCTTCAGAATAATATCAACAGAACAAAAATGGCAAGATTAGATAAGCTTAGAGCTGACTAACAAAAATACGGCTTCTTTCTGACCTTCTAGGGTTTAGTCGCAGTGTGTTTCCCACATCTGAAGACAAGGTCTGTACAAATGAGTAGAACAATAAATTCACAGCAATTTTCAATCAGGAATGAGGGAGGGGAATTTGTTTTCCTCCTCTAAAATTATTCCTTTCTTCCTCGAGACTTCAGTTCCCAGAACTCTGTTCAACAGATCCTCGTGGACGGTCATTATCCAGTGACCATTAGAATGGAGACTAAAAATCAACAGTAATAAATAAATATGTAGAGACACAGGGATTGGAAGAACAAAAGCATAAAGGAGTGGAGGACACCATCCCGCCAGAGAAAAGGTGAAGGAATGGATGGAGAGATGACGTGACAAACTTTACTGGTCATGAGGAGACACGCTGCCGTAGGAATCTGAAGATTACGCTGATCAGTTCGGACCCGTGTAGTCTCACTTTTCAATCTTATCTCTACGTCTGCTGGTAGCCATGGATCGACTCGAGGCATTGTCCTCTTTATTAAGGCAATGAAGCGGGTTTTAAGGCACTTTTGGGCTCTAACACTGGCTGCACCTTTGAATGGTGGCAGGAAAAGTCTCTTGTAAAAGTTCAGTCACTGCAGTGCTGTTTTCCCCACAAGAATAAGGTCCGCTAGAGTCGCTGGCAACGTCCGTTCCCATTTCAGCCGTTGTACTGCTGCTGATAGCGGCGGTTCAGCTCGCGCAGCTCCTTTTCTCGCACCCGCCGGGCTTTGTTGGATTTGGTGGAGCGGCTGGAGCGCGTGGACTGGGACGACTTGGTGCTGTGGCAGCGTGAGGACGCCCGCTTCAGGAGGTTCTGGGATATACAGCGCTGGAGGTTCCTCATGGAGGAGGAGGCGGCCATGGTGACGATCCACGGGTGCTTCAGGGCCTGGCCGGCCGTGAGCCGCTCGCTGGGGTCCACCGTCAGAATCCGCTCCACAAAGTCTTTGGCCAGGTTGGACACGCTGGGCCACGGCTGCAGAGGGAGACAGAGGACAGACAAGACTGTGCTTAACGAGGCGAGAGCAGCAAGGTGTGGGCGCAACATGTGATCTGATGGGACTGAAGGAGACAAGTGGCCTGCTCATCATGTCAGGAACTTTCTGACTTTGAGGGTGAGAAAAAAACAGGACAAAGTAACAGAGAACTTTTTTAGTATGGGATGTTTCCCTCCAGACATGCAAGACAAAATATGCAAATATTGTTCATTTCAGGGTTTAGCTGCAGGAGACGGGTTAAAAAGTTCACTCAGTGGCTGTGCGCTGGAGGATTAAAGTTTCCACAGCACACGATCGCTTCCAAAGTCACTGTCGCAGCTAAAGAAGCTAAATCCTGCTCTTTCATACATCTGAGAAGTGCAGGCAAACTTACCCATGAATGCAAAAACGCCTCCCACCAACCCAAAATCTCAACATGCATCGTTCCCTGCAGTGAAGCTACGACGTGAAAAGAAAAAAGACGCTTCTTGAGAAAATGAGGCTTACAGTCAGTGTGTAATAATTTCCTGTTGTTGGACACAGGAGGGCAGCAGAGTGATATTCACCTCAGGATGTAATGCAGCTTGAGCACGGCGCTGCAAACGGACGGCACGCCTGCTCACCTGATCACGTTCGGACTCTGGTTTGGTCCACTCACGCTCATAATCAGTGTTCATGGTCTTTGTCAGACTGATGAGCTGTGGGGAGTTTCATGCCTCTGCTTGTACACACGTCACTAGAAAAGAAAGTCCCGTCTCCAAAAGAGCCAAAGTGAAACTTAATGTTCTTAACAACTGACGTGAACTCTCTTTCCAAGACACGGACAGTATTTAATATGAGTGACTGTGTCAGACTCTGCCCCCTGCTAAGACAGGAATTGGGAGTTTCAACTCGGCGTGCCTTTACACACACACACACACGCACACACACACACACACACACACACACACACACACACACACACACACACACACACACA
>JBAJHX010000081.1:22016922-22028226 GCA_037176925.1 Amniataba percoides
CACACACACACACACACACACACACACACACACACACACACACACACACACACACACACACACACACACAGTTTGTACATGATGTCCTGCTTGGCAACCAGCTGTGTTTTCAGTCTCTCAGTAGACAGCACCCCCCCCTCCCTTCACACAGCAGGTAAATCACCAGTGTTGGCTAAAGACACATGATACAGACATTGATTTGTCCCCCACCTACAACAGTGTCCGGGCTGTGATTAGTTCTTGGACTGCAGCTGTAAATGTGAGCATTATTTATCACAGCTGTAAAGACACGTGATCCCAGAGGGAGGTGCGTTCAGGCCTGCTCCACCTCAGCTCCACCTCTCATTCAGCCTCAGGGCCTTATTTTGTTAAACTCTCTCACATGCATAGTGACATTTTACACAAGTTACTCCACAATGTCCTTACAACAACATCAAATCACCCGTTTGGCATTTCTAAGTGTGAAGTTAGTGACATGATGCATTATTAATCAAAACCTGTTGGTTCTTCTCAGTAATCAATTGATTCGTCTGCTAACTGTCTTGTCTTTCATCATTTTTGATTTAAAGTTTTAGCCATTGTAGGCAGGACACACAAGCACATGCTCCTCCAAAAAGTTGTAAACATGGACATAAATAATGAAGGATTAAAAACTCTGCAAAGTATTATCTATTAGCAGGATTCCAGGACATACAATACAATACAATAAATGCTAGTATAACATTGTTTACAAAATTTTATTGTCTTTCAGCTCACTGTTGAGCTGCCAGCCTGCAACTTCACTGTTTCGTTCACTCTTACTGCTCTGAAGACACGAAGCAGCTGTTTTCAGTGAAGAAGTTGAGTTAAACCCACCGTACGTACTCTGTTCAGCACAAAACATCAGAAAAAGAAATATGACTGACAAATGTACATCATGGAGCATTTAGCTGAAATTATATTTCCTTCAGCAGCAGAGAACAAAAACCATAAAGGAGAGACTGAATCTACATTATATAAATGACACATTTACACGCGGTGACTCCATGAAAATGTTGCTCCGGATCAGCTGCATGTGTAAACAGTGCAGTGCAACTAGTTAGCTAACAACTTCTCCAAGTCAACCTAAAAGATCCTCAGTTTTGTGAGTACATCTCATTTCTGCTGCCCTTCAGGTCTGTTTTTTGTTCTCGTGGTCAGTCGGGTTCGACGGAGCTGCAGGTCAGTTTCTCGGCTTGTTGCTCGTGTGTTACAGCGCAGCGAGCTGAACATCAACTCACACACCTGCTGTATCAAACTACCATCTTCTCTTCCCCTCAAGTGAAACAGGAACGTCAAGAATAACTTTACAGAAATATTTAAAGATTCTGGATTCTACTCACGTTGATGGAAAGTAATTATTATTACTCTTTTTTTAAACTTATAGTTTCTTATGTGAGAACTAAGACCTCAATATCTACTCAATAACCATCCTAAAAAAGTCATGATGATTGATCCTCATTCATTCCCGTGGAGACCTGCTGGACATACCGAGCGCTCGCCCAGCAGCTACCTGCACACCTCAGCTAAAAAACACGCTCCTGGAAGAGAGTTCAATTATTAAACGTGTCGAACTGACCTTATCTTACCTGCCAGGCGCTTGAGAAGTTTGAATCTGGACACATTCCCAGAAAACTGTGAGATGATTCAACTGCTGTTCATTAAATATTACAAAACTGCTCAGCTGTTGTTTGTGCTGGAGTGGCTGTATGTGGGGCAAACTTTAACCAGGGGCCCCTTTTTGTAAAGCTCACTGGCAACATAAACATCCCACGCTACGAAACAAAGGAACGGACAGCTCAGCACTCTTCCAGCAAGATACAGAGATCGAGCATAAATTATTGCGCACACACACACACACACACACACACACACACACACACACTTAGCGGGAGGGCATATTGACTTAAAGAGGACAAATAAATGAGAGAGAGTGCGGACAAGTAAAAGTAAGGGCACGAGACAGAAATAGACGGGAAAAGCTTTAGTGTGAGAAAATGTGTGTGAGTGAGTGTGTGTGTCTGTGTGTGTGTGTGTGTGTGTGTGTGTGTGTGTGTGTGTGTGTGTGTGTGAGTTAAACCGTGGTCACCTCAGAGGAAACGCTGAACTTCTTGGAAATCTGTTGACAAAACCTCATGTGGTGTGAGGAATGTACTCCAAATATGGGCGAAGTCTGTTGGTTGTGTGCAAGTGTGAACGAGAGGATGAGTGTGTGTGTGTGTGTGTGTGTGTGTGTGTGTGTTTGACGTCTCACCTCTCCAGAGAAGCTGTACTTCCCCTTGAGGATCTGCCGGTACAGCCTCATGCGGTTGTCGTCTTCGAAGGGCATGGTGCCGCTCAGCAGGATGTAGGAGATCACGCCCAGCGCCCACATGTCCACCGCGTTGGTGTAGGGCTTCCTCACCAGGATCTCGGGGGCGATGTACTCCGGCGTGCCGCAGGTGGTCTTCATCAGACACTCGTCTCCCTTCTTCCTGCTGCTGGCCAGCCCGAAGTCGGTGATGATGATCTTGGAGTCGGCTCCGGGGTGGTAGTAGAGCAGGTTCTCCGGCTTCAGGTCTCTGTGAGTGATCCCCAAAGTGTGGAGGTACTTGACGCCGTCCAGCACCATCTGCAGCACCCGCGTGGCGTCGCGCTCTGTGAACGAGCCGCGAGCAATGATCCGGTCGAAGAGCTCTCCTCCGGTCGCCAGCTCCATCACCATGTAGACGCGCTCGGCCGTCTCAAAGACCTCCATCAGCTGGATTATGTTGGTATGGCGGACGCGTCGCAGCACGCACAGCTCCGACTCGCACACCTCCCTCCCCTCCCGGTAGCGCGTCTCGATCATCTTGATGGCGTACGGCTGCCGCGTGCTCTTGTGCTCCACGCGGACCACCCGGCTGAAACTCCCACGGCCGATCAGAGCTTTGATGTCGTACTTGGCGGTGACTCGCGGGTCGAACTTGGCTCGATACTTTGCCACCTTCTTCCGCTGAGGGTCCGACAGTTCGGACGGGTCCTTGGGGGGCTGGGCGGAGGCAGTGGGAGTGGCGGCCTGGGCCTGATACGGGGAGGTGGAGTCAGCCTTGTCACCTCCGCCGGCCCCACTCGTCTTGCTCCTGGTGCCATCCCCTCGTATGAAGTGCTTATAGATATCTGTCTGAGGAGGCTGTGGAGGATCAACCTGAAAAACACAGGCACAAAGTTCATCACACACACAAGAGCAGAGCAAACGAGGCAGAAACACCCCGACCGAGGGGGGGGGGAAGCACCAAGCTATAAATCTGAGCCTGATATTGATCATTGGGATTGTGGAAGTTTAATATCTGAGAGCAGTAATTATTTGACATATTAAGATATCTTGTTTTGCCTGACCAACAGTCCAGGAAACCAGTTTAACCAGTTTATTTCTTAAAAGATTCAGAAAACCAGCAAACATCCACATTAAACGTCGGTCATTGTCAACATTTCCTGGACGGGGTCGTGTTTCTGACCTGGAGACTGTCACAACGAACGAGGCAGCACATGAAGTCATTTTCCTCAAGACTCAACAACAACACCTTTAAAACACTGGAGGACCTCAACAGATGTTTTAATCACCTAAACTGTTTGTTACACACATTCATTACAGCTGACAGAAAATCAATCACCAGCTGTTTTGATTATTAATCCATTTGAATAATTGAATGCAAATGTTTCTTCCAGCTTCTCAAAAAACGGATTAATTTGCTGCTCCTCTTTGTTTCAAACATATTTGGGTTTTGGACTGTCGGTTGAGCAAAACATTTAAAAATGTGATTCTTCTATGACAGAGACGGTGACTTAAGTTAAAAGCAGTCCAGTCTAATAAAAAGATAACCAGTGATTGCAGCTGTGAATCAATATGACATCAGTATTATACCAGTAATGGTGTTTTTCCTGCTGCTCTTACAGAAACTGTACCAGCATTGTGTGTGTGTCACTGACCTTTTTGACCAGGTCCAACTGAACGTCCCCTGGAGGCTCAGGGAGGACCTTGCTGTTCCTGCACCCCATCACATCACTTTGGGCCCCTGCCCAGCCAGCCGCTCAGGCCACCAGGAGCCCTGCCTCATCACCGCAACAGCTGCTTCAACACACTCAGGGCATCCAACATCCAGGCCGTCCCCACTCAGACACGCCGCTCATGAACAAAGCCGATGCGGCCCCAAAGAGCTATCATCAGCAGCCGCAGCTCGTGAACACGCCGCACACGTCCGCTTCAGAAAGCCCAAGAGTTCATGAATATATTTGGGGCGAGCAGGCGGCGTGTCTCGGCTCCATCAGCAAAGGTTTGTCTTTAGTTTCAGGCAGCACAGCCGAAGACGCAGCCGACAGGCACCTGGACACCCTGCAGGGACCTACAGGGGCCCCATCTCAATACACCGAGCGTCTGAGAGCAGGAAACGGCATGAAGACAGCGTGTGCAGATGCTCATGACACACAAACCCCCTCGATCACTGGGCAGGCAGGAAGACGTGTCCGTCACTCAGGGAGAAATGCAGAGAGCTTCCACAGAAACCAGGTCATCAGGCGCTCGCATCCATCGGGAGCAGCTGCAGCGTCAGCAGCTCGGCCTTCCTGCAGACCAGCAGCTCCCCCAGAGACTCAGGCCGGAGAGGAGGGAGGCTCTGAAAGAGGAGCACAGCATGAGACCTCTCACACAGAGAGAGAGAGAGAGAGAGAGAGAGAGAGAGAGACAGAGACAGAGAGAGAGAGAGAGAGAGAGAGAGAGACACACACACAGAGAGACACACACACAGAGAGAGGGGACAGGAGCCGCTGGCCTTCAGGGGCCACAAACACCTGACACACACACACACTGATCACTTCACACAGCTGTTTTCTTCCTGTGCACATCGATGAGGCCATGTTGTGAAACTTTGAGCCAGCATGTAGGTGGAAGAAGAGACAGCGTGGAGGGAGAGGAGCAGCAGCTCTGAGACACACACACACACACACACACACACACACACACACACACACACACACAACCAGTGCTGCTCACCAGTTATCAAAACTTCTCTGAAGCTTCTCCTCTTATAACAACATCCTCAGAAACACACTTCACATTCCTCCACAGGCTGCACACACACTTTTATCACACACACAGTTAGATAAAAAAGTGCAGGCCTTCCTCCTGTCAGAGTTTGCTCTTCAGACTAAAACACACTCCTCGGCTGGTTTAACGTGTCTCTGCCTCCTTTAAGCTCTCACAGCTGTGAGCTGGGCACTTTAAAGCAGCAGTTTCTGCTCATTATTGCTGCGGGCTGATGCTAACATGCTAACATGCTAACAGCGGCGGGGCAGGACTCACCGCGTCGCTCCGCCGGGCTCGCGGCTCTCACCGCGGCGGGCCCGCGCTCAGCCCGCGCCGCCCCGCACACTCCCGCAGCCGCATGCCGCCGCTCCGACCGGCCTCACCGCGCCTGCCAGCAAACAACAAAACTTTCCCGACCCTGGCTGTTTTTCTGGACGCTGTTTTCGAGCAGGAGCACTTTCACACAGAGACAACACACACACACTGTCACACACGACTTCCGCCGCACGCCTTCAAAATAAAACTCACATTCAAGATTCAAGAATTTATTTACATCAGCAATCACTGGTAATGAAATTATTCAATGACAAAAATACTAATACTAATTATTAACAAAAGAACAAGAAATTTATCAAGGAATAAAAAAAATATAAAATAAAAACAAGATAAATAATAAAAAAGACCATAAAAATAAGTTATACAAAAAATAAATGTACACTATAAATGTAAACTATTATGCAACTATCAGATGAATACAATAAAATACATGCAATAGAAACATAAGTACTAGTTTTCTTTAGAAGTGAGAATGAGCTGTCTGAATGTGGAGCTGAATTTACATATTTTTATCTGTTTTTAACTTGTTTGATCTCTGACTTTTATGTGACCTCTATTTAAAATCAAGTATCGGGCAAATAAAAGTGAGAGGGAGGAGACTTTGTTCAAATGAAAAGTCATATCAGTGAGTCATATTCACAATAAATATATCATTAAACACTGTTGGTTTGTGCTGGTTATTAGTTAAAACTGTGTTCAGAAATATGCAGCACTGAAGCACATCTGGCGCCACACCAGCGATGAGTCCTGCTTAATTACAGGAGACTTAACTTTAATGATCCTCAGCATGTCAGTCCTGTGCTCTTATGATGCATATTCTGAGGTCAAAGTGTTTGAATGGTGAAAGGTTGTGTTTTCACTGAGAAAACAGCTAAATGTGGGCTGCAGGGCTCAACGCTCAGCAGCTCATCTGAGCCTTTCAGCGCTAATCATTGTCAAAAATCAAGCCTTCATGCGTTTAATAAAATGAGTATAAATGGAGGAATGGAGCGATACTTAACACAGTAAGTGTGTTTGTTTTTCCACCTCCCACTTTGTGTGCTCTTATATTGAAGGCACAGCCCCTGGACTTCCGGCGTGCGCCTCTCTGTCTCTGGCAGCTTGATGGAGATCCTCTTTCACCAAACTTCTTTTGTAGAGACGGGACGACCTCCCTCGGCTTGTGTCGACCTCACGAAGCTCCCGTCACTTCCTGCATTCAGAGAGCAGGTCAGGCCTCTCTGGGAAGGGGGGGGAGAGGATGGTGGGCTCTTCCATCATGGCTGCTGTCTGACCCTCATTCACTGTGATCAGCTCAGCATCAGCCTGAAGACCTCTGAGCTGAGCACCTCACAGTTACACATCTTACTCCTCTATGTGTTGGGGGCTCACTGGGACTCTCTCAGGGCCCCTGCTGGTCTGCTGGCCTCTTCTGGGGGGGGGGGGTCAGTGAAACCAGGCCTGCAGATGGATCCAACTTCAATCCACCACCCGGCCGCTTCGCCCGCCTCCGCTCCAAAAGCAACATACACAGGAGCCAGCCGTCTGGTTGCACATGTGTTTTACAGTGAATGAGACTGTCTGCACAGCTGTTTTCATCTGAAACATCTTTCAGGTGGCTGCAGTCTCCATTTAGTGTCTATTTAAAGATATTAATCTGCACCACAGGACAGCAGAAGAAGAAAAAAAAGCGTTCCTGCAGCTTGGGCAGCACATCGAGGGGCTCTGATGTTTTCATCTGTTTCCTCCACATGGTGTCACTGTACACATAAAAGTCACTTTCACTGCCACCTCACACTGTGAGCACTTCTCAGTCCTTTCATCAGGCCGGCCGCTCCCTCACATCCCGACTCCTCCGAGCTTGTAAAGCAGCCGGGGATGAGCAGCGTTCACTTTCTCCCCGCTTGTTCGTGAGCAAGCTAATAAACAATACATGGCCTTGACTCCAATATTGATGTGGACTCGCTGTATGCTGGCCATGACTCGGGGAGCCTGCACAGGACGCCGCAGAGTTTTGTGGAGTAGCATTAAAAGTGGGAAATTAGTAAGAGGAAGACAAATGTTCCAGAAACTGAGTCGGAGAGACAGTAAAATTCATCTTATGATGCCAATAAAGCTCCTAGAATTGGATTGAGGGAGTGAAAATGAGTGGGAGATGGGGGGTTGGGGTGACAGAGGAAGACAACGGTTGACAGATGGTAGGTAGCAGACAGAAATATAGGGAAAAGGGGAAGGGAGGGGGGCAGAGAAATGAAGCGATGGAGAGTCATCAAAATGGAAAGAGGGCGATACGGAGAGATGGAGGAGGAAAGGAAGACACAATCAGAAGGAGAAAGGACAAAGAGGGATGATACGAGGGAGGGGGGGGTCTCTGAGGGCCGGCGCTGCAGTGCAGTGAGGTCAGGGCCTCTCCGGCTCTGCCACTCGCTGCCACGTCGTCATCCTCCAGATTGATCACCTCTTTGTCGCACTCTGATTAAGATGCTTTGTCTGAGCGCTCCGCTGCTGTTGACACTTCCTCTGCGTCGCAACTCTCTCAGCTCTCTGTTTTCTCTCTCTCTCTCTCTCCCTTTCCACTTGTGTTGTCCCGTCGCTCACTCTCCTTCTCCCCTGTCCCTCCCCCAAAGGTCAATATCATCTATTAGATCTGGATATGCTGACTGCTGTATTATTTATCCACACAGAGGAAGAGGAGATGCTCTATTAAAAGCTCAATTGACTCCGTCTGTGTCTCTGGCTCCATTAATATCCCCATGATGGTTCCTCCTCATTTGTGTGTGTGAGCGAGAAGACTTAGTAAGTGTGTGTGTGTGTGTGTGTGTGTGCGCACCATGTGTTTCTGTGTATCAGAGAAAAGGCTGCAGAGGATGAGTAAGCGAGCCAGTGAGGGTTTTACAGTGAGTGGACATCTTTATGTGCGAGTGTGTGTTTACAGGCAGTCTGCTGCAGTGGGACGAGAGCTGAAACTCTAGAAAATGACATCCTGTGTCAGATATCAGCCTGGTTGGAGGATATTGCTATTTCTGTGCCCCCCCACTCCAGCAGGGGTCTCCCCTAGAGATTCGGGGTAGAAAGAGAGAGAGAGGGACCACTGCTGCATGCCGTCAGTGCGATCAGGTCACAGTAAACTCATCATTGATCACCCCGGGTGCATACTGTCCTGAGGGAATATTGTATGACTGCTAAAGAGATAAAAATACCATAAACTACATCATGCTCATTGTAAGGATGTTACTGACCACCTCAGGCAAGCTATTAGTTTCCAGGGGAATATTATGAGAAGATTACAGAGATCTTCCTGTTCTCACCAAAAAGAGCAGCATCCACATGGCGAGTGTCTCTGAGACGGCACAGTTTCATTTGGCCTCTGTTGAACTGCGCATGTCTGCAGCACCTGTGGCACCGACTTTTATAGTCCAGCCGATGGTCCATTAGCTACTCCTCCTGCTGTGCCTAATTATTTTTATTGCAGGTCTGGAAGCTCCTCAAAATCACAGTGTGACAGAGAAAATGTCCCGCGTGTCCTTCATTCAGGTTGAAGGTGCTGACAGCTGGCTGGTTTTCACTCGTTCATTTAGTTACACCTTCACTTCAGAGAAATGTAAACAGACAAAGAGGAGTTCACAGAGAGGAGAACAGGTTATCATCTAATTACATTCATATTGCAATTACTACTCACACATCCAGCAGTTACTGAGTCCTGGTGTTCATTTGGATTTGTGTTCCTGAGAATAAGTCAGATAAAAACTTTCACATCTAGTTTTGGTCTCTACCATCTCTTGAGCGAAACATCTGGCTCTTCAGCAGCTAAAAGCTTCATCTTTAGCAGAAAACAGCCGCCTGCTGATAAGCTGTGAGTGGCCCAGAAAAGTAAAATGATGGGCCATAAAACCAAACCAGCTCTCCATGCAGCTATTATTTTATTAATCACTCTTATTATTTTTAGAAATATTATTGTCACGATAAACGAGCCCTTTGACATCACATGCAGTCATTTGATCATTCAGTGGTGCTGCAGCACATACAGCAATAAATAGCAGCTTTAATGAGTCTGCGTTCAGGCTGATTGGAATAAATGAATAAAGGATACTGATGTTGATGCATAAATTATATTTCTCTGGGGAATATAACAAAATGTAGGCAAGTTCACAACAGATCTGCCAAAATCAAATAAAGTCTAAAGTTAGAAAAGATTCCTGATCAGGAAATATCGACACACAAAATGAGTCCAGAAGCCTGAAGAGACCTTCAGTATCACATTTAAATACCTTGGACTTTTTGATGTTACTGACACGTTTCATCAGTCCTCACAGCGTTTCTAGTTTACATACGCTGCTCTGTAAAGGTCTCTTTTCTCCATCTGAATTTTAAACAGCATTAAGACTTCATGTTAGGAAATAAAATGGAAACATGACCTCACTATTTCTCACATCTCCACTGCAGCCATAACACAAGTAGATAGAAAGTCAACAACATATAAGAATAGATTATGCAAAAATATGCAATGGTTTAGTACTTATGCATAAGATAGGTGGAAATCTAAAAGCTAATGTTCAGCGGAAGAAAGGCTGAGAGGTGGACAGCAGGTAGATGGACTTGTACACTGACAGATGCACTGAGCAGCGGACCAGCAGAGCTAACAGAGTGTCAGACAGACACGGTGACAGTGATGAATGCAACCAGGTTCAGACCAACTTCTGTCCAATGACAACGCTGCAAAGTGAGAAGACAAGCAGAGGTGAGAAAATCCCATTTTAGTAAAAAGAAACAAGCGACTCCAGGTAAACGTGAGGCCTGATAAACCACTTTAGGAGGAGTGAATAAGAAACTGCTGTGGTGATGAAGTACTTAAGAACTCCTGAGGCTGTGCAGTGTGGGTAGATGTTAATTCATTAGCTGAGGAGACAGGAGCACAGAGGGATCCACAGGCAGACCCAGATAAATAGAGCAGACGGCTTTCAGAAACCACAGACACAGCTGGGGAGAAGAGCCACGTTCACTCACGTACAAGTGCTCCACTGCTGCCTTAATGTACAACTCTGAGCTTTTCATATGAGCCCACAGCAGGTGCGGGGCTCGCTGCTAGCAGACATCCATTTGAATCCTCACCGTTTGCTTCACTGAGCTTCAAAACTCTGCAAAAAAATCTGTGTGAATCCCGAGATGCTGCAAATACAGCAATGGCCAAATAAAGAGCAAAAGGTCGGGTCGGACAGGATGTTCTGAACGTCTCTCTTCCATCAATATGTCTCTTTCCTCGCTGCCTCTCAGCTGAGGTGGTAGATGGGACTCTGAAAGCCAACATCTGTCATCCTGTTAGCGCTGAAACAACCCACTGAGTTGAATCTTGACTGATTTTCAACACTGTCTGTGTCTTTATGGAGTTTACTTTTAAACTGCACTCAGATATAGTTTTATGGCTGTCAAAAGTAAAAGCTTTTCCAACTTTCGAGGTCAGAATGTGGTTTGGTTTAAATTATTTTTTATATCATCTTGAGATTTGTTTTCCACAGTTGGCAAAATTGAGTGGAAATAGATGAGAAAGACAATACCAGCAATATTGTTTTTTGTACTCTTCTAAAACTTTGTTTAAATTCTTCAGAAGCAGAGAAAAATGAAGTGCATCATAAAAGGGTTCAAGGCACTGGACAAGAGTTACTTTAGATTCAAGTCAGATGATGGTAAACTGGCAGGGACTGAAAGTCTGCAGATAACAGGAGTAAAAGCTCATGTGCTTTTTAATGACATCTTTCAAAGGGCAAAGTTGTGGAAGTCTGCATGTACGCTGAAAGAGTTACTGGTCACCTTTCTAACCCCTCACACTGAGATGAATGGGAACCAAATGCACAGCCCTCAAGGATTCAAGGATTCAAGGATTCAAGGTTCTTTATTGTCATTCAACACATGTAAAAACATGGGCTAGAACGAAA
>JBAJHX010000081.1:22089800-22102300 GCA_037176925.1 Amniataba percoides
TGGACAGATGGACAGATGGACAGAGGAAGGAAAAGACTGATGAAAAGTGGAAATGTGAGTTGGCGTTTCTGGCCGACATAACAGCTCATCTCAGCGTCGTAAACCTTCAGCTGCAGGGACGTGACCACATGATCTCTGACGTGTGTGATGTGGTGAAGGGAAGCTGCTCTTATGGGAGACACAGATGCACCAGTGCAACTTGCCCCACTTTCCCTGTTGCCAAGTGTTGAACCGAGTTGGTGCACCGGTGTTCCCAAATGTGCACTTTGCTGATAAACTGAGTTCACACGGCGCTTTGGTGACTTTGAAGCACAAAAAAAGAATTTCAAACTGCTTCGCAAACCATTTGCCGTCGACCTGGAAACTTTACAGATTCAGATGGAGCTGACTGAGCTGCAGGTGAAATACGACACGCACAGTTTATTCGCTCCATTCCTGAAGCAATGCTGCAGATCCGTCTACATTTTTTTTTGCTGCTTGTTTTATATTATATTTTGAATTTGTATAATTTTGACAGGAGATATTTTTATGTAAAGCAAAATCTTTCGAGATAAATAAACGTTAACGTTAAATGTTAAAAGCATATTTTTATTTATTTTTTCAGGGTTTTTGCAGCATGTTCATATTTCCAACTTGTATGATTTTGACAGGATATATTTCATTGGAGAGAAAAATATTTTCAGTTAAAGTTTAGTTAAAGTTTGGGCAGATTGAAGTTATTCAAAGGGTCGTGTGTGTTAATTAGGGAGCCTGAGACGGCTTTTATTTTTTATTACTCTGCTGTCAGGCTGAGACGAGGTCACTTGTCTATAAATCTGCAGGCCGGCTGATGGCTGTTCAATATTTTCTTAAATAATATGCATTAATATATACATACTGACTGCTTATTCCCAGGTTTGGTTGTATCTGTGACACTTCTAATCCTCCTCAGGGTCATTACAGCCACCATCCATCTTTCTGACCTTTTCCTATGAGGCGCACAGTATTGATTTACAGTGAGCTAACATGTTTGAGGAAACACAATGCTTCCTCTTTTAGCAGAATATAGATCACAGCACTCGTTTGGATTCGTTCATTTGATTATTCAAAGCCATTCAGTTCATACATGTGAACCAATTTCAGTCATTTTCTTAACTGACTGAGAGAATTGCCCACATGTCCTGCTGGTGTGCCTGTGGGCAAGGCACTTAACCCTGCAACCTGCCCCCAGGGGCACTGAGCTGTCCACAGCAATGCCAGCAGCAGATGGGTAAATGGAGAGACTATGGAAATGAATCTGACCTACGAGAATGTGAATCTGATCACACACACACACGCACACACACACACAAGTGATGTTGGCAGACCTGCAGAGGCCGCCGGCCACCAGTCGGTGCATTATTCAGCCTAAAAGCTTGTTAAGCAGAGCTCACAATGGAGCCGTAATGAAAGATTGATGTGTAAAAAACAGTTTAGTTCGTCTGTGTTATGTAAAGCAATAAAGCAGCGGTCGAGGGATGAGCATGTAAAGTCAGAGAGGGAGAGAGAGACGAGCTGAGAGGGCATTACAGCACAGACGCAGGACATGAGGACAAACCCACCAACACGGAGCAGAGGAAACGAAATGAATGAGTGACGACGTAAAACAAGAGCAGAAAGAGACAGCGAACCCTCCAAAAGCAGAGAGGACGAAGAGCTGGAGCCATCTCAGATGAATTAATGAGGTTCTCCCTGAGGCACGAGCTGACATCTCCAGATGAGACACCAGTTATAACGTCTCCAGACCAAACACGAGTCAGCAGAGCGTCACAGCAGCGAGACTGCTCAGCCCGTTAGATGTTCTTCACATGAGCAGGCCGTGATCCAAGCACGACGTACGTTTGTACAACAGATTTCTCACAGATGGTCGAGCATCACTTGATCGTTCAATTCACAACTACAGTACAGAACTCAACATGGAGGTTTGAAATGTGGGACAAGTCATCGCGAGTACACCCACGAGTCGACGTGATTACTTGTGCCATGATCAGTGTGGTTAACAATGAACCATCACTGTGTAATGTTAAAGGGCTCACTCATAATGATGAAGCCATGAAGAGCTGTCACTCTCTGCTTGTTTAGTTTTATCGGCCTGGTTTAAATTCACAGCACACAGATGAGCATGTCAGTGACAAGCTGATGCACACTGTAAGACAATTTGCAGCAAAAGTTTAAATATTTTAACTATTTATTGTCATTTTAATTATTCAAAGACATAAAAGCACTTTGGTCAACACTTGTTCTTAAACTGACGTGATGTAGTAAAGTTGTTTTAGCGATGGCTCAGTCTGCAGTAATACCCAATAAGATATAAGCAGTCCCATCGTTAGTCATATTGATGTGTGTGTGCTTTTCCTGCAGTGACCACTCAGAATATCTGCTGTGAGAAAGACGTTACTGATCTGATGCAGATCTACACTCGTAGTAATTTGCTTTGAAAAGTGGCTGCAGTTAAGTCAATGATTATGACGGATGTTTGTCACGATCACTGTTGTTATGGATCACATGATTGTTGTTGTTTCATTTGTTTCCTTCTGTTCTCCACCCTCCACTTCCTCTCTCTCTGTCTGTAAAGTCAGAGGAAATGAACCGTGCAGTCCCATCGATCCAGCAGGTTGTACATGCATGCATACACAGAAAAACACAGCGCCCCTCTTTCTCTCAAACACACACAAACACACACACAGCTCCCCTGTGAAGAAGACAAAGTGGGAGGTATATTGTGGTGGACGGAGCCACTGACCCCCTCGTTGAGTTAATGAGCTTTTATTGACTTCAGCACCTGGAGCTGCTGCTGTAACTTATCACTGTTAGCGCCTCACTCCCCTGACGCACAGCACACAGGGGAGCACACACACACACACACACACACGCACGAACCATCTGCATGTTTGTGTGTGTGAAGATCCATGGAGACACAGGAACACACACCGTCAGCTCTCTGTGTGGAAACCCACAGCAACTCATACAGAAACACAGGAGACCTCAGAAATGAGGCTTCAGATGGTGAAGCTGCAGCGTTTGAAGATGACATCACTTTGACATCAGAAACAATGCTGGTGATTGGTCGATGTGCCTGCGCCTGAAATTGTTCCTCACATATAATTTACAGAGCACAGAATCTAAACTTTCCTATGATAATAATGTATCCATCACACCTTTGCTTGTGCACCAGTGTGGATCAGGAGAAGAAACCATCATTGCACTCTCCCTTACACGCGTCTCTCCTCACATCCCTACATGTCTGACTTTCTTTCACAGAGGCCACGCTACGCTGCCTCCCAGCCTCCCAGCCTCGGCCTCTGTACCTGCATCCTGTCCCGGCTCTGTGCTACAGACCTGCTGCCTGTGTGCGGTGCCGTGCTGTCGACCTGACTGCAGCTGAGGGGCTCGTTTACCCGCTCTCACTCCTCTCCTGCTGCCCATACGAGTCCGCTCTTCACCCAACAATTCTTCACACAGTCTTTTTAATTGCACCTTCTCGCCCTCAGTGTCTGTTGTCTGCTTCCACACGTCTGAAGTGAGCCGGCACCAAAGCCACAGGACAAATGAAAGCAATGTGTGGATGTTCTGCACACTCCACTAAATGTACAAATGTAAAAGTCCTCAGAACAAACAGTCCTCGTGGTTACTTTGACTGAGTACAAAAGTTTATATTCAAATCATATTTTTCCTTTGCAGCACTGTGTTGGTACAAAAGGAAGGAGGAAGTTAAAGTCTGAATTCAACTTCCAACCTTCTGTTGACATTAAATTTGAACTGAAATTTTGTTACTTGTGGTTGAAATTAAACTCAAATAGCACTCAGGTCTTATTATACTGAAATAATACAATTTTCACTTTCTCCATGTACACATTGAACTTATTTAGTGTATTATTTATAGGAATTAATCAATATTTCAATTCCTATACCCTTTCTTTAATCTAAACCAGATGTTACAACCCACCTGTAGTGCTGCGTGACACAATCTAACACAGCAGCCTTCTCTGAAATCCAGCCTTTACCAGGCTTATCAGAATAAGTTTTTGTTGGCACAATCAAGTAATTATTGCTGAACTGGACTTCATCATCCTTAAAACTGTTTCTAAGAAAAAGGAAAAAAATCACAACAAAGACAGGCCTCTTTTTTTGAGAGTGAAAATGAGACTTAATTAACTAAATATGCTTCACAAATATGAAGTGTTCTGTATTTTACACTGTATATGACAGCTTATTATTTGAATTCAGTGCGTATCTATCAGTTTTTTTGTTGGTGGAAGATCTCTGTATAGACGTTTGGATATTTTGTATTTGTTACCATCTCTGTGCATGACGATAAATAACTAAATAAATGAACAAATAAACGAAGACGAAAATGTGATGGGAAAAAAGATGTATGGGTACATTCATGCACACACGCACTCAATATCACAATAAAACAAGAGTTTTTACTTTTCTATACAGTCCATTTGTATTCATGTAGTCCACCCCATGTCACCCTGAAACAACAGCAGCTGAAGCTCTGATTTAACACTGTTTGTGCCGATGAGGACAGCAACAGAAAACATTTCTTTCTCATTACAGAAAGCTACGAACATGGCGGTTTAGATTCGCTCCCTCTGAAATGAAGTGAAATTCAAATGTTTCAGCACTAACAAGATGAAAGATGCTCTCTTTGTAGCTGACTCCTCAGGTCTGAAGCTTCACCTCTATTCCCTTTAGGCCACATACACTCTTTCTCTCCCTCACACACACACACATGCTCACACACACACACACACACACACACACACACACGACACATAAACAGGAAGCTACCTTCCCCTGAAAAAAAATCATCCCCGATGTACACGTTATGGAAATCTGACGTTGCACTTCCTGTCTCCGGGGCCGAGCATGTTGTGTGTTGTTATGTATCCATAAAAAACCCAACACATGTGTGCGTGTTAATTATTGCACATGAATCTATGTAGGTCCTCTTACATTTTGTTCCTCAACTCACAGTAAATAATTAGGCCTGTTTGTGTGTGATGCTGTTGTGTGATAACCTGAGGACGTGTTGATTAATGTGTTCATTTTCATCCACATTTACATTTCAGAGCACTGGGTGATTAGGACTGAACCTGTGGCTGTGCCACTTTATCAACACATTTGCATATGTGTGTGTTAACAGCCACGTGTATACATTTCTGAGTGTGTGTGTGAACGTCTGCAGAGACTCGTGTATTGTCAGACTGTTGGATAGTTTGGCTTGTCAGCAGATTCCTTCAGACTCTGCTGACCACGCTGAGCGTTTCAAAGAGCATCTATCACACTAATGTAATGTGACTGTGTGTAGATTTCCTCTGTGATTTTAGCACCTTTTAAGTTATTGTGATGGCAGATGTTCTTGTTTATAGCCATTTGAAAATCCCAGTGCAGTCAATGTGTTGCTTCGGGCTCATTCATTCAGTACGTTAAAGGTGTGAGTCTTTAGATTTAGACTGTGTCAGAGCTGTGTTAAGTTACTGCTGATGCAAAAGCAACACGGTCGCTGTGTAGGAGGACGTCAGCTCTCAGGTCTGAAATCACATCCCAGTACTCAATCTACAACCTCTCAGAGACACTGGAGAGCTGCAGAGTCTGATGCAGAGTTTCATTAAGCTCTTCCTGATACAGCACACAACCACACCAAGCCCGTCCAGAACCACTGAACCAGTCTGATAACACTCCTTCACACACTGCTCCTTCTACAGTTTACATCCCAGCTTACCTGAAAACACTGCGTCATTTTTTCCAGGCTCTGATGCTATTAGTGTCTCGTCCTGACACACCTGCACACGCTGGCCTGCTTTTAGTTGCACTGACACAATAATTTCAACATTTCTTTAAAAATAAATACAAGCAAATAATTTTCAGAGCTGACTATCCAGTGAACAACAGCATCACTGCTGTTAGTGGCATGATGGGAAAAGTCCACCGTGAGCTGGTCTGGCTGCACATGTGGACGAGAAGATATTAAAATGCTCTGAGAGAACTGATGCAGAGCTCACAGTGTGCAGAGAGAAAATGACTGAACTCTCAGGAGATTATGTAAAAGCAAAGACCAGACTTTTGGACTCTTAATGGCATCTGTTTCTAAAGCGTTTTCTTTTTCAAGTACAAATGAAAAGACTTTAGTGTGAAAGCCTCAGAAGTTCTTCCAAGTTTAGGTCACAGAAAGGTCAGAAGTTTTCAGGTTTCGGTCATCCAAAACAATTACGAGTCTAAACGTCTGCGTAGGCTGTGAACAACTCAAGCAAATGTGTCTTCCTCAACCTTCACATCTTTGATGACTGCAGTGTGATTTTCCTGTCGACTTGCTTTGCTCTTCCCTTTGACTGTGTCAGGTTTATCTCCACCGCCAGCTTTCTGAAGGAGTCTGCGGTCGATTGTGTTCTTTCTTCATCTGCGAGCCTCAAAGCTTCGGCCCTGCAGCCACAATCCGTCCACTTCACCTTCCCCCCCATCACGCAGACACACCGCCGTTCATGCATGCACGCACACACACGCTGACACACATGGGTCTGCGGGGGCAGGTGCGGGCCAGCATATATGCTCATCTGAAGCATGCACATCTTTTTTTAATGCTCGTGTCACTTCACATCCTCGCAGGTTGGGCACATTTATTCAGACAACTTCCTCTGTCATCTGTAGCCGGATGCAGGCAAACAAAAACACAAGAAAACTCCTTTAATGAAAAATGTACCAAGCTGAGGGAGGCAGAGTTACAGTTCCACGAAAGTCATGAAAGTAGGGAGTCGTTCAATGTTTGGGGAAATGCGCTTATTTGCTTTTGTTCTGAGAATGACATGAGATGAAGCCAGAGTGGGGGGGCTCTAAGCCTGGTTTTCATAGAGAGTGAAAGCTTTAGACAGGACCAGTCTAAGGAGAGAGAGAGAGAGAGAGAGAGACCTTTAGCTCATTAATGATTCAGTCAGCTCACTAATTACCATCTCCAGTATCTCCTCTGTTTTGTCTGCACGTGTTTTTGAGCACCATGCACAGTTTGCTAAGCCGGGCTAACTAAATCCAGGTTTGTACCTAACACACATGAGAATGACGCTCCTCTGATCTGACCCTCTCAAAGAGAAAGCTATAAAACTATTCCTTTAGAATAATAAATAAAACAATTTCAATTCAATTCAATTCAATTCAATCATTTAATCAACTGTGACTCAAATGAGGGAATTATTTCAGTCCACCTAACCTCCATATGACACTTTCAGCTCATTGTTTTCATTTTAAGGCCTGCAAGTTTCATTTCACGCCCATCAGCCTGTTTTTCAGGGACGTTTTTGATCAAACATCTTTATGTGCACACTCGAAACAAACTTAACTGAGCACCAAAGAGCCAAATGTGTCCTTTAGACGTTAGCAGAGACTAAACCCGAGCACGGAGAATGAAGACTGGGCGTGTCTGCTGGTCACGCAGCACACGTCAGCACACGTCAGGCTGTTCAGAGGTGATCGTCGTCGTGTTTACAGCTGGCTGCTCCCAAATGGATAAAACACAATCGGTGATTGCAGCTTCAAAGCCACATGGGCACGCTGCACAGAGGAGTAACAGTAATGAGCCGCAGTGGTCACACGTGGGGCCTTTTTAACGCGAGCAGCCCGCTGCAGTGTTGCTGGGTAATGCTCCGCCCGTCGGGGGTAAGATGAGAACATTATCAATCTAAAGACGCTCCATAATCGGGCCATCTATTACACTAACAGGTCTTATCACATTTTCAGCCCATTTCGAGGGATGCCTGATTACATTTTGACTAATGACAACATGGGCAGTCGCTCCGTGGCCTCTCGTCTCTGTTTACACTGCTAATGTGCTCTCAGACGCCCCCCCCCCCGAACCTGTGTGGGAAACACTTTCACATCCTTCGCCCTTCACAGGACTGCAGGCTCTCCGTGTACTCTGCCTCTCCTTTTCCATTTCTGTCTTTCTGCCTCTCCCTGGCGGGTTTTATTCAAAGTTTCCAGGAGTTGGAGAGCTTTTGCAGGATTTCTTTTGTTGGGTTCAGATCTTATTAAATTGAATTGTCCGGAGGCTGTGGTCAGTGATCCATGATGGTATGCCTTTTTCTGACAGGCCTGATAAATACAGGTCCTGATCTCTCTCTGCGTCTCCACTCCTCTCTCCATCTTATTCTCTCGCTCCTCTCTCTCCACTTGCCCTCTGCATCTCTCGCTCTCCTCCACAGCGCTTCTCCTATTGTGCTCTTGAAAACTACATTGCAGTTTTTCACTTTTCTCTATTTCTCTCGCTTCTTTCAGACTGAAAGCTAATGCCCTCTGCACTCCCTCCCTATAGAATTGTGTATTTGTGCGTGTGTGTGTGTGTGTGTGTGTGTGTGGAGGCAGACTAAAAGACAAGAGCTCCACTGACCTTGGACACCCAGTGCTGTCCTCCTCGCCAATAACCTCCCTATATGCTCCCTACTGTACTCAATGTGGTGTGTGTGTGTGTGTGCGTGTGTGTGGGAAAATTAATGTACACACACATCCACGTATGCAAATGAATAAGCATATTAAACACACGCAGTAGGATTAAAACTTTGGTTTTAGGAGCTACATGTGAGAACACACACACACACACACACACACACACACACACACACACACAGTGAGAACAAGAGATGAATTCAATTACACTGATTACCACAGAGGACAGTGACTCCTTCATACTACAGTATATGTGTGTGTGCATGCGATACAGGTTCTTTGAGCTGCGCGCGCGTGTGTGTGTGTGTGTATGAATATTCATGCTCGGTGTAGTTTGGGGAGAAGGAGGAGAGCGTCATGCTCTGCTGGTACTTCATTACTTGTATTTGTTAGAGGAACCTGACTCACACACAAACCTGTTTCAATGGTCTTAATCCAATTCTTCCCTCATTCTACATGTGAACACACACACACACACACACACACACACACACACACACACACACACACAGCTTCATCAGCAGTCCCCCTCGGGGAGATTGTGAGACACTGAAGTGTGTTTTAAATGTTTGCATATGGTGTTGTTGTGTGTGTGCATTCGTTGGTGTGAGATTCAAGTGCGCCCTCGCACAGTTTAAGTGCTTGTGAAAGATTTAAGAGTGTGTGTGCATGTTCACTTATCCCGTTGTCTGTTCATTAAGTATCTGTGTGTGTGCGCGTGTGTGTGTGTGTGTGTGTGGGTGTGAGCATTGCTTTCACAGCCACGCGTGAATGACAAACTGCTGACCAGAAAACGCATCCAGGTTGGTTTCATGAAAACTGTAATAACTTATAAATAATAAATAAATTAATAAAATAAAAGCTTGAGTAATGATGTTAACAGTGGTGTGGCTGTGAGAGGGGCCTCGTGGTGATGAATCCACAGGAGATCATCACCTGAATCTGCAGCTCGGCCGGACGAAACAAACTTTATCGCGAGTTTCAGCTGAACTGCACCGTCTGGCCTGTTCATCACTTTCAGACACAGCACGCGGCTGTGGTCAGCAAAAAGCTCACTTTCTCTTGTGATGTGGGTAAATTTATATGTTGGAAAACTTAAATAAAAAGACTTTAAAATAAAGATTGCCTGCTCAGCAGCAAACAGGTGACGGGCGAGTTAACGAAGAGCTGGTGAACCTGGTGGAGCGTTCAGCAGCAGTGAAAACACAGCAGCTAAAACAGAGTGAATGTTAGAGTAACATTCACCCGGTGGACAGAAACACGACTCCACGTCAGTGATCATATATGAGCAACTGTTCACTCATCATGTCAGTCTTCACTGCTGCAGTTTGCAGTTATTGCAGGTTAAATCACGTCGTTTCAGAAACCTTAACCTCTGTGTGATTGCACCATACACATAAAATGTAGAAGAAATATTTAGAAAATGTTGAAAGTGGAGGTGAAAAATTGATCTTTATCTGGCATTCTGGCATTGTTTAAGAGCTCAGCAGCCACCTTCTTATTGCGTTATGGTTGTTTCGGAGGATTTAGTGGCCGCTCGGTAAGCCTTCAACCAGGAATTAACTAATTGAGTATCACATGTGAGCTGACAGCGACGCTCTCAGTCCTCCACTGAGCGACTCTGAGGCAAAAAGCTATTGATCTGGTGACAGTGATGATTCAGGAGGCTCATGATCAGCTTTAGGTCTGATCAGGCTGAGGTGACTGGAAAAGAAGAAGACGTGCAGCTGCTGCTTTATTCATAAAATCAGGAAGCACCATGTGCACCATGATCCAAGTTCAACACTGAGTAAAGAGCTGTTTTAACACAAACTCTTAAGTCACACAGTTACTGGGTGATGGACGAGTTAAAATATCATTTACATCATTTTCTACGTCTTTACTGAGACACTAAAGCAGCGACCTGCCTCCACCTAGCAGTGAAACTGTGGGCGATCAGGTAACGCTGAGCGGAGCCGTGCTGCAGTCTGCTGTTGGACAAGACGAGGTGATGAGCAGAGCAGCAGAATTAATTATCTCTTCATGTTCAAACGCAAGACAACAAAACACCGTTTCCACCGCAGATCAGGTTTCAACACGGGTGAACACGACAGAAGACAGAAGCTGGAAAAAAGACTCCCCACTTCATCCATCACGCTAACTCAGAAGAGGAGCAAACGTCTCAACGGTCTCCTTATTTTCACTTCTGCTGCAAAGTAATCATTGCTGTGATGTTTCCCTCAATTGTGATCTGATGCGCTCACGTCAGTGAAACAGTGTGTAAATGTCCCCCCACGAGAACCCTTCAGACCCCCCCATACGTGAAAAAACCTCGAAATAAAGAAGCTCTGCTTTGATTTGAAACATGTGACGCAGGATCAGATTTATCAATATTTGTGAATCCCTGATGAAAAGGACGAAGGGAAGATGGAGGGAGGACGCGGGGGTGAAAAAAAAGAGTAGAAAGAGATGATGAAAGACGTGGAAGCAGAAGGATGAGAGATAGAGCAAGCTTGAAATAAAAAAATAAGAGTAGCGATAGCACAGAGATAAAAAATGACTGCAGAGAGAAGGAAAAGAGGTTCACTAGTAGAGAGGAAGGAAGGAAGGAAGGAAAAGTGTTCAGTGTGGTGGACACAGATGTGTGTGTGTGTGTGTGTGTGTGTGTTCAGCGGAGGAGACTGTGATCTTTGTGAGTTGAACGGGGAGGAAAGGAGGGAGGAAAAAAGAGGGGAAGCACAGGCAATTTTCCACGAGACTTTTAAAGCTATTTTAATGAGGAATCTTCCACTTGGTGTGTCTGTGCTGCAGTTTAAAAAAAAAACACCTCAGAAACGCTGCAGTCGACCCACCGAGAGCGAAGTCAGAGAGGGAGGAAGAGTTTCCTGAGGAGAACAATTAAAAGCCAAATATAATCTCCCTCCAGCCTGTGGACTGTTTTTAATGTGAGCGTTGGGGGCCGATGACGCAGAGAGGAGACACTGCGTCTGTGGCCCCGACACTTTCAGACAAACTGATCCACAGACAGACCGTTAGCTTAGCTTAGCATAGAGACCGGATAAAGCTCGCCCAGATAAAATCAGCCTAAAATGTTCAGGGACAGAAACTCCTGTAAAGTAGCAAATACATGATTTAAGAAAGCACAAATAGCACAATGCAAACAAAAAAACTCACTTATAAGAAGAGGCCCTTGACTCTTATAGACTGATTTATGTGTCATATAGAGATTTATAAAGCTTGATTTTCTGAGTTTCTGTCTGGTCGGCGTCTCTCAGACGCAGCCTTGGAGTTCACCTTCATCAAACTGTGTTCAGAAGCTGCATAAATAAATTTAAAAAACAAAACGTTCATGCATTAAAAAGTTCCTTTTAACTGTTTTGTAGTTTCTGCTGTAAAGCAGTAATTCAGTCAGTAACGTTAAAAAAACGCATGAACGCAGCATCATTGAAATTCAAGGTTATTTCCTTCAACTGAGGGATATTTTTCTGCAGATCCTCACTGAATCCTCCTCTGTATGCAAAACTAAATCTTTCTTTTCTGTCCGGCCTCCGAGGTGTGTTTATCTGCGTTCGCATCGTCTGCATCCTCTGGTTGGATCTGATCACTCGAGCTCGCTGCAGACCTTCACCAGCTTTACTTTGACGTGTCGTAGCAGGAAAAGCACAGAACGACGGCTCAGCTCTGAAACTCGCACCCTGAAACTGACGCAGCTAAAAGGATCTTTATCTGATCACTCACATCTCAGCTGTTTTTGTCTCTTAGTTAAAAAAGGCCTGTTGTTTTGTATTAACAGTAATCAGTGTGTCTTCTCCTTCTTTTCTTCCTTATTTCTAGAAATCCAGAGCAGCTGCCGGTCCAGCCTCTGAGGTCTCGCCTGTATTTCTGCACATATTGAGCAGATTTGGTTTCTTTCTGTGTGCGACGGAGATCTTTTTGTAACATTTGCAGACGGTTGTATAAATACGGTGAAACTCCTCCCATGAGACAGACTCACAGGAAACGCTGCTGTTCTCCTGAACGACGCAGGAACAGCTGCAAAGATCCACGGCGATCAAAGGCGGCTA
>JBAJHX010000081.1:22105574-22130177 GCA_037176925.1 Amniataba percoides
GGGGGGCAAAAAAAAAAACTCTCCCTCTTTTGTGTTTTTTGGTTTTTGTTTTGAGTCCCCCCCCCCCCCCCCCCCCCCCCCCAAAAAAAAAAAAAAACCCTTTAAAGACAAATGCTTGTAAAGTTAAAGTGGAGCTGCGGGATAATGCTGGAAAACAACAAGTTGTCTAAAGGCCCGGATGGGATCAAAACATGGAGAATGCGATAAGGCACTTGCTAGACAAAATCCAACTCAGGTTCTAAAGACGGCGGTCAAATGAAAAACAGAACTTTTATTTTACAATCAGCAAAACAGTGTGGCCTCCCTGCAGTTCAGCAGTGTGTGTGTGTGTGTGTGTGTGAGTGGGCTGTACACAAACTATCATACACTTTCAACACACTTTCAAGGTGAACAAACAGTGCATTTACAACCTAAGAGCAGGCTTCTGAGCGAGAGCAGGAATGATTTCAGAATTGAAAACCTAAAGGACGAGAGCATCTGCAGTCCAACTAAGTGCTGCCTCCTACAGCCTACCAGGAGTAACTGCACACGAAGTCTGACAAACATTATTTGGAATAATCCTGATAAAATAACATCAGTAACATTATGTTTAGGAAGTGTTTTTATTATGCATTATAACTAGTTTGACAACTCTTAAAGCAAGTATACAAGTCTTACAAATACTAAATGTTTCTATAAAAAAGGGGCCGACGCACAGAAGAGAACACGGGGACGAGTCTGATCAGTTTGCAGGCTGAGCTGAACACGTGGACGGCTGCCATGTCGCCTCCAAACATTTCAGGCTTTACTGGGGAATTCTTCTCAGCCTGGAGGACCTTCGCAAACATTTGTTGCATTTCAAGAATGTGATTTCATCCTTTTATCACATCTGTATCCTTCAGAGACCCTCATTAGGATGATTTATGAAAACAAGGTCAAACGCAGGAAGTGTAATGAGATTTAGAGCCTGAACTTTTCATCCTGAATACTTTCCAATGCAGGACCAAATTCTTTGGACTTCCAGTGAAACAAGACGACGCATTGCTCCTCGTCAAAGCTCTGACAAAGACCTGGCCTGCAGAGGTTGCCGTCTCCAACCCATTAAGAAATAACTGAAAGGAAATATGCAACCAACATAAAATGGCTTTGGATGTTACATACTTTTGGTTGCCAGGATTAGCAAAACTGAACTGAGGACAGCGTAATCCCGCAGGAGCTGAATTCCAAGCCGGCTCGAGCAATGCTGGTCTGAATTTTAAAAAATAAAAACGTGTCCAAGCTTGCTGTTTGCTTTTAAGGCCGAGATACAAGGCGACATTTCCAAACTTCTTTTTTCATACTTTCTTTTTTTTCCAGCTGCTGAGAAACAGCCACTGCATCACAAACTTGTACAGTAACCCAAACTTAATGCGTGTGACTGACGGGTCAGAGCGGCGCAGCACAACAAAAGAAACAGCGGCGTTTGGTCTCGGGCACTCAGCTGAACACTCTTTGAGTCTCAGCACTTTTGGATGACGGGACATCAAAGGAGTGTCAGGTGTGACGGCTCGTTTCTGAGACAGCGTGCTGCTTCTCGATGGGGGATAAAAGGATAAGAGATGACCAGAGTGCCTCGTGTGGCGGGTTGTTGTGAGAAAGGGAGCAGCAACAAAGGTCTGGATGAATCGACAGTGAACTTGAAAACTGTCCAAAGCATTGTTGTCTTCCACTGAAGGGTCTGTCCAGAAAAACAAAACAAAACAACAACAAAAACTGTTTCTATTTCCTAACTTGACACTTCACTGGTGCAGGCAGAGCAGTGGGGAGGGGACATGAAATGGGGGGGTGGGGTCAAAGCTGGATTTGGGGTTGTGTGGGAATCTTCTTGAATCAACTGAATCAAGTCATCTTACATCTCAAACCAGCAGCACGTCCCAACCTCAAACTCCAGGAAACTGCTCAAAGTGCGGTGAAGTCGTCCTCTAAAACATTCGTGGACTCTTAACAAAAAAAAAAACAAACAAAAAATCTCTGTATCTACGGGGAATCGACTCTTACGCTCCAATGGAAGGACTAGTGGTTGACGAGACCCTGCAGCATCATCATCAGGCGCCGCGCCCTCTTGCTGAGCGGGCTGTGAGGGTCCTGCTGCAGGAAGGTGAAGAGCTTCGGTCTGACCTGAGCCAGCACCGACGCCATGTGGTCTCTCGTCAGCGGGTCCCCGTGGTCCAGATTCATCACTGCGTCCTCCAGGTAGCTGAACGGGGACACAGCAGAGCGACAGAGACATCAGATACTGAAGACAAAAGACGACATTTCCAGCCAGGCACACGTTATCTTTTTGTAGGGAGCGGGCAGGGTGGAAATGATTAACCCAGGAAGTGCCGTCTTTGGTCATGAAGCACATTTAAAAAAACACAGCACAGGAGTTCATTTTTGTTCTATGTGGGGAAAAAAACGACAAAAAGAGAGTTTCACATCTACATCCTGAAACTTCCTTCATTCAGCGAGAAGAGCAGCACAAGGACGAGTTGCATACACTTTGTGTTTTGACCCTTGGAGCAGCTGCAGCGGACAATGAGAAAGGCCAGCTCCATCACAACTCCACTATTTTTTCACTGTTTGAATGTCAGGCGACGTCCTTGATCACCTTCCTGGCTGCCGGCCCGCTGTGCCGATGTGCATCTTGTGTTTTCACTGAAATATCGCAGCAGAAATGGAGCCGCGCCTCCGTCACCTGCGCCCTGTCCTCTCGCTCACACTACGCCGCATTTAACTCCTCAATTCATTGTTTCGGTCGGACATCTGCTGGTCGGACTGTCCAGCAGAGCTCTATTTCCGTCGTGCTCTCCCGCCTTCAGTGTCTTTACAGTTTAAATGACCATTCATCTCCGTGTCCGGGGCCCTACCTGATCCCAGCCCAACATTAGAGCTCTTCCCACATCGCCAGCTGGCCCACAGCCAGAGCTCCCCACAGCACACTCACACACACGCTCACACACACTCACACCAGGTCTATCAAGTCCCCATAACGCTGCCAACACACTCTTTAAAAAGGGACATTTACTATGACTGCACATAACACTAAAGAAACTGACTAGCTAGTTAATGTGTCCCGCTCTTTTTAACGCACATTAAGCTGCTGCTCACGCTCCCTCAGGTCACATTACTCTCTGCTCCGTTTGGACAACAATGAGTTTTTTAAAACCAGCTAATGGTGCTGCTAACCATCTTCTCTAGTCGCAGCAATCCCTAAGTTTGCTTTTGTCTCTTTGAAAAGCTTTCATGGGTTCTTTTAAGGTGCCATCAATGAGACGTACAGAAAAAGAAGGCTGCTTTATTGTGTGCAAAGCTTCAAAAACATATAAAGTATAATTGCTGTGATTTATGTCGGATCCCAGTAACAATTGACTTCTATTTCTTCAAGAGAGCACAGAGAGTTTTCCTGCATGGCTGCACTAAAAGTATTGATAAAAGTAGGCAACAGTGAAAAGATGCAAAGACGTTTTGTGATTTATCCTGTTTTGAATCCTCTCTGACACAACCCGTCCACACTAACTGTGCTCTGTCCTAATCATGCCTCAGACTGAACCACACCCTGCTGCCCTCTTCTCTCCCTCCAGATGGCTCAGAGCGGCACCAGAGGCCCGTACTCACAGCAGCAGACATATGTGGTGTAAACGCAGACGGAGCGCTGCTGTAAAGGGGCGGCAAACACGAGAGGGCAGGACATAAAGTGAGCGAGACGACGGCTCTCTGAGGGAGGAGACGCATCCTGAGAGTAACACTCAACACCCCGGTGTGAAAAGCACAGAAAAACTGATGGAAGTGACTGACGGAATAAAAAATACAAGGACACAGAAAGAACAGAGCGATAAGAGAGCATCTAAAAATTGCGGTGCTATTTGCAGGATCATCCCCGGACAGCCGTGCAGCGGGGCTGCAGGCGGAGCAGGGTGATGGGGTCAGCAGTTTAGCACCGCTTGGCACTCAGGAGACAAAGAATAATGGGCGTACAATGGAGATGAGACGGGGAGCTAAAGTTGAGGCAAAGACTGGCTTTATTACCGACGGACGGCAGCTCAGGATCAGGGCAGTGCAGCAGAGGAGGCGTGTAAAACGATTCAAAACGTGCTTGCTGCTGTTGCTCACAATTCAGACATCTGGGGGAGAAGTACACTTGCACAGTTTGCAGGTTTTTGATTAAACCCAGTGACATTTTTGCAAATTGCAAGTTATGCCTGCTGCACTGCAAGACAGGTCTTACATCAAATACAGTGGCGTGAGACAATATCCTGAAACTAATGTGAAAAATATACAGGTGAGAATGATCAATATCTGTATTATTAGAACTGGAAACACTTCATGGACTTCATGAACAAAAAAATAGAGGGGTAAAGCAGATAATGCAGCTTATTGTTATAGAAAGATCCCAACGTGCATATTATTATTCACGGTTCCAAGGCGAAATGTACAAGGAGTAAAAGTACACTGACAGAGGAAAAATAGACACAGTGGTCCATTGGTTCAAAAATATTCAGCTGCCATCTTAATTATTTGTCATTTTGTTGAGTGTGGATCTGACGTGTTGTGTCAGGAAAGGGGACGAGGTTAATCAAAGGTCATCAAACATCACTGGGTTCACAAAAATGACATCAGAGTGATCATTTATTATCAAGGTTTAGATCTCGGTGACAGACATTGTGAAGGCCCATTGTGTTCACCTACACATGACACACTGACCCCTGATAACCTGTGTAATCTGTGTGAAAAAAGTGGTGACATCTGACCCAACGTTGGTCTCCTCACCTGATTTTCAGCTCAGAGCGGGTTGCGAGGTTGGAGGAGAGCTGCTGGATGAGCGACAGCAGCACGGGCTGGCTGAGAGGACACGGGTGCTGACCAAACACCTGCTGAGAGTCGATGGTCTCACACACATACAGGACCAAGTTCAGATCTGTCGCTGACAGAGCCTGAGGGGGAGAAGAGAGGGGACGCTTCACTCAAACAAAACTGTTTTCATGTGTCTTTGCACACTCAAATATCTCTTTCTCTCCAAGAAATCCATAAGAAAAACATTCCTGTACAGCTGCAGTGACACTCCTAAAGGACGGAGCAGCGCAACAAAGCAACACAGTTACACTCACAACACTCAAGTTACTTCTAAAACGAGGGGGGAGATGTACCATTTCTCCATAACATATCTGTGGTTGACATGAAAATGTTATTCATTTATTTAGACTACAAAAAGATGCTGCTACAAAAATATGATTAACGTGGAAACAGACTGATGTCTTCAATATGAGCACTGAGCTGGTCTGATGTTGTGATGTCTAAGTGTGAAGTTTTCATGTGTTAAGAGCCCAACTGTGTTCACATACATGGATGTTGACAAGTAGCCACAGAAACTGAATAAGACAAGAGAGGAAAAAGTACAGGGAAAGAGTTTTTAGTAAGCGTAACACATGTCTGCAGAGCAGCTACGCACTAACTGTGTCTGCAGGCAGGACTGAGTTTAATAGCTGTCGTGTAGTGGCTGTATATTCTGAGTTTTGTGTCTGATCTTTAGTGTGTGAACGTGCGTGTCCATCTTTGACAAGGCTGCAATATGTACAGTAGTACACCTGGTTACACCAAGTGTGTGTGCGTGTGTGTGTGTGTGTGTGTGTGTGCTGTACCTGCTGGAAAGCCTGGTTGAGCTGGCCCTGCTGGAGGAGTTGCAGGATGTTGGCCTGCTGCGTCTGGTAGTCTAGGTGTGCTGTGGGGACGGGGGTGCCGGCCGCTGACCTCATTGCCTGCATGATGCTGGAGGTGACCACTGCCTGCTGCTCCTTCATTGCGAGGCTCACCTCCCCTTTGACGATTCTCTGCACATGGCTAAGAATAGACTCCTGCAAACTGGGGTGGAAAAGTACAGAGGAGGAAACGTGAGCACAGAAAGAGGCTTATCCCTCCACGTTACATTACATTCAACCTCTCTGCTGCAGACTGAGAGTGTCAACAAACACGAGATGAGCTTCTGACACAAAGCTATCAGGAGGAAAACCCTCAGTCTATCACTTTTTTTATGTCATCTCATCTCCATGTTGCCTCAAAGCCGATTTGACCTGAGCTGATGTTTTTAACACAGTAAGCTATTGATCTAAAATTAAAAAACAGTATTGTCATTTCCTTTTCAAGATTTCAAAGTTTTAGTTGCCCAACTACTTTCTCTCTGCTCCGCCCCGACAAATCTATAAACTCTAGAGGCCATGAAATTAATTGCAGAGGGAACAAGAGACTGGATCGAATTTATGTTCTTACATTAGCCTCAGGATTAAGCTTTGCTTGTTTCTACTCTCCAATCCATTACGCACCTGCTCAATAGGCAGGGAATACGGCCAGGGATCCTGGCACAGACATCTGCTGATATGCATATCTGATATTCAAAATATCTGCTTGGACTGTCAATCAATGCCGTCAGATCAATCACTGCTGCAAATAACAAAACCCTGATTTTATAGTCATAGTACTGAGTGGGCAGCATCAGTTTTTAAATCTGAGTATGAAAAATGATAATAAACTGCGTTGATGGGAGCGTGTGCACAGTGTGTAGTTACAGTACAACATGTGATATTATGATAAATGTAAAGGTAGTTTCAGTGCAGAGGGAGGAATATAAGTGTAAATGGTTAAGATGAGATTCAGTTTTTCTATTTGAACATGGACAGCAGTGCCAGTGTGGCTTATGAAGGATAGCTGAGATACGTACTTTCCCACCATCATCTGGACCTGGTGCTGCACCTCTGCTCGCACGTTAGCTGTGATGTTGTTGGCCAGCTGGTCGGTGGAGTTTTGGAAGCTGTCGATCATCTGCTGGAGCTGACCGATCATCGGGTCTCGTGCCTCCTGCTCTCTCTGCTTTTTGTTCTTCATATGGGTCTCCAGCTGCTGGATGTCTGCAAACAGAAGAATCAGAGGAAAATAAGTTCGGCTCTTCAAACACACAAACTTACTTTACGCAACAGCTTCAATATTAAAAATGGATCAAATAACTCAGAGTAATGTGAAAGGGTAGCAGTAATGCCAAACCCATTGAGAAATAACAACCGGTGCTGAAGCTCTCAGACGAAGAGGCCGAAAGATTTATGTGTTGTCTCAAGCGCCACTGCCATATCTGCAGCAGCACAGTCAGAGAGAGCTGAACACAGACGGTGAGAGCCGTGATGAACGAGTGTGCCTGGACGTGGAAGAGCCGTGCCGAGGAGCTTACTGACCCCAGCAGCAATTATTTCCTAGCTTATTATTTTAATCAAGCAACTCCGCAATTTCTCGTATTAACAGGAGAAATGCATCAGGAACTTCAGGAACACGTGATGCTGTAAACGGGAAATCTTGTTCAGGAATCATCGTAATAAGAGAGAAGGGATCGCTCAGACTTTATCTTTATGATCACAACATGAGCATTTACTTATGAGGAAGATTTATAACAGCAGAACAGATTTCATGGAGCAGAGGCCTGAGGACAGTTTACTCCAAAGTCTCACTTTGTTGTTGGAGCAGCTGCTGAGAGCACAGCAGGTTTTCAACATAAAGCCGGTTCTTTAGGATCTGCTGCTACAGATTTATTAGAAAAAGCACACATATTTTCTCAGGAGTCAGGCGACAAAACAATGAAAAGGTCAGTGTTGTTGGAGTTCAATGTCTCAGGACACCAGAAAATATGCACACAGGATGTCCATATGTAAAATGTGAAAAGGCACTTAGTTAATAAAAGGTTAGCCATAATAACACAACAGAGCAGGGCCAGTTATCTATGAGTTCAAGACTTCTGCTTCTCACTCATCTAAATCTATGACATGACTTTTTCTATCGGCTCATTTCTTAACACTCCTCATGAAGACTGGACTCTTCCTGCAAGTAGTTCAAAGAAAGGACAGAGAGGATTTATTTAAAACTTTTTTTCACTCAAAACAAATATGTTCTTAACCACATCCACCGATTTGAAAGAATGAAAAGGAATTCAGCCTTCCTGTGTACTGTAATATAATGCTGCAAATGAAAGGTTTTTAAAGCAAACAAACAAATGTAGCACCACACACACACGCAGCACAACGCTTACACAGTAGCTAGATGGCAGTGCAGATATTAGAGCAGCATTCAAAACATTACAGTCGATATTCACACACACACACACACACACACACACACACACACACACACACAGGCAACTTAAACCCTGAATTTGACCATGGATTAAATTCAAATTGGAACAAACTCATAAGAGCACACGCGTTCACAGAGGTATTGTAGTCTCTCTATTTACTGCAGGATAACTGTGCACGTCTCCCTGCTGTACACAGTACGACAGCCTTGGTAAACTTAAAAAAAAACATCTTGCTGTCAGCTTCCAGAGGCGGCATGAGCACAGTCTCAGAATAAATAGACTGCTCATCAACATCTCAGCGCCCTGGCTCTGTCTGAAAAGGCATCATTACAAAAGGTGTCCCTGAGCTTTCTGAAAGAAACGGTTATTTAATTAGGCTTCCTGATAAACAGACGCAGATTTCAGGGCTAGAGACGGGGGACAGCTAACGTGAAGAAAGAACCAATAAAGTGTCTCCGTACGGACCCTGAACATGGTGAGCCAGCAGAACTGCTTCAGGGGGCAAAACTTTCACGTGAGTGGACATCTACTGAAGAAATGTTCAGTCTATTAACTCAGATGTAAAACTGACTCTCCTGACCTTGTGCTGGCTGCAGTGGATCATTTCAGACATATCCAGATGTCTGTACCTGTCTGATATTTACTGGCTGCGTTTTTTCGCTGTTTGATAAGATGCCTTACATTCTTGTGTGCCTTGTTTGAAGCTGTCGTTGATTTGCTGAAACATGGACTGGCAGCTTCTTTCAAACACGGGCAGCACGATGCTCTGGAAGGCGTCTTTATAGGCCGCCTGGATCGTCCCCTGCACTGCCTCAGCTGCTGCTCGACCGATTGCATCCGTCGTGTTCTGAAAACAGGAAGAGGCACCGTGAGAAGGACGGGAGAGAGCGAGGGGTGTCATGGAGATATAAGACAGGGTGCACCGCTCACCTTTGATTTGACCACCTTGTTGACGTTGTCCTTCAGAGTGACCTCCACAGCGGACAGCTTAGCAGCGATGTTGTTACTCAGCTGACCTGTTACTGGCTCCAGACTCTTAGTGATCGCTAGAAAGAGAATTAACAAGAAAGATTAGACTGAATCTAACTATAATTAGCCATGAGATCAAGGCTGGAGGGGAAAAAAGACAGGAACGACTCATCCTCAAATTAGAGGGCAAGAAAACCTCTCTCCAAAGAGTGTTTAATTTAAGAGTTGAAGTCCAACACACCTGGGTTGCCTTTATTATCTCTAATTCATCATATGTCTAAGATGAGCTCAAGCATTAAAGTAACACTAACTTATTAATGTACAGCCTTGTGTGCACTATCGTCTTTACAAAGTTTTCCAGCATTGAAAGAAACCAAAATTAAGATTAAGAAAATCAGATTTAGTTAAATTCTCTGCTCATGTGGGTGAGGGACTCACTGATGTGATCTGTCAGATTGCTATCAGAGTCAACACTGTGATACTGACGTTATTAAGTGAATACTGAATTGGCCATGACACGACTGATCCACATTACATACTGTCTTTGTGAGTGCCACTACCTGTAACATTCATTCAGTCATGGCAGACCACCCAGTCAGGTTTTAGAGCTGCAGTATTATCAGACATCATAACCTGCCCAGAAATCTCCTGATGCCTCACAGAGCATTACAAACATGATGAAAATACCTCATTTAAAAAAAAAAAGGTACAAAAAGATTTTAAATGTGGCGTGCTGGGATCAGAATGGGCCTCTAAATGAGCAGATAGCCTGAGGCGCAGTGTGGGAATCAGGAAAAAAAGAGGTTAGATCAGTGCATCCCCAATTTAGATAAGGCTAGATGTTAATTTAGGCTTTCAGCAAGGATTTGTGGTGTTAAATGGGCAAGATCAATAGTGATTAGTGTTGGGCAGTATCAAGGTATCACTACGAGGGCATTTAGAAATCCCAACAGGTATCACTTTCAATAGCGTTAACCCTTTTTAAGAACACAGCTCTTTGTGTTAACATTAACAACAGCTGTACTGAGAGATTCTGCACTGAGGTGATGAAGTGTGCACAGTTCTGCTGCCAGTCTGTCACCTGCACATGATTTCCATTCTGGAGTGAGCAACAAGTGGCATTAGCTCCCTCAGGTGTGCTGTGTCTCAGGAAGGAAGGTGTGCAGTGTGTTTTTGACTCACCCTGACTGTACTTACTTCCTACCTGTTCATTGTTCAATGGACCACAAGTATTTATAACCACTAAAACTTATCTAAGTATGCCAACTGCATATTAATCACACAGCATTGGAGCCTAGACAACGTCACAGGCTCAGCTCTTCTCACAAATATGGACTGTCAAAGTCTAATGGTGATTAACTAAAACATGAGTAAATCTGTTCTTAAAACATCACAGCTGCTTGGCAACAAAATGCCTCAAATAACTAACTGGTACTTTGTGGCTCTAAAGAGAGCTGACTGAGTAAAGAGAGCTAGCTGAGCTGCAAGATAAGAATGTACTCTACTGATATAAACAAAAGAATTAAAGGAAATCTGAGCAGGAAATATAAAACAATATGAGACATCTTTACTTTTCACTCAGGAATAGTTTTTACCTTCAACACGACAGAATGAAATGCTGCAACAACACCATCATCTGGTAAGTGCAGAGTATTTAGCAGAGTAAAGCTCTGTGGACTTCAGCTCTGTGATTGCTGATTGTGTGTGTGTGTGTGTGTGCATGTGCACGTTCCTTACTTTGCGGCACAATTTTCTTCATCTCGTCTCGCAGCACTTTGTCCATTCTGTTGGTCAGCACCGAGCTGAGCGTGTGGCTCAGATGCTCCTGGAGCTGCTGCTGCTGGTGGCTCTGACTCTCAGCCAGAACTCGCTCTAGTCTGCGCTCTGAGGTCGTGAAAGGTCAAGGCTCACAAGAATATGATGCAGAGCGCTCGCTGTCAATACCTGCACGTGTGCCGTTAAAACAACGCACGACAAGATGCGCTCCAGATATTCTGTGTAAAATCCATGTTGCAACTGGCAAATTCAAATGTATTTGTAATATTATCATCACAGTTGTTCATTGTCGAAGGAGCAGAGTAGGCTCAAAGTTTTTACAAGGAGTTTCATGTCTAATGGAAATATTAAATGTAAGAATGTAATGTAATAAATGTAAATGTAAGAAGGAAGAAAAGACTGAAGGATACGTTCTTGTTCCTGGTGGTTGGTCAGGACGTGTTCTACCTGAGACATAATGGAGCTCTGCATGGCTTCAATCTGTCCACGCAGTTCACTCAACTCCCTCTGCTGGCTACGCAGGAGCATCAACAACTCATCCTGCACTTCTGCATTCATCTGCAGGGTACGGAGAAAATCATTTAAAGAAAAAAATATAGTGACAAAGAGGAGTGGATCCTGGAAAGATGCTGCTAATTCGTAAGAATTACACTCAGCTTTGGGTTTAATACTTTAGTAGACAATTATGTACCAAAATATGAGGAGAATTTGTGTGCGTTTCTAAGAGAATGACTCATTTAAATACAAATCAGCCTCACAGAATCACTATGTAAAAGAGGCTAACTAATGTTCATTGCTTTGTGATGCCCTTACCTGACCAGAGTCCATTTGCCTTGACTGAGATGAATCACTGAAGAAAGACAACATTTTAATGATTACACTCAAACCAAGGACTTCAGCATACAGAAAAAGAAAGACCATGAAAAGAATATCAAACGTTTACTGCCAAATATTCCACAGGTTACCATTAAAACCAATGAAGCCACTGGAGCTGCCTGCTCTTCGTCCAGCCTTGTCAGAGGCTGAACTTTTACTCAGATATGATGAATGGAAGGATAAATGAAGGACACTCAAGTTTATATTACCTCTTGAGTGAATAAAGTGAACTGCAGTCTAATTAAGTCATTTTACCGTTTCCCTGTCAGTCAACAAACTGCATTACGATCAAGTCTGTGTAATGGTCTGACAAGCTCCTAATGCACACACAGTCAGCGACATCCATCACTGCAGAGCAGATATAAGACACATTTCTCTTTAAACTGAATGGTGGAGGTAATAAGATCTACACAAAACACCCATTCAGTGTTAGAGACAGTCCTGTCAGAAGATGAACCAAATGTAAAAAAGACTTTTCTCAATGTCTCCATTTTTATACATCTTGTTAAACACTGAAGTACTGCTGAATTGTTTTTATCACATCCCCACCCTGTACTTGACTCCTTCACCAACATCAAACAAACAAACCTGTCATCTTTCTTGTTCTTCCTCTTTATTTTCGGCGAGCCTCGCGGTGAGGTCTTCCAGTCCTTAACTGGTAGTCTGTGAGATGAACGAGTGCCACAGTTCCCTGAGGACGATCCCAGGCTGGCCACCTCATCATCAGGGTCACTGGGTCAAATACAGACAGACACACACACCGTGAGACAGCTGCTGTGGCCTGAGTAGCCATGCATGTCACATTATTTGTCATCTGAAAAGGACAATAAGTTCTACATCGTTCTGTGCTTTAAATAGAAAACTGGATTGGTGTTTCGTTTATCTGTATTAACGAAGAGACGGCTCGTCCGTTACCTCTGCTCTGCGCCGGCGTCCTGGCTGTCATTCTGTGTGAGGTGATAGGAGCGTCGATGGTAAGGTGAGGTCAAATGTCGGTCCTTTGAATCTTCTCTTGAACTAAAACACAGACATAACACAGACATGTTTTTAATCAATGTTTTTTCACACTGCTTTTACAGTTTGAACACAGATATGACATCTATCATATCTGTAAGAATATGTCATCTCTTTGCTTTATGCTTGGCCACCTTGTGTAACTGCTTCTTTATGTCAATGAGAGTTTATGTCCAGGAACATTTGTACGGTTAGATAAAACCTGAAATCCTTTGTTTAAATATAAAAGTATTTGTGTGTGCAGATTCTTACCAGTCTGCAAGTCCGTTGTCCCTAAGGCTGTTCCTGGTTTCTCTTGTGATGTCAGGCGCAGCCGGCCAAGGCGTGTGGCTCACGTTACCGTCTGAGGACCCTCCTCCGGCCCCCGGGTTCTCCTGCGATAAGGCGTTCTCGAGTAGAGACGGGGTGTGGCTGAGTCTGGGCTCGGACTCTACTGCCCCACCCACTGGCCCATCTGCACCTCCAAGTTCAAGGGGCAACAAGCTGAGACAGAAAATACAGGAGTTTTGTTTATTTAAAGGCTCATACTGTTGTTTTTATAAGTTTGATCCCAGAATATTTGTGTGCCTTAAATAACTAATTCATGTTGTGTATTCACTGTGAACATCAGCATTCATTAAGTAATGATAGTATTGCGTGTAATCACTGTACCTGTTGTTGGCCGTGCGCGGTGAGGTGAGCAGGTGCAGGGCAGATGCAGCAGAGGCCATGCTGTCTGTCTGCAGCGCAGAAAGAGGCAAGGGCTCCAAGCTGGACACCAGCCCGCGCTGAAGCTGCAGGGTCTGGGAGGCGATCTCAGGCATGTCCTGGGACATGGCTGTGGAGGCTGAGGAGATGACATCAGGGGAGCGGGCCCTGGTCGGAGAGGCTAACGGTGGCAGGAGGGGCGAATCCAGAACCTGAGGGCTGTCGAGAGCAAGAGGAGCGCTCGGGGACGCTAAAGCCTGGAGATGAAAACGAGGAGCGCAATGAAGGAAAGGTCACGTGATTAAGAGTCTTAAGAGGCGGGTAGAAACAGGAGATGGGTCCTACCGGTATGTTCTCCAGACCAGGCAGCAGCACAGCAGAGGCAGCTCTCGGGCTGCTGGTGGAGGTGGAGAGCGCCAAACTGCTGCTGCTGCTGCTGTTGGTGTTGTTCTCCGCTCGGTTAGGACTCTGACTGACATCGTCTATAGCTCTGCACACAGGGACAAAGACACGATGCCTTAAGGGAAACATGTTCACATATCTGATTAGAGGGGCAACAGATTACCTGAAAGAGGAAGAGTCATACTCAGTAAATTCAGTCTGTCTGACGGGAATAATCTGAGTTAAACAGCACTGAGGAGGTTTAACAGTTAAAATGTTGGAATTGTGCTTTGTTGTGAAAGTAACATTGACATAAATGATGTTTTTTCACAGCAAAAATTCAATTGAGATTTCACTGTACTACACATGCTACTTATTACTTTGTTAAGATTTTATCCCTTCTGACCAGCAGACACAAGCTCACCTGTTTGTTGAGTCAGAGTTGCTGCTGATGGCTGTCACAATGGTCAGACTGCTGGCACTGCTGCCAGGAGATGCTGGTACCTACAGGGAGACAAAAAAATATCTAAAATAGCTTTACCAAAAAAAAAAACACACTGCTACTGCATTATTATCCTGAAATATTTTCCTTCTGCTGTTTGTCAGTTAAAAATAAATTACGTGAAATCTCAACCTGATCAGCTTACAGATAACTGGGATGGATCACTGCACAACTAAATTCTCAGTCACATTAATTAGAAAAATCTTTTAAAAAGTTATCAGAGAGAAGAGTTTGTCCATTAATATTACATATCTCATCTTTCCTGTAATCTCCCTGCCTCTCACGTCACACACGGATGAAACTTGAGAATTATTTCATCTTTGATTTCACATGAAAGTGCAGCACAGACAGCCAAACATCCAAAGAGAAGTCTTCGGTCTGTACAGGCTGTGTATTAAGAGGGTTACGGGCTTGTGTCTGCTGAGAGCCACGTAACGATACGTGGGAAGATGTTGCTAGGTGACAAATAAAAAATCTTTCCTGCTCCAGAAAATGAACACCATACTTCAGTGTTTTTGTAAACTGCATACTGGAGTGAAGCAGACATCACCGAGACAGCCCATACTTTTCTAATCAAGGACAGGAGGCAGCAGTATACGGCTCCTCAGCGTTCCTACCGAAGTGCTTGGTGTCATGAAGGCGTCAGGAGTCATCAGCTTGGTCATCGTCCCGCTGTTTGGGCCCGCGTTTGACAGGAAGTCATTGGGAGCAGGAAGCGATGGGATCTTCCTCAAGTCTGTCTGGGAGCCATTTCCTGACTCTTTGTCAGAGCTCTGGTCAGTGAGATGGTCTGAAAACCCTGCTGGACACAACAATTTGAGGAATACTTCATTTATATGGCAATATTTGACCCAAAAAACACAAATACCAAGTGCTATATAAACCACTTAGAGCAAAGAGCACTTCTTCACAGTATTTTTTTTACAATTTTTCGTCAGGATTTTGCACACGTTTTGCAGTAAGAATTTAAGGTCAAAACCCAAAGCGAAGCATGGAGGAGAGGAGACAGCGAAATGAAAAGGGCAGATCAGAGAGACAGCAGGAAGAGTGCTGTAGGGGAAGAGAGAAGCTTCATCATAAAGGCTAAAGAACACAAACAGTGCAAAAATATTTTCCTTCTAGTTCAAGTCATTTTGTTCAAAACTGTCATATCAGGCTTCTGCTCAGCTTTGTTTCCCCAGAGATGATTAAATGACTGAGTTACACGTCTAACATACAAGTCATCCATCAGTCTGCTATTTAGTTACACACCTGCTGATTTAACGTCAGTAACATTCAACAGTTCATATATTCACAATGAGAAGGAAAGCTGTCTAAACACAGAGCTGCATCCTCTCTGAGGACTGGGATTTATTCATGCCAGCTTTATTTTGGATTGTTTGGACTGCGACTTACCAAAACCATCCTGAGAATCAGAATGGGGCAGAAATGCTGCAGAGCTGGAACCCATGTTGGGCTGAAACCAGATCTGGACATCCTGCAGGCTCCTAAAAACAAACACACGCAAATACACACATTTGAGACAACACAAATTATTAAGACTTAGTCAGCCTTCCCCATTCTTCTACAATTACATAACTGTGGCGCGAGGACCTGCTGGTGCCTCTCGAAACTTCATAGATGGTGATTCACTTAACTTGACTGTACTGACAAGAAAATCTGGTCTTTGGCAATTTGGCAGCCATCACTGTTAATTGTTTGTAAGCCAAATGCACCTTGAGGACAGGAAAGCTTTAATCTATTAGACTCAAGGAAACATGAGCTTAACGCCGACGTCATACAGTGGGAAGAGACTTACTTGGTGTGAACACAGTAGAGTTTAATTTGGATCCCAGACTTGGACTCTGTAGGTCCTTGAGTGCCCTCTGGATGAAAACAAACACAAATTATGTGTGAATAAGAATCAATGCTGTTACATATTTAATGTATTTAAAGAAGATATCACCAAATGACAGCTGAAAATAAGCACTGCGTGGAGAACCTCAGAATGTATGAATGACTAAGAAAATGCCTTTAACGGACAGAACAATATTGTACGTTAACAGGGATGATGCAGCAACTACAGAAGTGAAAAGAGCTTTTTGTGTGTGTGTGTGTGTGTGTGTGTGCATATATGAGCACCTGTTGTCAGGCTCTCACTCTCCTCCTCTGCAGGCAGGACTTCTGTGTGTCTCAGTCGGCTGTGGGCCACTTCCCGAACCCCGAAACTGAGCACAGGGTGGGTCAGCAGGAACTCTGACACCGCTGTGAAAGTGGCCTTGCCTTTCTCCAGGTCCTGCCGCAGCTCCATCACATACAGAACCTGGCAAAGAATGACAGATAGCGAAATGTGAAGCTCTGCGCAGGATAAAGTGATCGAGCGAGCAGCAGGCCGAGTAGTTTGGTCCAGACACCAAACACCTACAAAATAATGGGCCAGTTACACAGACTAGCTGTAGTTGTAGGTCTTTAAAACAAATTAGCTCTTTTAAATGTGGTCCAAGATTTAATTTCATGTAATCAGTGTTTAAGCATTTTATTCTCTCTCTCAATTGACCTACAGCATTACAAACAAAAGTGACAGGATAATGCTTAAAAATAAAGGACTTATTGAGGAATAAAATAAGCAATCAAGTGATGCTATTTGATGGAAGAATTCATTGTAAACATGGCTTCAATCAAACAGATGACAGCACTGTGCTGACCTTCCTCTGTACGTCAGTGAGGATGAGATACTCAGCTGAGAGGTCCAGACTGGCCTTCAGACTTGGCAGAACTGACGAGTTGAACATATCTGGAGAAAACCTTAAAAAAAAAAAAGGGAAAAAAAAACATTAAACATCTTCAAATATTGTGCTCCTAAATAACAATGTCAATCAGTGGGCTGGGCTTCAGATGCAGGAATAATCTTCCACAAATCTCCCACAAAATTTGAGAGCTAAATTTAAACTGGTCTGATTTTTGATGGAATACTTCCAGGAAAACATTTAGCGCAGTCATGCCTTGTTACGCAGGACACCGTCTATAAAAAGGATTGTGTCTTATGACAACGGAGGAAATTAGTAACCTGATGGTCTGTAAACAGGTCCAGGAAACTGTGCACCACATTTTCAGCTCCTGGTTCTGATCTGCTCCAGTTATCAGGAACCTCCAGAAAGGAACCCTACAAAGAGCAAAGTAGAAGGGACCAGAGGTGGAGAAAGAGAGGAGAAAGAGAACGTAAACCACCTACAATTCAAACAGCAACAGCCTCACATGGATGCCACAGTTTTCTCTGAAAGCTGGACGTATACTAACTCGGGGTCCTGTCTCTTGTGGTTGTCACAGAAAAGTAGGCAGGAGAGGGGACGTCCTCCGTGAGGCCGCAATTCATGAAGACATCTGGACAACGAGAGAATAAGGAAAAGATGAAGGAACACCAGACCAACAGAGTAGGAAAGAGGGAAAACAGACAAAATGTCAGCAGGTGGCACACTACATTGTGGACCTTGAAAAATATGACTTTTCTGGTAAAAAAGGACTGACATTTAAAAGATAGCAAATTTGATAAATGCTCTTTGTTTACCTCGGCTTGTCCTGTCCCCCTTCTATGTATATCTGCCAGAACTTGATGTATCCATCATGGCTGGCTGTGGCTAACACGGTTCCATCTGGAGACAGGGCCCCTTCACTGACTCGCTGGAGCAGCACACAGGAAACAACACACATGCAGTTTTGATTTGTGATACTGCAAGGAAATGATGTAACAAACCCCAAATCATACAGTACAACACACAGGAGAAAACCATCAAAAAATGACTGTAGCACTAATTCATCCTGACACCTACCTGTGTGTGTCCCTTGATTGTGATGAGGCCGTCTTTTAGGTCTGCAGCATCAACCGGCCAACTGCTGTTGTTGGCTCTCAAGACCTCCAGGTCCCACACCTCAGCCTAGAAAGAGAGGAGGATAAAATGAGGGAGGCAAAGTTTTTTGTCCCCTGAGACAATTCTTATACCAAAACACTGATCTGTTACAAGGTTTACTTCTTTGTAAAGTAGAAATCGTTGTTGGTGCAATCTAAACACATTACTTCTTAACGACAGGATTAGTGGAGATGTTTACATAAATCTATATTTTAAGCACATTCTTGACTCTGTTATTTAAGAACAATACTAAAAGTTAGAAATTGTCAAAACGCTGATACCCTGTCTTCATGTAGAAGAGCTAAAGTCTGGCTAGTGTCGTCCTGGTTCTCCTCGTTGTCGTCCTGAATGAACGGACACCAGATGAGGCGACGGTGGGAGTTCAGTGGTGTGTCCTCTGGCCGCCGTATATGAACCACCACCTGATCACTGTAGGCAGGACAGGTTAAGGAAGCTGGAAATAAGACAATTTATTGGCTGATTTGATTCCTTGAGTGCTGAGCTGAAGTAGGCTGTGATATCTCAGGGGTTTGTGTAAAATCACAGGACAGTTTGGGCTGCTGTGAGTGATCTTTTGCACTCGCACAAACAAAATGAAATAAACTGTGCAGAGACGAGCAGCAACACTCTACAGACACACAAATAGACCTGAACTTCCTCCCACACACTCTTTTGCAGTTTCTCCCACATGTCAGGATACAGTATCTTGCTTCCAGTGCAGGTGAGCTGCCAGACCATCAGGTTGCCCGCTTCGTCTACACAACCCAACAGGGAAGAGTCGAGATGGGCAAAAGCCAGATCTGTGACGGCTCCAGTGAAGCCCTTCAGCAGAGAGCGCTCTGCAAAGCCCACGCTCAGGACGCGAATCATCGCATGGTTGTTGGCTCCTGAGGGAGGACATGTTCATTTCAACAAAGCAGATAAACCACGCAGCATTGGTGTCACAACACTGTCTTCATTTGGACAGCTACGCCATCTCAGAACAGATATTATCAGACGGACCGAACCACAGGTAGCATCTGATCAGGTGATATCAAATGATCTGTTTAAGTAGAGGTATGAGATAATAACTTGGAGGAATTTAAACTTGGTCTGTGGCCTTCTTACACCAACAAACACGCCAGTTTTCATAAGAAATGCACCATGAAACTGTAGACAGTAAGGTTTGCTATTTTCCTGACATGTTTCTACTGTATTTGTGTCTTTGGATGTTGCGAGCACCTCCAATGTATGTACACCACTACACGCCACCACAGGAGGGGTAAAATGTAAGGTTACACAGTGTATTGTGAACGTTTATTACAACATTAATTTGAATAGTTGGAAACCCAGACATCAACACTGAATAAAAGTTTTTCCAAAATTAAAAATTCTGTCTGTTAAAAATTCCCAAATCTTCCAGATGCCATAATTTTCTGTGGTACTGGTTCTTGTTGATTTATAACATCTCAAGTCTGAAGTTTGTGTCTTGATGGTGGAAATAACAGGCACTCAAGACTCTCACCTCTGATGGCGTAAGCCAGGAAAGAGTTGGAAACAGCGATCAGTCTTCCATAGTAGTACTTGTGTTCCCAGTCATACTTGGCGACAGGCTGAATCTTCACCTGAATGAAGAACAAATTCATTGTTCAAAATAAATTAAAACTCTTCAAACAAAGTTCGTAATGAGGCTGTGGTCTTCAGGAGCCTACGTCAGGACACTTCAGACATCAAACTCATAAATTCGTATATGTAATGTTTTTTTTTTTAAATCTATTATTTTAAAAACCCAGTCCTCTCCTTTTTAGGGATTTGGGGAAATTACTTTCCAGAGCACACAATAACTCCTCACTTGTACAACAGCAGGCCGTTACATCATCATGAACAGCTGGGCTGCCTGCTGCTGTTGTGGCGCTCCATGTTTCTGTCTTTGTGCACACTCAGTGGACAGCACTTACCTTGTTGCTGCCACGAGCCTTGCTGTTGATGCTGGAATCTTGACTGGCCACAATCTCCACTTTGTTGGAGGTGATGGGGATACAGGTGGAACCATCGTCACCAGAGAGACAGCTGAATGCACACATGACAAGATCAATCGATGCAGTGTCTTAAAAACAGACAAGCCTACAGGTGCTGATTATGAAATTTAAATGAACGTGACTGCTTTCCAACAAGCCGCTCACATTATCTGCGTCTCCTGAGTGCTGCTGATGTCTGTGGAGATGGGTCTGGTAGATTCTGACATGGTTGAGCGATCGGTGCTTCCTAGAAGGCCTGCTGCTCCCAACAACCCGTTCAACTCTCCATTAAAAGACGGCATTCTCTGGCCATCACTTGATTGTGCATCTGTGGAAAAAAATCAAATGTTGGGATTATGTGAGGATACACTGTGCAGAGATGTGACTTTGAAGCCTGCAGGGAAATTTAAAGCCTGCAAAGAGGTAATGTTTGTTCTGGAACTTTCTTACTGTATTATTTTGATCGCACTCACAGCATATCAAACCAAAATTCTTCTTGGTGTTTCAAAATCTGCTTTTTGATTGGTTTTAACAACCAGAACGGCATTTTTATCAAACAATTAAGTTTGAGGGTATCATAAAAACGTGTGCTATGAAATTGTTTAGCTAGTTTGATGAATTACTGGGACAGAGTCACAAAATAATCCTGAAAATGCTCTTTCTTTAGTCCTAGACCTGCTTATGTAAACACTGCTTCGTAGCCATTACATCCTGAGACACAACAGAACCATGATTAACATCTTATTCACTGCACCGTGCCTCCCGTGATAATCTATAGACAAGAAGCAAGAGTAGCTATAACTACAAACCACTTGACACAAAATACACATGCATCAAATGATTCCACTTTTCATAAATAATAATACTGCATTAAATGTTTTAATAAGGCTATTGATGAAGAAAGTCACATTATTTTCCAGTACTAGACACTTCCTCCAGTAAAAGGCATGATTATGTCACCTACATCAATAAATTCAGGCCCAAATATTCAATATCAAAAGGGATAATCATTGCAATCCAACAGACTTAAAACTGATTTTAACAAAAGGCAAAAATGCTACTCCATTCTTACAATATATATCATATAACCATATATTAAGAAAATACATAATAATTATCGTCCTTCGTCATCTATCATATGACTTGATAATATGTCATCCACAATTATATTTCATAAATACAGGTGAATATCAGTGGAATTAAAGGGACTTAACACTGATTCAGAAGAAGCTGATGAGACTGATCCAACCTTAGATGTGGTCTGAAACATTTAATTAACAATTTGAATCACTCATTGGAAAATAATAATTATCTTCCTTCTTTAAAGATTCATTTCTATGTGCTAAATGTTGAAGAGTTTATAACCAATTAAACGTGTTTACAAAAGGTGACATATCTGTGTGTGTTGTGATTAGAAATACACTGCAAATGAAAAAGGGAAATAACTTGTGCAGAGCAGGACTGAGGTTACACTTCAGGATGCTGGAGTTTCCTTCTCCTCTAAAGCCAGTAGTCTCTTTGTTCCAACACTTGAGCCTCTCCTCTGTGAAGAGTTTCTAAATAACACAGGATTGCGCAGTTCAAGATAACAAACATGTCCTGATCGAGTCCAAATGAGCCAACAACACCAACCATCTACGCAGTTATGGAGGCTCAAGCTAACTCTTGATTAGCTGAACATGTCTTCTGCTAAACGACGGGGCTCATCTAAACCGACTGTTCTGACTACCACGACTGAGCAGCAACTGATAAAGAGTTCAGAATAACAATTCCTCTCTTTTCTGTGGCAGACAAAGACCCACATTTCCTTCCTCGGAGAGCGCAGTGAGACAGGGGCTAGCCCTCTGCTAACGCCGGGGACGAGGAGCCACAGGAGACGCAGTTAGCTCTCTGTCATCCACCTGAACAACAGTCGGGGGGGGGACACAGGTGAGGATTACCGAACACCTGCACTGTGCTCCCACACGGCCCCGGGCCTCTGTGAGCGGACGGTGAAGCTGCTGGCGAGCTAACTTTCTTCTTTCCGCGCTAAACCAGCTCACGTTAGCCGCTAGTCGCTCGGCTAGCCCGAGTTAGCTCCCGCGGCCTAAAGCACCGCAGCCGCTGCTCGGTCCCGGTCCGACTTACCGGCGCTGCCCCCGGGACGGTCGAGCTTCAGGATGTCCCGGAGGGCCTGGGTCGCACCCTCGATGTCTATGTTGGAGCCGGACGCCATGTGTGAGGGGAGAGGGGGAGGCCGGGTCGATCCAGGGGGAGAATTGATTTGTTGTTTGAAGCGATGCTGTCAATGCTCCCGTCGTTCACCCACAGCAACCGGACAAACTTCCGTCGTGTGCAGCGTCCGGCTGATGCCTGAGCCCGCTCGATGGTTCCTACCCCCGCTCGATGTCTAATGTCACTCTCCACAGTCGGTCACTTCTGTTGAGTTTCTCCTTCTGTCGACGGTCATTTCAACAAAAACACATGGGCGGACAGTATTTGACACTACTCTGACCTTTATGTACAGTCAACAGTCAGACCGAACCACTGCCTGGACAGAAAGCTGTATATATAATATATGTATATATGATATATAAGTATATATGTGTCTGAATTTATACTGTCAGTAGAAAAAAAACACAGTTCTCCAATCTTAAATGCCATAGGAGGCAGCTCAGAACTAAAATCTGGTTACCACCCAGATTATAAACAAGGCTTCATGACAATTACATGAAAATATTATATCTTTGGACAACATGTGATTTTGAGTCTGTAATTCAAGGTTTTCATTGCCAATTACTGCTCCATATAAGTGACAAATGACACCTTGAATCTTGACAGTGGTAAATATATAAATACACGCAAAGCAGTAACACTGAAATAGTATTACATTTGGCCAACTGTTGCTTGTAATGTAATGTGATCACTCACATTATTCATAATGGCATGAAAACGCTCAAACAGAAGTGAAGAGGGTCGCCCTCAGAGACTCTGTGGTCATTGACTCCTCACTGAGGCCTCCTGGTGGTTCAGTGTTGGATCAGTACACTGCTCCTGCATCTTTATTGCCCTGCAGCAATTCAGTCTGTTTATTTTATCACACATTTATGCTGCCTTTTTTATACACTGGCCATTTGTGTGCAGTTTGCTAAATTCTTGTGTACAAAGAGAAATCGCACAACAACTGGTCAAGTGAAAAAAGACACCACAAATCACATTTTTGGGACAACAAACACCCTTTTTTCAGATGTCATTATTTCTACATAAATTCAGTCAATGAATCTATTGCTATTTCAGTTTGAGAATGTATTAATTATTATTAAACAGTGAAAATCTATTATTTATTCAGTTGGCACACTCCACTCTATATATAGGGCCTGACTCATGAGCATGTCAGGTGACTAGCTCCTACTTCCAGACCTGCAGCCCTCTGGTGTCCTCCGCTCTCTGTACAAGTGTAACTGATGCAATTAACACAGACAAGTCAGTGTCCAGTTACATCAGCAAAGTGCTGCTGCACCTTTTCAGGAGGTCACTGGGTCAATAAATCATCACATGCAACATTTCAGTCCAAAGCAACAAGATCTTTGTACCCTTTAACTTGTGGAAAACTCAAAGTAAACCTACAGCATAAAAAACTTTGCAGTTCAAACAACTATTGAAGATAAGCACTGCTAACCTTTTTAAATATTTGCTTACACATATAGCTGACCAGATTCACCATATCACCAACTCTTATCTGCCGATAGCCAGTGTTGATCCAGTATCAGTGGTGTCTTTTTCCTAAATTTAAAACCTGCATTTGCTCACAGGGTGGATCTCATCTCTCATGGCCTCATTTTTATGCAAGGTGACATGAGGTCAGGGATTGCTGCAGCACTACAAACTGTGTCAGCAGCCTGTCTTGACTTATAAATGTAAGCAATGTAATAGAAAGACAGATTGTGCTAACACCAACAAAATGTATTTATGTAAATTGGTCACATTTGACTGAAACACAATCCACTTAATAAGGTCACTATCGGTCCAATTACAATCCAGCCAGCCGATGGCTGACGTGCATTTTTCTGTAAATGTTCTCAATCTAGTGAACCATATAAATAAACATTTTCCTATCTGATCTGTAGTGATGACAAAACTAATATGCACCAAAAAGCAGCACTTGTATGAAGAATAAATGTGTGGAGAGAACTGAAAGACTGGGAGAACAATCAGCCAGAGAGAATGACATGGAGACACAAGGCCACACGATTAAGAATAAGTCCAGGTTTTATTGTCTATCGTGGCTGTAGTCCATGTTAACTGCCAGACATGTGTGTGTGTGGGAGAGAGCGAGAGAGCAAGAGACAGAGAGACAGAGAGTGAGTGAGAGAGAGAGAGAGAGAGAGAGAGAGAGAGAGAGAGAGAGAGAGAGAGAGAGAGAGAGAGAGAGAG
>JBAJHX010000081.1:22155752-22168772 GCA_037176925.1 Amniataba percoides
GTGTGTGTGTGTGTGTGTGTGTGTGTGCGTGTGTGCGTGTGTGCGTGTGTGCGTGTGTGCGTGTGTGCGTGTGTGCGTGTGTGCGTGTGTGCGTGTGTGTGTAATCACTTGGGAAAGCCTTCCAAATCAACGTCTGGTACAGCAGATCAGAAGCAGGATTTAACAACATATTGAATTCATATTGAAGTTTCAACTTGTGCAATGACACACACGCTCCTAAATGGACATTCCTTTCATTCTTACAGTGGAGATGGTAGTGGTATGTTAGGAAATACTGCATTTGAATAATGAGTAACTATCACAGCGTGCACTGTATGTGTATTTCCAAATTATAACAGTTGACACTGGGCTATAAAATAAAAACCAAAATGACCCCAGACATGATGATTGATGATTGGCCATTGAACCGGTTTCCAAAGCCACAAAACAATAAACTCACTCTTCAGTCTCTCAAAAGCACAGAAGAAAACTCAAATGTGAGTTTTGTGTAAGCATTTATAAACTATAATGACACTATAGCTACTGTGCATATTTTGCATTTTTGAACATACAGATAAAACCATTTGTTTTGACAGATTTGTGGAAATTGCATTTAAGCTTCAGGCCCCTTGGTGGGCACTTCCTCTGTCAGTGTTTGGCTGATAATTTTATCATGACTAGTGCCAGTTATCAGCTATTGGTGATCACAATGTTCAGGATTTGGGGCGTCCCAACTTACCAATCTAACTACTTAGCTAAAACAAATATTTCTTAACCTGTGGTAACCTAATGGGTGAATTTTCTCCTTAGTTAAACCAAAATATTTCTCTGTCTCAGTCACTTAGTAACTAACTTCATCACTTGTGAACCTCTGTAAACATGTTTGTAGTCATGTAAGCAGCATGACTTTGGCTGGGCTCAAATATCTCCACAACTATTTCATGGATTAAATTTTGTACAAACTTTCAGTGTCATCACAGGATGAGTCCTGCTGACTGGTGATTCCTGTTTCTTTTTTCTCTAGAGCACCCAGCAGGTAGCTCCATCAGGTTCATTAATGAAGTGAAATACCAAGTCCTAAGACTTTGTAGCCAAGTTAGGTTTGGTCCTTTAACGTTTCATTTAATGCCATCCTCAAAATAAGCTTTTATGCTGATGTTTATCTCAGAGCACTGCTGTGCTGAATAGAGTCTCACAGAGGTTTTTACATGGCAGTAGGCTTGTAGTTGTATTTTGTAATACCACATTATGAAATCTCCCCCAGATGAACATTTGCAGACTAAACGACTTCTTTGGTTCTTCTCCCAATCTTAGATCAGCTATGTTCCTTAAAAACGTCTTCCTGTTGATTGATGTGACTCCAGTCTCTCTTCCTGCTCTTACATCCCAGATGTCATTGAGGAGAAAGCAGGAAACTTGTGAATAAGGTCATTCATTTGGCCAGTGCATTGCTGGGATTTGAGTGATGACATCAGCAGGTGCCAACATAAACTGAAACTATGCCAAACGCATTCAACTAACAGTATTGATAAGTCTTTCAATTGAGCAAAAAGGCTTCTCTGCTGAACTTTTGTAAGATTGCTTACATGAAAAGGATGCGGGCCAAGTGCTTATCCTCATGTGATGTACTTATGATGTCACAGCTGACCCCTGCACTCAATTCTCGCCTTTACTTTTGATGTTACAACTCTCCCTCTGAAACGTGTCCCTCTGCTGCAACTAGTCCACACGTTTGGGATGCAAAAGATCAAACATACCTCTGACATGCTGCAAAATATGATGCTTCAACTGAGTATTTTACAGTTCACATAAGAAAATACAAAAAGCTGATCCTGTTGAATGGTGTTCAAAGATGAGTGCATGGTATGTAATGTGTAAAATCTACTAAAGCTTGAATTTTTCTTTTGTTGTATGCAGGTACATGGGCATTGGCCTGTCAGCTCAGGGTGTCAACATGAACCGACTGCCTGGTGAGTAACGTGAACATGTAACATTACTGTAGCTGAACTATTGGGGGGTGGACGAGATGGATGGATTGATATTTGTTAGAAAGATCAATACTGAAATTAATTTGTGTGTGACATCTGTGGATGTCAGAATGTGTTGATGAAAGGATAGTAGGACACCAGGATGGAGTCGAAGGTTGTAGCAATCAGCAAAATGGGGTGAAATAAGGACTGTCAAGGTCACTCAACATGAACAGAGTGTATGGCGAGTGCTCCATCACGCCAACGTCCAGCAATAACATTGGCTTACTGGGCCACAGCCAGAATTTCTAACACTTTGCCAATGCTTGGCAAGCTGAGAAGATAAACATCCTGCTGAGCAGTCTTTTGTTCAATTTTGGTTGCACACAGGACAGTCTGCGTATTGCATTGAAAGCTCTGAGAGGGCTGGCCAAAACCTTAACCCCCAACTTTTCTAATTATTTATTGGCCTGTGCTTTCAGCCCTCCAACCTCATTGGCTCAGATTACAATCCATCATTTTCAATACGGTGTGGTTGGTTTACTTGCCTTAACATCCACAAAAGAGGAAGGTTTCTTTTTCAACACTTTGAACACTGGAAAGGAATTGAGTATTGGCCCTTAGTCATTGTTTTCATTCAGATATTACAGTGCTGAAGTAAAGGGGAGAGATGGATAATATCACCATGTGTGGAGTTTTATAGAGGCAAGATAGAAATGTAGATGAAAGCAACGAAGAAAGTGACAAGAAATGGATTTTGTGGATGAGTGAAATTAGCTGGAGAAGCGCCAACATTTATGAGATTTGGGGATGAAAGCAGGAGGAGATGAGGACGTGTGGCGTTGCTATAGTAATCTGATGTGGTTTGTGGATTCAGTCTGAACAGTCTGACAGATGCAGAAAGAACATGTCAGGACATGTCGCTTAGCAGGCATATGGATCAGTGACAGATGATGTTGACTTGTGCTTGCAGCCTGACCTCAAACTAATCTGACTGAAGACAAACACTGCCTCTCACTTTATGACTATATATATCACTCTAAACTGTATTTTATAAACAAACTATTTTGGGGCCGGAGCCTTTAGCCAAGACAAGATTAAGTGAATATGTTGTATATTTCTGTATATACATTTAATAAAGGAATACAATGTACGTGAAAAATAACATATCAGTGTAAACTTGAGCAAAGTTGTGTGTTTAATTAATTCCACACATGATCATAAATGAAAATTTGTTCAGTCTAAAAGTTATCTTTACAGTTATCCTAACATGACAGAAAAGATATTATTATTTCACCTTCATAAAGTCAGGAGATTAAAACGAATGGTCAAAATAATTAGAGGCTGCTCATGCTTCCCATAATGCAACTCGGCAGGATCTTCGATTGGACCCTCCCGGTGTGCTAAACTCCTCCAGCCTTTAACCCAGCTCACTAATTAACCCAGCACGTTTGCAGTCTTTCTCATATAAAACGAAGTCTTCAAGCCCAAACCGAGGTAATCCTGATGACATCACTGTGACATCATCAGCGTTGACTTATCTATGACAAATCTCCTCCAGAGCCACAGATGACATCATAACTGTTTCCACAGGAGTGGTACTCATCATGAGTATACATTGATATGTTGACTTCCCCAATGAGGTTTGTAGGTTTTTTTCTACAGAATTCAGCTCAAAACAAAACCTAACCACCAAGTATGAAACAACACATAACCAAAACAAAATCCTGATTCCCAAGAGAAAGATAAAATAGACTGCACTGTATCACACTGAATTACTGACTTTTGTTTTGTGAATGAAGTTTGATTCAGACGATGATCTCTGAGGCCAGGATTTGGAGAAAAAAGTGCTGCTATAAACAATAAAAAAACAAGACAATCTGAAAACAATCATCCGAGCTGCCACACAAACATCTTTCTTAATTATTTTCCAACAAAATGGAAACAGACGGTCAACATGTCATCTATTGCTGTGCGCAAAAGAAGAATATCTCTGTTTTCCTATGTGATTATTCTCTTTTTTCTGTTTTGAGTGTATATTTCTTCTTGTGCCATCAGCCCTCAGACCACTATGTCCCGGTATAGTAAGCAAACACTCACACACACACACTCTCTCAGACACACAATGACATCCGTGAATGGTTCAGTGATCTTTAATGACATAGGAGGAAGTGTAGTAGCCGTACAGCAGCAGAGCCTGAATAAAGCCCCTTGCCTTTCCCAACCAATCAGACCACTCTTCTGCTCCAACCAATCACATCCTGGAGCTCCGAGCCCGGCCGGGGCCATTTGACCTGCTTATTGACTAGTCAAGATCAGTCCGGTGGCCGAGGTTTGTGGAATGCTGTGGACACCGGGGCAGCCAGTTCAGCAGACTCTGGACACACAAACACACAAACAAGCACACACACACACACACACACAAAGATCATTCATTCTCCTCTCTTCTTGAATCACACGTGTCAAATGTCACACAAAGGGTGGAATAGTGTGGAAGAGCGTTGCATGGATGGACATGTTTTCCAACCCTGCTCACACATTAGTTATGAAAATATTTTTGGTTGCTAGGTTTCCACTACAGATGGTCTGTAGCCCTGGTAGACAGATTACTGTTGATTGCCTTAACTCTGACCGACTCAGTGTGTTTGTGTGCCAGTGTGTGTTTGTCCCGAACTTGGATTTATCTGTGTGTGTCCTGGACTGCCTGATTGCATCTCTGAGTGTACTTGTTTGTGTATGTCCCCACTGGCCTGCCCGTCTTTGTGCATTAGAGCACACTTTTATGTCCATCTGCACATGCCTTGTATGTCTGTATACATATGTGTGTGTGTGTGTGTCCCTTAATAGTACGATGTTCTCCACTGCTGACCTCTGTGTCTGATCCTGCTGTGGTGGCCTGCCCATTTCATTAGCATGTTGGAGCAGTGAGCCTGGCTTTAGAGGCAATATCCCTGTCAGCAGATTAATCTAATACCTCACCACACACACAACACACACACACAGCACAGAAGTATATACACGTATGCATGAAAGAAGACATTGAGAGACAGAACAGTATGTGCTCAAGTGAAAGAAACACACTCATGCACACAGCAGAAACAAACACATTTGGCGTAGGTTAATACTTTATTACACGCTGGTCACACACACACATGTACGAGTACGCATCTAATATCGCAGCTCACCCACGACCTACTTTCACTAACCCCGCTTTGCTTTTTGGCAACGACAGACATGCTGTGATTTAGGAGAGACACTGATAGAGCGGCAGCCCAGCTGAAGCCGAACACCGTCGGGTTCAGGTCCCGTTACTCTCCGCACGCTTCAGGAGGAGGAATTCCTTCAAAACTGGATTAGTGAAAAACTTGAAGCAGAACAAGCTCGTCATTCAAATAACGGCGAGTGAATGTCTGACGTTAGCTAGTGTAGATGTTCACTCCTGCTGTGGAGGAATCACGCTGCAGACCTCAGAGTCCCGCCTTGCTGGCAGCTCTTTGTTGTGCCGAAATCACAATGATAGATCCAGTCTGAATGTTTTACTGGTCATTAATCAGCTGCTTTAGATTCACTGGACTGAAGTGACTGAGGTCTGTCTTCTCTCTGTAAGGGAGGTGTCACATTCAAAGAAAGACAAAGTCATTTCTGCTCTTCTCTAAAACGAGGAATTGTGTATGCATATAGTGTACTATCTGCTGATCAGTACTGGTATCAGTATATTTCTATTGAACAGGCACAATATTGCTCCATTCAGAGTGTCAGAGCCCCATTTAGAGCCATGTATTAATACATAAAGGTTATCTGAGGTTACACTTTGGCCATACTGCATGCTCCTCCAGCAGGTGCTAGCACCTCCTGTAGTACCTGCTGTGCACAGAGCTTTTTCTTCACTTTCATGGAGGTTATTCGAGGTTTTATCAACAGAACGAAATAAAATTAGAACAGAGAGCCCCCCTCATCTTTGAAGTCCTTGTGAACTACAACCTTCAGCTCAAAGGGTCATGCAGATTGTGCTCTGTTTCATTTGTTCCTACTAAAGGAACACATATTTGATTGTATGCATGATTATAGGTAAAACTATTTAAAACCAAATGAATATGTATGGCTTTTATAGTTGGAAACTTTATTCTCTTTATACCATTTTTGTCAAATGATATGGTTGTCTGTATGCACTGGCTCTCCAGGTCAGTGGTTTCCGACCTGTAGGTTAAATCTGAGGGGTCACGAGGTGGTTAAAAGAGTAGTTTGATATATTTGGAGATACACTTATTTGTTCGATCGATTGCCAGGGTTGCCAGGCAACATTAGAGTGACATTGATTATATAATCTAACCCTTGGTATGAAAGCTTAGCATTATAGATAATATATTTAAAGACAGAAAATGTTTTTCACCCTCACTTATTAATAATTGTCCTTGGATAATGAGGTAGCAGATACCTTAACTGCTTAATAACCTCTACAAATATTTATAGATGAAGGAAACCTTGACCTCTTGTCCGCACAGAGGGCAAACCCTTTGACAAGGGTCACAAACACATGCTGTCTCATTTTCAGAGGTCACGAACCAAAAGGCTTTGTGAGCCCTGGTTTGTGTCACGGCAGCAAATAATGGGCTTTTTTCACAGAAGACATTTTGACATTACCATCATAGAAAAAGCAGAGGTGTAAGCGATGATAATATGAAATCTGAAGTGCTTCAGATTAAGATGGAGATGGAGATTAGATGGAGCTATTCTTGTTAGCATTGTATATAAAGTATACCTGTGCTTTTCCTACTATGACAAGTCAAAATGTCCACTGTGAAAAAGGCTTATTGCGCAGGGTCTCTGTTATCATTTGTAAATGACACAGTTCCTTCCAGAAAACCTCTAAGGAAAGTGTAAGGAAATTACAGGCTAAAAGAAAGTGTTACCAGAAAATGCTGAGCCGCGTGCTGACTGATGAGTTTTTTTGCTCTACAGCTGCAGTCAGTTAACAGTCTGGAGTTAATGAGGGAATCATGACATCCTCTTCTCTCCCTCTGTGTCTCCTGGTTCAGCCTCCTGTGCTGCTGTTCTTGTTGGCAGTGACTCACCACTTTCTTCACACAGTCAAGTTCCTCCTGCTGGTCATTCACAGCACTGCACCACATGTCGGAGAGTCGCAGTGTGTCTGTCCGTGTGCCTGTGTGTGTGTGTGTGTGCGCATGCTTGTGTCTGTGTGTGTGTTCCTGAGACGTCCTGTAGGCAGTGGTAGTCCAATGGGAAAATCTGAGCAGCAGAAGTCAATGAGTAACTGTCTCCCCTCCTTCAGCAGCAACTACTGTGAAGAGTCACCTCGAGCAAGTCACTTTACCTCAGATGCTCCCGTGGTTTCAGAAACTGTTCGTTTACTCGACGTGTGCAGCATTAGGCTGGACAGGAAGAAGAACGGTGCTGCAAAACAGCGTGCATAATGATCGACTTCTTCCACTGTCATTTGACTGACAGCACATTTTTCATAAGGGGCCAAGTCTAAAACGACAAAACTAATCCTAATCCCCGTCCTATTTTAGGATGGGACAAGCACTCATACGGTTACCATGGAGACGACGGCCACTCCTTCTGCTCCTCTGGGACCGGTCAGCCGTACGGCCCAACATTCACCACAGGGGACGTGATTGGCTGCTGCGTAAACCTCATCAACAACACCTGCTTTTACACAAAAAATGGCATCAGTTTAGGTTGGTGAACATGTTATTTGTGTATGTGTATTTGTTAGTTGATAGTTTATGTTTTTGCTGCACTGTCTATAGCCTAAAATAATGCTTTACTCTTACATTGACTTACATGTGTATCTTTGTATCCCATAGGTGTAGCCTTCACAGACCTCCCTGTAAGTATCATCACATGTGCATCTCATGACTGCTTTCATTCCTCACTGAACTTTTTTATTGCTGTACTTTCACTGATGTACATAATTTAATTAAGCTAATATTATGATACCATATCCATGTGATCCCTATCATCCAGGCCCTGTTACTGTAGTGACTGACAAACCATGTATTAATATATAACTGAATATTGACCACGCAGGTTCATATCCAATTTCAGCTTATGTTGGCAGTTGGGTTGGAAACCAGCTTTTTTTTTGTCCAGTGGCCACAGTAACTGGAACGTTCCCCTGAAAAAAACAACAAAAGACCAGCCAAATAGGTTTTAAGAATAGAACAGGAACTCAAGATCATAGCTGGCTGCTGGCCACAGTGGCTGCAGGAGCAGACGGAGTTACCAACCGCTGTCAACCCAGAACAGTGCTGAACAGGGTGCCGGTGTTAATTTCATACACTGTTCGTAGTTTTTGCATATACCAAAAGACTAAAGTCCAGCTGAACCCTGTAATCTAATGACAGCTTAGTAAAAAGCCAGCTTACATTTTGTGCTGTTAGCCAGCCCGTTTATCCAGTGACAGTCCTCCATTATAGGATCTTAACAAGCCAGAACCTGAGGCTTTCCATGAACAAAACTTTCAACAATTTGTGAGGTTTTGGCATGAAGCTATTATTTGCATTTCCAGTAGTTTTTTGCAAACCATGACTGAAATGTGTGGTTGTGTCCAAAATCCTGCAAATTCATTACTCCCTATGCTCTATCTAGGAACTGCTATGTAGAGACTATACAGTGAGCTTAAAAACACTGCCTCAAAGTATTTGTGCTGTTTGAAAATGCACTCAGTTTTCAACTCAAACACTGCAGCAATTGACTGTTTACGCTGAATTTATTTTTAATGTCTACCAGCCCAACCTGTACCCCACTGTGGGGCTTCAAACTCCAGGTGAGATCGTAGACGCAAACTTTGGCCAGCAGCCGTTTGTCTTCGACATTGAGGACTACATGAGCGAATGGAGGGCCAAGATCCATGGCATGATCGCTCGCTTCCCCATCGGAGAGAGGCTGGGGGAGTGGCAGGCCGTCCTGCAGAAGTAAGATTCTGTCCCCCACACCTTCATAAACACACACACCTGTCGCTGTGTAAAAACACTGTTTGAAATAATGCTACTGCAGTGTAGCTCTCTCTGACAGCGGAGACTATCACAGTGTGGTCTCATCACTTTAAGGATAAGACTTGTGAAGTTCTGGAGTTTCTTACTGTCAAAAAGCAACAGAATCACTGCTTATGAGTATAGTGGGTGTCAATCCAAAGCTTGATATAGTTTATTCCTCTGTGCCCTGGTATGACACAGAAATAATGAGCCCCACTGTTGCACAAACGTTCCTTTACGATCATGAAGACCGGCAGTCTGGTTTATTTTGACTCGATACACACCGTCCAGCTGCTGTAAATACTCATGGGTTTAATCTGCGGCTGAAAATAGTCCCCTACAAATGCAGTATTTATTCTTGTTTGTGTAATGTTTGCGAAACATTACAGTGCCCAGATATTTCTGGAAATTATTGAGGCCTACTTTTTAATAATGAAACCCTTTTTTTGTGAGAAGTTTTTTAAGATCTTTATCTTATTAAGAGGATCAGAAAGTATTAGAGACGGACTAACACACAGTTAGTTTTGGTCATTTCATGGGATCTGTTGACTGTGTGAATAGAAACATCCTCAGACTTGTCCTCATGTTTTGTCTCCAGTATGGTGTCCAGCTACCTGGTGCATCATGGGTACTGTGCCACCGCAACAGCCTTCGCCAGAGCCACAGAGACCATGATACAAGAGGACCAGACATCTATAAAGAACAGACAGAGTGAGCCGACAAGCTGGCAACACACACATTATTTATTCATTTGACTTGCAAGTTGCAAATACTACATATAGTATTACATATTTGAACAACTAAAGAATTTCATGGTATTTGTGTTGGTCAGTTTAGTTAGTCTCGTCTAGTTAAGGTGTAGCAGCCAGGTTTTATATCAAATAATCATTGAAGACTTCATATAATACCTCTCCACCAATTCAGATATAAATTATGGACTAAATTAGTACGTATCTCATCATTCGCTCATCACAAAGTGACCAGAATCAGGTAGGTAGGTTTGTCCCTAACGGCCCATGGCCTCTATCAAATGTTTGCAGTGACAGTGTGGTTCCTCTTGATCAATATACTGTAAATAGCACCCTGTGTCTTTTGTCTAACAGGAATACAGAAGCTGGTGCTGGCAGGCCGGGTGGGCGAAGCCATAGAAGCGACTCAGCAGCTTTATCCCGGCCTGTTAGAGCACAACCCCAACCTGCTATTCATGTTGAAGTAAGTCAGCGTCTTTTTCAGACTTCGGTCAAACGCAGGGTGAAGATGCTGTAACAAGGAATTGATGGAAAGCATTGATTGTTTACCTTCACTAATGCTGTGGACGTGGAGTTTGCTTGATGGCGGCCGCACGGCGCCGCAGGCACAGTTTTCCAGTAACACCAGTGCGTCTTGCTTGTCAGGTGTCGTCAGTTCGTGGAGATGGTGAACGGTACCGACAGTGAGGTTTGCTGCTTGACCGTCCGCTCACCCAAGTCCCAGGACAGTTACCCCGGCTCACCCAGCGTCAGCCCCCGCCACGGAGCCAGCAACACACACCTGCACACCGGAGGTACGTATACGTAGATGCTAGACTTTCTGAAAAGCAGCACTTTGACAAAGATGAAAAGGCCTAAAAACAGCCAGTCAGATTTGCGTTCGTGCTTTCCTTCCACCCCACCCAGGAGCAGACAGCCCGACCTGCAGTAATGGGGTGACTCCTCCCAACAAGTCAAAGAGCCACAGTGGCGCTGGCGGCGGCAGCATCAAATACCCCAGCGTGTCCTCTTCCGCCTCCTCCTCCACCTCCTCCTCCCCTTCCTCCGTCAACTACTCAGAGTCCAACTCCTCCGACTCCACCAAGAGCCAGCCACACAGCGCCAACAGCACCCAGGAAACCAGGTAGGACGGCACATCGGCAGCATCTATAATACTGCATTTATTTTATTATTTGGTTCATTTGTTAAATTATTTTTTTCTGCTTAAGCTACTTTTTTTCTCAGCCAACTTCTCACTGTGTGTGGTTTGATCTGACATGGAAAAACTCTTTGAAGTTAAACCAGTTTGTAGGAATTGGACATGAGGTTTCTGTCCTTGCTGCTCTGCTCTTTCTGTTTCCCCTGAACTTTAATTAGGATTCATTGATTGTTGCTTATTTAGTCATGAATGTTTAATGTTCTGCATTTAAATCCTGGTTTTCAGGGGCTTTTAGGATAGGAGCTGTTTGTTAGTTAGTATTGTGTTGTTTCTTACAACTTTGATTGTGTTTGCATTTCTTGGCATCGTCTTTCTGTAGGTGATGATGACAAAATGTTACTCCCACATTGCTCAAACATGCAGTTGCTGCTGCTGTACACCCTGACACAGTAAAATCAGGGTGTGGTGTTGTCTTCATGTCAGGTTGCAGCAGTGTGATTAAAATTATTATCAACACTATAGGAAACTGCCAATTCATTAGAAAGTGCACGTAAAAACTCTGTCACCTCTGCTGTGTTTTAAGGTGTTTTCCTGTCTGTCCAGATTAAATGAGCCAATAGAGCACCTGGGCCATTCAGATAACACTCTTGAATATGTGTGTGTGTGTGTGTGTGTGTGTGTGTGTGTGTGTGTGTGTGTGTGTATAGTGACAGCGAGATGGAGATAGAAGCAGAGCACTATACCAACGGGGTTGTTGAGGGCTCCTCAGCACGGATCATGAATGGCACATACAAGCATGAAGAGATCCTTCAGCCAGACGACAACAGCATTGGCAACGGGGTCACAGGTACACACACACACACACACACACAGATCTAAACTACAATATAAGCAACATCACTCATCTTAATAGCTTTGTGGCTTTATTTCACTTATTCTATCTTTTATTTGATTCATCTTCATGTGAGTTCTTGTATCTTGCCTCTCCTTTATTTTCTGCCATTTCCCTTTGATGTGTTTACTTGAACTGTGTGTGCATGTCCGTGTGTGTTGCCAGCAGATGTGGGTTGTAGTAATAGTAGACAGCTTTGTGGAGGGAACCAGGCAGCCACAGAGAGGATGATCCAGTTTGGACGGGAGCTGCAGGCGCTCAATGAACAGCTGTGCCGCGAATACGGCAAGAACGCCACACACAAGAAGATGCTACAGGTAAAGACACACACACACACAACTGCACGTGCACACACTCTTGATTTCAACAGACAGCTGTGCTACAGCAGATTAAAGTGATGCCAAAACAAGGCTTTTCTTCTTTTGGCTCCGGTTAAAATCTGTGTTGCAGCATTCTGCACACGCTGCAGGAGTCTGAGGTATGTTTGGATGTGCTGTAATAAAGCACACCGAGTCTCAGCTGTCTTATAAACAGTGGCTCATTTCTCTGGTTCACAGGAGAAGGCTCAAATGACTTTGTTCTGCAAGCTGTGTCCTCTGATTCATAAGCAGCCACTCCGAGAACAATAGAGTCTTTGGGAAAACAAAAGGAACTGCATGGGAATGACAAAGGTTCAGCCAGTGGCTCTTTTCTCCGTCTGTTCTCACAGACTGATTTCACATATAATAACTGTGTCCTGATTGCATTATAGCTAAACCTCCATCACTACACCACTAAGTCCCTGAGAAATGGAGTTTTCTATGAAGGACATTGCTATTTTACCATTTTCTCCTGCTGTTGCGTGATGTCTTTTTTTAACCACCAGGGGTCAGAAAGACTCCAAACCAAGTGAAAGAAACAGCCCTGACACAAGGTCCTAAGCTAATTGAGTTGTTATTCACTTACACATGCAGCGCACACACAAACACACCAACAGCAGTGAGCTGGAGGAGGCACAAATCTGCACAAAACTGTAAAACCGGGTGTTAGCACTCAGTGTGTTTGAGTAACAGATCATTTTCAGAATTGATATGTGGTCTGTCTGTGTGACCTGCAGAGGCAGCTCAGACTTTCGGGCTCAATAATGTCTCAATAATTCATATTTAGTAATAAGAGCTAATAACTCATCTAGCATTCTTTGCTGTTCCTGCCGTAGGAATTAAGTGGGTGCATGAAGGGAAGGAGGGCAGTGTTGTACTCATATTGTCTGTCTGTCTGTCTGTCTGCCTGTCTGTCTGTCTGTCTGTCTGTCTGTCTG
>JBAJHX010000081.1:22168872-22190741 GCA_037176925.1 Amniataba percoides
TCTCTCTGTCTGTCTGTGTAGGATGCGTTCAGCCTTCTGGCGTACTCGGACCCGTGGAACTGCCCCGTGGGGCAGCAGTTAGACCCGACACAGAGAGAGTCTCTCTGCTCCGCACTCAACAGCGCCATACTGGGTAAGAAGACATTTTTTCTCCAAACTACAACTGCATTTTTTTACCATAACACTATGTTGATCTAAGGGCCGTGTGGTACCACGAAAACAACCGCTTAACACTCTAAATTCTACCTGTAGTTCATGCTTTATCCTGATTATACATATTATACATACATATATACAGTATATCTGTTTCTAGTGGGCGCCTCATGATATTTGATTAACAGTGTTTCATCATTTTTATAATGATTGACCTTAAACAACTTCACAACTCAACATCAGTGCTGGGGATGAGTGTGATTAACCCTTTGAAGATGGAAAATAAGATCTGATGAACAATGCTGCGAGCAGACATGACAAACCCAGGGCAATGTAGACGAACCTCAGCACACCTGTCATCCCTTAAGCATAGCAGGAAAACGGAGAAAACTCTGTATCTCTGATATTGAAATTGAGACTGATGTATGGTGACTGTTGTCTCGCACCCTGCCTGAACATGTTTTTCTGCTTTAGAGTCTCAAAATCTGCCTAAGCAGCCTCCGTTGATGTTAGCGCTCGGCCAGGCCACAGAGTGTGTTCAGCTCATGGCCCGAGTCCGGTCTGGTTCCTGCTCCTTCGCCAGAGTAGACAACTTTTTGCACTAGCCCAGGTCCAGGTGAGTATTCTTCATGTATTAAAAGGCATTTCTCCCATAGATACGGACAGGACTTGTTTCTGAGTCAGCGCTCGTGGTAGTGTAGGTCACATTTAGGCCGCAGGCAGCAATACTGATGCTTCACACAGTGTTGGTGGATGATTAATAAAGATTATAAATACACTGTTCTCACTATAGGGCATGCTAACTTTGTGCTTGCCCTCTTCAAAAGGTGGAAAACAACAAATATGTGGCACGAGCCTCCAAATTTCTTCCAAATAAACCTGAATCATCAACACTCATCTCTTAGTTCAGTTGAAAGTAAACTCAGGTTTTAGCTCGCAGGATTAGCTGTCAGAGCTAAACTGGATTTGCTCAGTCGGGTTAAGAGATGAGCATTTAAAAAGGATTCATGTAAAGTGTTGGACGGCTTGTGCCCTGAAACATTTAGTTTTTTTAGCTTCACATCTGAGTGCAAAAAGCAAACAAGCTGCAGTCAGACTGAGCACAATTCTGAGAATAAGCTCATCCAAATTTGCCTTTATCAGCATGGTTATACTTTAGTAATTAAATATGCGCAGCTCATACAGAATATAACTATATATATATATATATATATAAAACCACACAACACTGTCTATGCTGTACAGGAATATTAAATCAAACTGTTTCACGTTGGCACTTTGATTCATTACCTTGCTTAGATGATTACCCGTCTCTCCACAGGTTAATGTTAAGTAGCACTGAGAGAAGGCATGTCCAGCAGGTAGTTGTCATGGCGACAGAGGAAAGAGCATGCGTGTGATTGGTGTGTTTGGCTGTCCATCAGAGCGAGCCAGCGGCACAGACGGAGGAGCGGAGCGGGAGAGAAGAAAGCTTCCTTTTAATTTAGTATTATCAAATAAAGAAATGTGTGACACTATTTAAAGATAATTAATTATTATTCTGTTTATCTAGCCATTTTTATAGTTCTTTTGTCAGTTTGTTGTGCTCATCCTGGACAAAACAAATTGTAATTTCCCCCTTTTTTTTAATATATTTTTTTCTTTAGTTTGAATGGGTGGATTTTGAGTCCCAATGATCAGTATTTCACTCACTTTATTGTTGTTCACCATATCGCAGACCACATTACCCCCATCTGGTTACCTTGGTGACCCCCACAGCTGTAGGTCAACTCAGGAAAACCTGAGCTACATTAACATCATCTTTGATTAGATACAGGCGGCAGACAGACAGACAGGCAGTTGCTCTTTGTCCTCCTTAAAATATCCACTTGGAAGTGCACTCATTTCCTGGAATAGTCAGTCAGGAGGGCGAGCTAACAAGCACCCAGCATGAAAAACACCTTTGATTGTGTGAAGCACATCTTGAGCTCTGGTCAAGGCTGATGACGTACAGTAGAAAACACTACGGCTGACAGAAAATGGGCTGACACTAGACCAAAGTGGGTTCCCAAATTATTCGGGAAACATGGGAGCAAAAATGTATGTATGACAAGAACAAGGCATTTGGTTTGTAATGGGACACATCTTGGAGAAACACCACCTGTGTAAAGAAAAAAAAAAGTAATTGAAGTTGTTTTGTGGTGGCGAAGCAACCGGGGGGACAGGAAGGGGTTGGATTGGAATATTCCAGGTGTTGAAGCCTTAATTTTACCGTAACGACCACATTGGCCAATCAGCGATGTGATGCAGGCGGCGGAGCTCAGCTGCAGCTACAACACCCGCTCTCAGGCTCCACCTAACACTGTTATCATGGTCACCTTGATGCCGGCGCAGAGAAAACCCGTATCAAAGGCAGACTAACAAGCACAGTGTGTGTACAACTAAAGTCAAGTCACCCCTGGGGATTTCATTACCGCGCTCTTTCTTCTCTTGGTGGTCCACAGCCTGACCTGCTTTGTGCTGACACAATTAGAATTTCAAATTAAGAGGTGAAATCATTTGCCACACAGGAAGGTTTTTCATTTCAGGCCGCGCTGTGATAATTCAATCAGTGTCTTTCTTTCATTTTAGCATTTGATTCCATGTGTGTTTTGGAAAGTTTTTTTTTTTTTTTTTTTTTAAGTCAGACCCCTCCATCTCTGTAATGCCCATGAACTTCACCTGACTGTGTTCCATCTATTACTGAACAAAGTCAAGTGTATTATTCAACCCAAAGCCATTACTTTGTCCCAGACGGCTCCCCATCATGTCCAATAACTCGGTAAAAGATAAAATGGAAAGAAGCATTTTTTTATTGCGGAGGCTCGCTGCTGGCTACCAAGAGATTTCAGTAACCACACTGCTGCTGTTCAGGAGGTCCTGTTTTTGAGTCTGATCAGAAGTAACAAAACCAATTACTCCTTCAGCCCTCAACAGCATGAAATTACTGTTTCAGGGTCTATTGTGAGCTGTCAGGCCCTTTTATATGGAGCCCCAACGTGTCCAGTACTCAATGAATAAATACGATTTTATGAAATAAATAATCATATGCATGAATAGAGTCAAATATATAATTGAACCAATAAATTGTGAAATAATTTAATTCCACATGCTGGTCTTTTCAAACTGCCCTCTTTCAAAAGTCTTTATGTCACTCGGCCGTGACACTTTTATTTCACCTTTCAGCCAATCACACGCTCCCGCTTGTCTTCAACTGTTACCTGGCTGATTTAAAAGCCAGTTAGTCATTTTGAATCAAACAACTAATGGCCACTGGTTCTTTTTATTTAGTTTAGCGAGGCTACACTCGTCTACCTAACCTGCCAGCCAACTTGTTAGGAGAGCTTGTTGGCTGGATTTCTAACTCTGAACATTAGCTGCTGTGACTCTGAATGTTTCTCACATAAAGACTCCTGCAGTGACTTTAGCTTTGATATCGTATGGAATAATTTTAGTGATCTGGTTCTTTATATATTGACGAGATTATTTATTTCTGGTATCTTAATTCATTTAATATTGGACATGTTGGCTCCTCGTGTTACTCCACCACCTTTCCTACTCTTTATTCTTTGAATGTTCAAGCAATGTATTTATTTATTTTTTTACTTTTTTTTTTTTGGCTTTCTGTCTCTATATCTAAACAGATGATTGTTCATGGCAAAATCACAAATTGGACTTAAATGTACGCTGTCTCCATGTGGATCAATAATTGGACTTACAAACTTGTTTTGTTCCATCCCATAGCTTTACCTGAACCTTTAGACGCCGTCTGTTTTCACCCCAGACTTGGCAGTGACTGGCTGCTGTCACTCCGGCTGCTTTGTTGTGACCTGCCAAATGGCTTGTGGATCCACCCTGAAGTGTATATTTCCATTTATAAGAGCATTTTAAGTCTATGGTAGAGACATATGGAACAATATAATACTGGAGATGTGTGTATGCAATGTGGGGTTTACTACAGGGTATGTGGTCAAACTTTTTACTGAGCTGTTTTTTTTTATAAACACCCTCTGCTATGATAGGAATTCTTCTAATAACCACACAAACAGCACACACTCATGACGTCTGCTTCTAAAACTGTAAAGGACTTCTGTTACACACACACACACACAGACACAGACACACTTACAATTGTACGTGAAAGAACAACCTCTGTTGCATACCTGTAGGGAACGAGCCTCCCAGCTGTCCTTTGTGTTTGAGCCTGGGCTGCGTCTCAGCGCTGTTACCACGCACCCTTCCTCTAACCCCTGCATAGACATAGCCACTGATGTGATCAGTGATTGTTTTAAGGAAAGGAGGGTTGTGAACAGTTTTGGAAATGGGCCCGAGGCCTCCGAAGCCACATGGACTTCTTTCGGAGAGGCCCGGAGAAATGGATTTAAGCATTGCAGACAAGCTGTGCACAATTGACTTCTATCATAATTTTTATTTCATATTTTGACTTTTGAGTTTTAGCAAAAAATAAAAATATTAAAAAAACAATTGTGAAATGAGTTACCCTCTACTTAGCATGACTTTTAAAACCTTTAAAATGATATAAAAAAAAAAGGAAAAATGATAATTGACAAAAAAAAAACAAAACAAAACTATGTACTGGAAACATGTTAAAAAAAGAAATATTGTATTCTGTTTAATTTTGACAGAATTATTTTTATTAAAATACATCCATAAGCATATGATTGATATCGTGTTTTTATTTGTTGTGTTTTCATTGTGTTTAATATCTTTTGCTCCTCCAGTCTGAAGATGTCCAAGCGTGGATAGCACAGTGTAAACTAAATGCACTCGGACTCTGATGTCCACTCAACACGTCTTTATTAGACATCAAGCAGAAAGTAGAATAAGTGTTTTTTTCTTACAGTTTGCTGCTAAATTTTTCAGTTTAATTGTAAAGAGTTTTAGAGTCAAATTCATGACTTGAGTTAGAAACTGCTACGAGTCCTCGGTCATGGCTGATTAACGTCTGTCCAACAGGTTTACTGCAAACAGGACAAAGAATAAAAAAAAAAAAACTGGATTATTGAAGCTTCACATGACTGAATAGTTTTGCTTGTTTCCATTGTGCTCCATGTTTGCTTGTCGGGCGTAAAGTCTGTCAAAACTGCATGGGCCCTCTTCACCTAAACTGTGTACGAACAACATGCTGTTAAACTGCTCATGAGCTCGAATGCGTTTTTATAAATGCTTAATATTGCAAACATGATCCATTCATGATTCATATCAGTCAGAGAGGAACAGAATCATGTCTGATTGAATGACACTTTCCTGAGAAATCGGACGTGTCTAAAGTGCAGTTTGATGCTCCGTCAGCTCGTAGTGTTAATCTGCACTCTGCAGCCTGTATGTCGTTTAGTCTGCAGACCTCTTTACAGACCTCTGAATTGCCGCCCACGTCTCCACAGTGACTCTAACAAAGTGAAAGCAAAACGGCAAGTCAGAGTTATTATCAAGCTTCTTGTTAAGCATATTGTATTATTTAATGTTCGTTAATTGACTAAAATGAATAGCCAACATAATATATTTTTATGACGCTATAATAGAGCCTGGAAACTGGAGTATGTGTACCGAGAAACATACACAGTAAAGTGGTTTATATTCATTCACTCACTGTAGGCCTATAAGAACAATTTAAGGAATCATTTATCATTTGCATCTTAATGTGTTACACTAGGTACACTACAACATGTATTTGTCAGGCTTGTTGTTTGATATTTGTGTCGTGTAGCCAGAAGACATCTCTGAAGTTAACAGTTTATGTTAACTGTGCTAGTACACAGAACAACAAATAATAATCATCGTTTATATGAAGATGCACTTTCCAAAATGAAGTCATCACCTGTGTGAATGTGGCACTTTTCTGTTTTACAGTTTGTGGACAGCAGAGGGCAGAAGGAGGTTGGGGAATAAATAAACATCACGCTGAGAGGCTGGCTGGTGTCAGAAGGAACTCCTTTACCTGTAATTTAGTTTTTCATTCGGTGCTATTCATATAGACTTTTTATATTAATGCCTCCATTAAATTAAATTTCCTCCATTGGATATTATTCCGGTTTCATTTTTGATTTAGAGAAAACAAGGCACATTTTATAACTTTTCAGTTATAAACATAATAATAAATCATTTCCATTTTATAAAGCAACGAAGAGAGAATGACAATATAATATTTGAGAAATTTAAAACATATCAACCGAGATGACAAATGCATTTCACATGAAATCTGTGAGTGAATCTGTATTTCATAATACAATTTCAATCTTTGGTTAAAGATTTATAAAATATTCCCATCGTGCCAAACGTTGAGCCTGTAGAGAAAACCTGCTGTATGAAAGTCGGAAAAGTCAAGCACTAAAAGTTTGATTTCTGATGATAGCCAGAGTCAGTCAGTGAAGTGAGGCTGGTTTGTTCATGACTCCCGTGTGTTTATCTCCGATTTAGTGTTATTAAATTAAGCACCTGTAAACCTTTAATTGAACTCTTCTTAATATCAAATCAAAGCAGTCAGTGGTTCAGCACGAGAGGCTGAGAAATGTTTTCAGACAAGATTAAAGAGACAGTTGAAAGTACTGAGAGCGGTTTTCAAAGTGCGTAGAGACGATGGCGTCAGTGTATTTCAGCATGTGATGTAAAGTGATTAATGTAGTAAAGAGCTGTAAACTAAGAACAAAATCTGAATCTTTACTCTCTTCTAACCACACTGTTCTCGTTATGTGGGCCACTGTGGCTTTTTCCAATAAGATGCTGGATGTTTCACTGATTTCTGTGTAAATGTGTCTAAAACAAACACCCCTCTGATATTTTTATTGCTCTACAAAAATGTCTTTAACAACGGTAACCCTGTCGAGCAGTATTTCATTTTTAAAGCAGCTGGCTCTGAATTAAACGGTTGTTAGTCTGCTGTTAAAGACACTGTTGTTGTTCACATCCCAGACTGAAGTCTTGGCTTCTTATCCTGTAACACAACTGATGTTCCTGCTCTTTGACACCTTAATCCATCTTTTCTATAACACAGGCAGTCTGTCTCTTCTGAAGCAGGAGAGCCGCGGTGATACCCTCACTTTACTCTGGATGTTGGATTTTAACATGTGACAAAGCTTTAATAGCAAACTGAGCCTCATCTTGCAATGACAGAGACAGTTTGTCATCAAATAAATCAGGTGGTTTTGATGATAAATCTGCATTTCACACACGTTATTTATTTATTAATATTATTTATATAGCACCTTTCATAAGGTAAAACTCAGTGAATAAACTTAATAAGAGTCATATTTTAAAAACACACACTTAGAAACGCAGGATACAGTAATTTAATTAGTTTTTCATTGGACCCTGGGCTATTTATGGTCAAGGCTGGTTAAAGAGGAGTGGGTGCACATACTCAGCGGTGTAAAAGGCCGTCCTTGTAGCGAAACAGACAGAAACACGTAAACAAGTGCAAATTATTGTGGTTCACTCTAGTCCTTCAATCCCACCGACCTGCAGGCAAACCGAAGACCATTTAGCTGCACGTTTGATATTCAAACTTTTGTGTGAATTAGTATAAAGTGATGCACACTGTCATCATTTACATGGCATCTAATGAGGAGTTGGAACAAGCTGATGCACAGATGAAGAAGTGATACGACTGTCAGGTAGTGTGAACGCCACTTTTCCAGCCTAGAAGCTATTTAAAGGAAATGAGAGACCAAAACTGGACAATGAGGAGTTCAAAAACATGAGAAATGCCCCACCTGTGATCATAAAGCTGCAGAGCGTCTGCAGTGCCCCCTCCAGCTGCCTGTCGACTGACACAAATACAAACTCCTGCTTGACAATGTCACTGTTAACACCCCCCCCCCCCCCCCTCACCAGACTGAGGGCTGAGCCTGTAATCATGCGCGAGGTGAGAGCGGGGGGCCGCCGTGGATTTCCTGCATCATATATTTGGCCCTGGAGGCCCGTAGACTCCCTCGCAGCGCTCGGAGACCTCTGGCCTTCAGAACTGGGATGGAACATTTAGCGTGGTTGCTATGGCACACGTTAGTCACCATGGCAACCTGCTACAGCGTTCTCAGAGGGAGGGTTGGGTGGGTGGGGGTGTAAATAACATAACACCCACTCTTATTGCCCAGTCGCTGTAATGCATATTCATAGTCACATGCGAGTCATTAGGGACATGTTTTATTAGTCCACCAACCCATCTATCCATCCACCCATCCCTCCATCTTTCCATCCTTCCATCCTTTTTGGCTTGACTAAATAGTAATTACTCTGAGGCCAGTTGAAGGATGCAGCCCCCGCCTGCTCTCAGCTAGATTGTAATGGGTTCATAAGCGCTGCTGATTGAATTGATTGCCACAGTTGGAGTCTGGCTGAGATGTACAATGGGGTGGAATATGCAGAGCGCAGAACATTAATCAGCTCACACGAACAGGCTACGAGCTCTCATTTTATTTCAGGTACAGTTGAAAATGTGTACAATACAAGTCATGTGCAGGCAGTGACAGCAAAGACAGACACAGCATTTCTTTCTTTTCCAGCTTCGCATTACTCGTCGTATCCACATGTGACTGTTCATCATGTGCAAACCACTGCAGCTTCACCAGGCTCCTTTAAATGTGCAGCTTTTCACGTACGTTTTCTTTACACACTTACATGAAAAAGTTCAGAAGATTATGCCACAGTATACTGCTAAATGTTTAACAGCACTTACCTTTACAAGAACTTGATGTCTAACAAAAAAAAAAAGGACGGGGCACCTGCAGGGCACATGAACTGATTCATTCTTTAAAGTTAGGATCATATCAAACTATTTCCAATGCTGTTTTTGAACCATGTTTTTTGAAACACTCACTTGGCATCTGTCCATCATCCACATGTTGAGTTTGTGTCTTTTTATGTCATATTACTGAAAAACTAATGCTGAGACTCGGAGTTTCATGCCTGCCACTGATCAGAAAACTTTCAAAAAGACATTTTTGTCATTACTACTAGTAACCAGAGGTCAACCAGAACTAAATCTTAAAGGTTAAAACTGAAACGTTCTCCTCAGGCCTCAACAGGCAGACACATGAATTTATTAAGACAAAGCACAAAGGGACAGACACAGTCCGGGTTCAGTCCGGGTCCAGGAGGACTCAGAAACACAGGTGAGAGTGTGCAGAGGCAGGACGTGCAGGCGTGACTCACTGAGGTAGACTGTGACTTGTTGTCAAGAGTGTGAACGTACAACAACAAAATCACTAGTCTTCCACAACGTGCCACACGGCTGTGACAGCCTGCTGGTTGTCTGACCGCAGCAGCCCTGTGAGGCAGAGGAGGTGACATCAAATACAGAGGATTTCCCTGATTAAAAAAAGGCTTTATCCGCCCGAGACTGCCGTGGAAAAGGTGCTTTATTAATAACGGTGTCAAACGAAATGCTCCAGATGTAATGACATATCCTCCAAGTTACCAAAGTGAAAGCTTCGGGTCTAATCACATCAACACATCAGACAAACAAAATCACGACACACTCGGCGCTGTATAATGACCAACCTAAATGTGTTTGCACTTTGTGTCTCATCATGTGAATCACAATCACTTTATTCATTCATCGTGCGTGATGTAAACACGGAAGGACGCTGAGGCTCTTTGGATTTGCATGTGTGGATGCAAACAGCAGAAACAGCATACAGAGGCCGAGACAAAGCAGCCTGATGAACTGATTTAAGAGAGCCTCCCTGCTGCCCGGGAGCCCGTAACAACACACAGATAACACACACAGGCAGGCTCAGCAAGATCCACTGTGCTACAGTGTAAGACAGGCACACACACACACACACACACACACAAACACACACAAAGCTGAGCAGTTGTGACGGAGCGGCTGTTTTAATAACAGAGGAGTAAAAGGACACAAGTTTAATCTCCTGGTATTGGTTCTCTAAAGCTCTGCCAATAAAGTTGGATCTCTGCAGGATAAGGAGGAGGAGAGAGGAGGAGAGGAAAAACAAGTGAGGTAAGAAAAGGAAAAAAGAGGGAGAGTATGAAAAGAAACAGACAAGTTGAAGAAAGAAAAATAAAAACGGAAACAGAAGAAAAAAGATTTGAAGAGAAGGCAAACAGTAAAAAAAAAGCAGGGATAAAAAGGAGAGAAAAGAGGTGAAGGTAAAGAAAACAAGCGAGCATGAGGGGAGGACAGAAGAGAGGAAGGAAGAAAATTAAAGGAAAAAGATGAGGAGCGGCGAGGAAAGTGGTAAATGAGTGAGAATAAAGCAGCGGGAGAACAGTTTTCCTGTTCAGCAGCTGTCTGTTATTCCAGTCAAACATCACAACACTACTTGTGCGTGCAGGTTGTGTTGTGAATGACAAATATCTTGTAAATGAATGATAATGGCTTGTTTAGCCGTAGCCCGCCTACAGCGTCTCTGCTCCATCCTATTTCCTGTTAATATCGCTGGCTTCAGCCTCGCTGACCTCTCCGCCGTTCTTCTATTTCTATTAATCTTTAATGGCTGGTAAACGGCCCCGCGCCACACACTGACCGACATGGCTTTCCCACCTCATTACTGTCCTGGAGGACAGAAGGGAACAACAAAAATCACTTGTTTGTCTGACATGTACGGAGGATGTGGACTTTTTACCATGTTGCTGCTGTTCCTACATCTTTTTTTTTTCAGCTGTTTCAAGCCTCGATGAATTCTTGTTCTTTAATTGTGATGGTCAAGATGCGTGTCTAATGGCAGCCATCTTCCCCGATCTGACGGTTTTACTGTGACAGAGAAGTCGCAGAAGCTGAGGCACAGCGGAGAGCAGGCAGCAATGAACTTATCAATTTTGAGTGTTTTTGAGTTCTTCTTTTTTTTTTTTATCTTGTGCGACAGGTCAATCATGTGTAGCCTACAATGTTCACACACACACACACACACACACGCTGGTGCCCTGCTTGCTGATCTCAACAAAGGTCTGTGACACTGTGACATTTGGAAGTAGATGAAATGACCGGCAGGGTCGCCAAGTGCTGCGCTCCATGTTTTACTGCTTGGATGTAAGAGCTCTTAAGACCTGAAAAGAACACACACACACACACACACACACACACACACACACAGCTCTTTGGGACCTCAGTACCTGCCTGTTTCTATTCATGTCCCTGCTCTCCGGGTGCTCTGCAGAGCCTTTCACATCCTCGCTGGGGTTGAAGCTCTGCAGAGTCCAATCAAAGCTCCGTCTGAAGCCCATTACGGAGCTGGACCGAGCTGTTGAGCTGTTAAATGTAAAACTCACATATTACCAGTGCTGAAAAAAAAACATCATATCTCAGAGAAGGAAATTAAGTGACAAATCCTTATTTTGCTCCTGATGTCTGAAATCACAGGCCAGGAGGAACGTTTGCACTGGTTTGCATATTAAAATACACTGTGAGAGATTTTGTAAGAGGAAAAAAAATCCCCCAATCTGGTGTTTCACAAGCTTAAAAGCATGTGATTTCTGCAAAATTACAGCTTTCTTCAAGAACAATACTGTTTTCTCAACACCAGAAAAGTGGTTCCTTTTTCAATTGATTTTCACATCCGTGGTGCTAACTAGCCGAAGCTTCAGCATTTCTGCTGCGCTGCCAGGGATTAATCACCAGCTGAAGAGGCTGTAACACTCCTTTGAATTATGAGGTTTCTTTAAGTGGCACTAATTTTGATCTCTGCCTAAGTTTGATGTTTCTGTTTATCCATTTACAGTCAACAAAAAATGAAAAGCAAAGTGTGTCTGTTGTCCAAAAACACACTGTGACATGCACTTTATCACTCTTATTTGAACTATTTACTGCTGTAAATACTCACCAGACCACCACCTGTGTATTAATCCACAGCTGAAAATAGTCCCCAGAAAGGATCCGACAAATGTTTGGTAAAAACCAAAGTATCTGGCTGTTTTAGGAAATTCTGGAGCCTTTTTTATAACTGAAAAAAAAACAAAAAAAAACGAACTGGCCAGTCTTTGAAGATTAAAATTTTTGAGAGGCCTGGTGGTTAGTGCCACAGAAAATACTGTGAGACAGCTGGTTTTGGTCTTTTCATGGGGTCTGTTGAACATAAGAACGGTCTCAGTAGTTTGAGATTTGACTCGTCTTTTCATTGCTTTTGCAGCCTGCAGTAAAGATGCTCATGTGGATCTGATCAAAGTCCACCACCGATGACAACGTGTGGAAATTACACTTCTTCTTTCACGTTTTTTTACAACACACCTGCGGACCAGAGAAACAGAAGTTAATACTTTCATCAGGTTCCACCTTTTGATATCAATTTCCTTTGACTAAAAAACACCAATATCTCAATATCGCTCTCATTTTTTTTTAACTACAGCACGGTGCTGTTGTGGAACAATGATGTGGACATCCGTGGCACAATCACTGCTAAATTAATGGCAGACAAAACAAAATACTTCCTTTTTTTAGAATATCACCATATAACGACACGATCTGAGTCACACTACTCTCATTTATCTAACTATTAACTATAATCAACACATGAATAAATAAAGACCACCCTGAAACAGCCTCTCCTCAAAGGAAAATGTTCCTCATGTTCTAACTTCACTCTTCCTGCAGCTTTGGATGAAAATCTTTATCATCAGCTGGTGAACTCGTGCAGCCTCCACACTGCACCGCGCCGTGTCTGCAGTTTCTCTCTTTACAATGCCGTCATCAGAGGCTGCTGTCAGCGGCAACAATGCTCAGAATGACAGCTGCCTCGGCTGGCCCGCGCCGCCGCCAAGTTTAAGTTACGGAGGCCATTGATTGTCGATGGGGAGCGGGCTGCCTGGGTTAGCGCGCACAATGGCGGGCCGACAATGTGGCTGCATTGTCCAGGTCACAGCTCTGAGCAGCAGAGTGACAGCGTACAGCGAGCTACGAGTTCATTAGACCAGCACCGCTCTCCTTTCTTTCTCCCCCTCTCTCACCTAAGTAGTCCCCTCTCCCCCGTCTCTCTGCCTGTCGAGGTGTGCCCTTCTCAGTACTCATTAACGTCCAGTATGAGCCACTGAGTTACAGGTATTAGCCGAGGAACATTGACGATCGCCACACAAGGACATGCTGCCTGGTTAAACCCGCGGACCCCCACACACTCAGAATGACACATTAGGAATTAGCACCACATCCAGTCTGCTTCTAATTTTCACATTAAAAAAGCATATTAAGAAATAATGGGCTCCCCATAGCTCACATAACTTAGTGGCTCTGGTTATCTCCGCCGCTCTGTCTTTCTGGAGGACTTAGGTCAGTGCATGTACTCAGACTTGTGCGGAAGAAAAGCTCGGAGGGTGAGAGTTTGGGACTATTATTCTCCCAGCCCTGGTCCAACAATTATGGAGAGCCTGCTGAATAGTTGTGTGTCATTAGAGCAGGCTAAATTATGCTCTTCACTTTGGGATGAAGGTCCTTTCACTCAGAGCCAAAGAGAGAAATAACTGGGAGAAGACAGTAGTGAAGCTGAGTGTTCAAGGACAGCAGGCTTTCATTTCTCTCCTGGTAATGTTCTATATTAGACTAATGTTCAATTAGGTTGTCAAGGCCAGTTAGTGAAATGTAATTCTTTTACAGAGGCAAGGAGGGGGAGGGGCCCTTTTATCATCTTCCATCATATCCAGCGTGAATAATTTCCCTTTACATGTACGCTAAGCTAATCAAATCATTAGCTGTTCGTCCATGATGATGATTTCAAATAGGTTAAGATTTCGTGTTAATGACATGCAAATAGAGAGACTCTAAAGGAGTTTATTTCAATTCATGCTGCCACTTCATATGGACGAGGCCCTCGATGGCCGATGACGCGAGGGCGTCGCCTCAGCTTTTTAAGCAAAGTCGTTCATTCTGCGTGGACCAAACATCCAGCACAGCCTCAGATGTGTTGTGATAATTAAAAAAACACAAGAGCACCTGCTGCTGAAAACACAAACTGCCCTTTAGCCCCCAAAGAAAGTCCCCCTCCATATTATCTTATTCTATAGTCCCCAACTTTATTCCTCTTCCAGCTGCTGCAGCTTCGACACAAATCATCCTGTGCCGCCTCCACATTGCACCTACAACACAGGAGGGGGGGGGCAAAATAACAGGTACGCCTGAAAACATATTGCAGTCCACGTCTGCAGCACCGCTGGCGAATTCTCGCCGTCTCAAGCAAACGCTGAGCATTACGAGCTCCACAGCGCGCTGCAGGGATGTGCTGCAGGATCGAGTCATATTCTACAGGAGCTGCTGACACCGAGCACATCCTGCATCAACGCTGCTTCATCGGCAGCTCTCTCCTGATGCACAAACTCAACCACACTCCTGCTTTTGAATATTGAATTAGGGTTTTTAGGAGTGTGTGTGCAGAATGATGAACATTTAAATTCCTGCACAGAGGAAAAGGAAGTGGAAAAAACACAAGTAGGGACTTAGTGAGGCTTAGATACTAGATTTGTTTTTGTCCGTCTTATTTTTGGTATCAGAAGAAAATCTCTTTTTTTCAGTAAACCAGTCACTGTGATTGCAAGGATTTCTTATTTCAGAAGCAAAAAAAGGGTTTTACTGATTTTTTCGTTCATTTTCTTATCGCAGCATGTGGTGTGAACAGTTGCAGATTATTCTAACCGCGCTACGGCACAAAACGCGGTGGTGGCGGCAGCGGCCAATAATTTTCCCGGCTCCGCTCTCATGAAGCTCAGGATGGACTCTTCCATTAACACGGAGCTCATGTCGGACTGGCGGAGCGTTTCTACGTCACGTCGAGCTGGTGAGGCTGACTGGGACTCGTAAAACCAAAATGCCACGAGGGCAGAGGCAAGAGAGCGCGAGAGGCCCAAACGCTGAGCTGCAGCAGGGACACGGCTCAGTCTCCACTGAGGAGACAAAGCACCACAAAACACCGTCTTTAATTCATTTTCCAACCTTTGTTTGCACAAAACCAACATTTTACAGGACGTGTCTAATTCCTCTGCTCCCCGAAAGCTTTTCTTTTGTGACCGTCGGAGATACAATTACAAAAAATCAATAAAGAAAACAGAATTTATGGGTAGAAGCTCTGAAATCCACGAGAATTCACACCACACATCCTCTGATCTCTCCTTCTCTTCTCTTTTTCCTTTCATCCCTTTTTCCTTTTCTTTTCCATCATTTCTTTCCTCTCTCTTTTGTCCTTTCCTCCATTTTGTTCTTTTTTCCTTTTTATCTTTCCCTTTCTTCCCCCTCGTATCTGCTTATGTTTCCTTTAGCTCCCTATCTTCCCTCCTCTCCTTCTTACCTTTCCTTTTTTCTTTCCCTCTCTCTCCTCGGCCCCTCACACGCCTGCCCTCCCTGTAACCCCCCCGCCCCTCCCCCGCTCTCACCTCATCCACAGTTCCTGTCCTGCAGCCTTTTGCTCCACCTGCTCGTATCGATTCTGTGTTAGTGAATTTGGAGCCGCGGGGCGCTCGGGGGGGGGGGGTAATGGCCACTGAGCGGAAGTGAGCAGAGCCGGACGCGGCTTCTTCCTGCACAGCGTGGTGGTCATTTCATCACCTGGGTCATTTGTCTGACACCCCCACCACCTCTACCCCACGGCCTTCTCCGCTCCACCTCCCCCACCTCCACATCTCTCTGTTTTTTTTTGCTCTTTCTCTTAACCTTCAGGATCCCTCTAAATGCCACGCAGAGCCGCAGACAGGAAGATGACAGACCATGAAGGGTCGCTGTAGGCTGATCATTAGCGCTGGCCGGCGGTTGACTTCAATTAGCCCGCAGAGACACGGAGCTGCAGCCGGGCGCAGTCAGGTGGGCGCTCACACTTCCAGTTAGATTTAAGTTCTGGCACACTGGAGAAAGCTCACACAGCGGCTGTAAATTGAGCAGGTAGATTCAAATATTACATTTGATCTGGTTTATTAGTCTGCAGAGACTCTACTGTGTGCCTGGAAATCAGAGCTAGGATGTCGATTTTGTGAAGATTTGCTCCTTGAAGCTTTACAGACTGATACAAATGCTTAAATGAGATAATTGTTATTACAAAAATGAAGCAGCTGCATTAACATAAAGCGCTAACATTTGCTTAATTCAGCTTTTTAAGAGCCTGCCATTGTCTTTCATGTGGATGTTGTGAAGCTGCAAATAATCCTGATTGACCCGACAGACTCTTTCTACATATTTTGACTGCTGTTATTGTAGAAAAGAAGTCGGTGAAAATGTCACAGAGCATGGTGACAGTTGATGAAGAGGAGGAGGATGGGGGGGGGGGGTAAAATGCCATGATGGAGAAATGGAGAGAAGAAATCGGGGGCAAAACAGAAGAAAGAAAAAAACCAAGGAGAGCAAATGTGAGCGTGGAAAGCCAATCTGCTGCAGAGCTGAACAGACAACTCTGGGATTATCAGCGACAGTGACAGCAGATGATGATTGTTGGTAATGTGTGTGTGTGTGTGTGTGTGTGTGTGTGGATGTGTGGATGTATGTGTGGGGGGGGGCAATTATGTATAACTCCCCCTTCTCTCGCTACATTCCCCCTCTGTCTCTCTCTCGACCCCCTACGGCGGCCCTGATGGGACACAACCTTTCATTTGCTCATTGCGGTAATTGGTGTATGTGAGGGGGAGGTACATGTGTTCTGCTCCCCCTCTGCGTCTGTCAGAGAATTAGAAAATGAAATTCTCTGAAGAGCAGTGTGCGTCTGCCTCCCTCGTCCAAGATGACACATTTTCATTATTCGCTCTGTGACAGAACAGATTTCTCTGTCCTCTGGCCACCAGCATACATTATGATTAGTAATTCTGAAGATAATTTATATTGTGATTAATTTCGCAAGAGTACATTTAAACAAATGAATGTTGAATTAATGGGTTCAACAATTAAGTCTTTTTTTGCTTTTGCTACAGGTCATTCTCACCTGGAGTGGAAACAATACATGAAATGTAAATGATAAAAAAACTGAAAACAGAGTTCAAACTGATTCACAAATCAATTAGCCCTCTTAAACGAGCTAAAAGGGAAATACATTTCTCTCTCAAGTATCATCAGCACATGCCAAATATCCCTTTTAAAGCAAATAGCATCATTTATACAGTCAGCTGTATTTTCATGGTGGCCCTCCAAAATTATTTCAGCTATTCTTTGTAATGTAAGAAAAAATAATATAGAAACTAAATATGTATAAATAGCAGAAATGATCATTTTTTTTACTCCTTTACATACTTATTACAGCGCTGTGCAACAGTATCAGAAATACTGGAGACGAGGGGAAGAAAAGGTTTGATGTTTTAAGACTGTCTGTGTAAAAGTGTGAAATCTTTAGCAGAGCTGATTTATCCTTTTTTCTTCATTATGAATAGATCAAACTGCTACCTTATTTAAGAGGTAAAACAAACTAAGGAAGCAAAATAGTGTGTAAATTCACTTCACCTGTTTTCTGGTTGTTTCATGCTGTTAGAAAAATAATCTTCAGGTGGAAGGACAGGCACCAAAAGTCTGATTAATTTACTCTGTTTTAACCAAATATGTGACACTGTGTTTTGTCTTTGCAGGGCAGTATTGATAATCAGTAAGTAAGTTAAGTCATTTGCCATGTAAAACAACACATATTTCTTGTATTTGCTTAAGCTACCATGCATTGAATGCGGTTAGTCATATCACATGGATTGTCTTTATTCTCCTCAGAGACGTCCTTTTTGTGATGCTGCCACATTAAGTGGAAACAAGGTCTTAATTTTGAGAAAAAAAACAGCACTAACAGAGCCACTGGTGTGCTATTATCATGTAGACTTGTTTTGTGGTAATTATAAGGGCTCACAGTTAATGCGAAAAGCCTGTATTCATGTTGCAAAATGCTGCAAATCCACGTCAGGATGACTATAAATTCCCTCCGTGTCTCTGAGGAGATCAAGCGCACAAACAAAGAGAAGCAGAGCATCGTGCGCAGCTGTCTAAAATAATCTCAGCGTTAAAATGCATCTGTAAAAAAATATTGGCCATATAAATAAATATTTAACCCTTTGGCAGCCTATTCAAGAGTGAATGAAAGACTCTGTGATCTCCAGTCGTGGTTGGAGAATCGCTGAGGGGGAGAACAGAGAAAACAGTCGGACCACTGACCTCTCACAGAGGGAGCATCCTGTACACGGCGGCCTGAGACGAGGGCTCGCCGCAGGGGCAGAGGCAGCCAGAGACGTGGGGGCGGGGGTGGGGGGGCGGCTGTTGCTGGAAGAGCAGCAGGGAAGGTGAGGTGGAGAGGCGAGGGGAGCTCTCAAGAGGAGAGGTTATTGGGTTAGGAGAAGGAGAGCGAGTGGAAAGAACAGAGGAGAAACGGGTGGAGGGTCCGGGTGGTGGTGGTGCAGGGGAGGGGGGCTGATGCCTTGTTGAGGGAGGTGAGGGAAGTGGTGTAAGAGAGGTGCGAGGTAGAGGAGAGAAATGGGGGAGCGAGAGCGAGAGAAAGAAAAGGTGCTATGAAGGGATTAAAGCTGAAATGAGTGACATATGGAAAAGGTGAAAGAGAGAGAGAGAGAGACGGAAGGGAGGTGGAGAACACGAGGGAGGAAAGCGACGCAGGGAAAGAGAAAGGACAGAGAAGTATTTTATTAAAATACTGCATTTCGCCCTTCAGATCCCCTCACACACCTGGTGCTCCAACTCCAACCAAATGAAAGTGTAATCAGGTAGCAGTAACTCAGACGCAGTGCAGGTGTAAAAGCACCCGGGGCACACCGAAGTTCAGACCACGTGAGCGCGGAGTAATTGTGTTCACAGAAATAAACTGGCAAACAGGTGGAAGACTGCAACCCGCTTGTCAATATGGATTTATGAGGAGACTCGCAGACTGAACAGCCGACTGAACAACACCAAGTGCTTCCTGTCAATATTAATTATCTTGTAAATATTACCAGCGGAGGGGGAGAAGCCCAAATTGGAAAAAGCGCGTACATACGAGAGACGTCGCTCTCTTCCGAATCACATGAGACGTATGTTGTACGAGACGTTAATGCCAGGTGGAGAGGGGGGTTTAAGTGGTAAGGGCAATTTTTGTGGGGAGCTTATGTTTGTCCTTTCAGGTTTATTAGATAGCACGGCGGAGAAGAGGCGGGGGAGGTGCAGCGAAAGCCTCAAGTCCGATTGGACGCGGAGACATGGCGGGTACGTGCTTTATCGGCCCGCGGTTAAAGTGGCGCTGGAAGATGGAGAGACGGGCAGGAGGATGAATAGGAGAACAGGTGCTGCGCGTGGAGGGTCGGGGGAGGGAGGTGGTGAAGGAAGGAGCTGCAGAGAACAGCGGGGTGCGAGGTGAAAGGGTGAAGGTGGCAGCTCCGTCAACACAGTTTGCAGGGGGGAAGGAGGGTGAGCAGAGGGAGAGAAATGGATGGGGTGAGGAGGAGGAGGAGGAGGAGGAGGAGTGGTGGTGCGCTCGCAGGGTCTGCAAGTCAAAGGACCCTCACTGTGCTCACAATTTGACACAATACTCTCCTTTCTGCCTTCAAATGTTCCCCGTCCTTTCATTTCATGTTGTCTCCCTTCCCTGGCTTCCTGTTGATTACATCCTTCTCCTAACACCGAACCAAAAACCAGAAACCGCGCAGACTCAGGAGGGAGAAGCAGCATCAAGTCGTGTGCAGAGGTGGAGAGCGGCTCACGCATCCTTCACCGGACAAACACTTCATTTCTGCAGCACAGACAGTTTCTAAATTTTGATTTTCACCCTCCTGACAGTGGAATTTTATCTGGGAAAATCTGACTGACTCTCACTCAGTAGGAGCAGATACTGTTAATGCTGACATCTGAAAAAGTCCTGGCACTAACCGAACCCTGAACCCGGGTCTGCATAAAAGAAAGAAAACTGGCTCTCCTGACTGTCGAGGCTGCGACATGCATGAACGCGGGCTTTTCTGCCGGGCGGAGCAGAGTTATTTTTTCATTCCTGGTTATTCTGTATTTTTATTTGTTCTGTCTTTTCACTGGACTGAGGTAGGAAGAAAATGATGTCATGCTTTTCTGTCCACCAATCAGGATTTATCAGCATCTGAATCGGTGATGACAGTTATGGGCTTGTTTGCTTCTGTCTCCAGACCTCTGTTCATCAAATCTGATCAAACCACATCTTCACAGTCCAGATGAAGCAGATTAGCAGAGCTATCGAGTATCTAACTCGGAGTGAACAATATTTGTCCCCCTGAGATGCTGTTTTGTCGTACATTTAGTACTGATATTTAAAAGGGGATGCCCCCAGCCCACTGACTCCACCAGGTGTTTATTGGCTTTGTGTGGCTACAGTGGGAGATCTGACAGACATAAGCACGGTGATCAGTGAAGATTGAGACTTCAAATGTTTGACAGAAAACCTGTTATGAATTTTCTACATGGAGTTCGAAAGATGAGTGTATAAACAGCAAGTCCAATGAAATGTGCTGTGGAGTCGCATCATGAATTATGAAACTTTCTCAGCAGATCTGCACAGGAGGCATGTATTTTATCAGATTTCTTTTTATAAACTGTCTGATGCAAGTTCTCAAACTTCAGAGAACTGAATTGCTCATAAACGTAACAATTTGGCAGCACATTTTAGGGCCTTTAAAATTCAACCCTTTTTCCAATCTGAACCCTAAAAACCGGCCCCAGGTTCTGAAGTGGTACCTGATTGTGATGACCCACTAAATGACCTATTTTTCTTTTTTAACATCCTCTTTCAGAAGTACCAAATTACACTGTTTCACACCAGGACAAGAAGAGCACACACACACACACACACACACTAGTTTAGACTGGGACATCAAGACATTTTCGCGCTCCTGCTGGTTTTCACTGGTAGCGACAAGCACCTGTGCGTTGTGTGTAACAAAGGTTCCTAGCAACAGTCGTCGAGGAGAGACATCGTCAGGATGCACACCTGTTTGATCTGCCGGGACCCTCTGTGATAAGTGGCCCCAGTAACCATGGCAACCAGGATATGGGATGGATCCATGTGGTGCAATTGAATGGCCTTGGATGATAAACACACATACATACGGAGATACACAAGGACACACACCCACACACCCACACACACAAAAACTTAGAAATCATGCATAATGCTTGAAGTAGTAGAGAACTGCACACACGTAATGTGGCGTGTGCACACACTCGCACACAGACAAACAAACAAACACACATGCACACATGCAAAGAAGAAAACATCACACAAACCGACTAAAGGAGGCAGCAGGTCACCTCAGAGCGCGCCGGGTTTCACACCTGCGTGCAGACTCGTAACAGACTTCACACGTGGAGAGACGTGCAAAAAACGGTCTCACATTCAGAAAAAATAAACAGCAATACAGCCTGCAAACGTTCCAGTCAGCGGAGCGACACAATGCAGCGAGCGGAGGGAAACGAGGCGGCAGATGGCCGACATGCTGACAGTTACTCACAGTGTGCAGGTGGACGAGGAAGCGGTTCCCCTCGCGCTGAAGAACTCTGCGTCAACCTTGGAGTGAAAAATGTGAATCGTTAGCTGCAGTAGTCATTCACACAAAAATTTGACAGAAATACATAATTGTCTCTGCTGCTGCATTTTGTATAGGCTGAAAGGCCTGATAGAAATGTGAGTACTTAAATGCAATCAAACACGAACAATGCTGAGCGCGGCTCTGTGAGCTTTTCCTCTGCATTCCTGCCTTATACACAGCAAAGTGAATAGTTACCAATTAAGACGTGTGAAGCTGCAAGTACCGCTCTGCAGTTGTGTGTGTGTGTGTGTGTGTGTGTGTGTGTG
>JBAJHX010000081.1:22193533-22210993 GCA_037176925.1 Amniataba percoides
ATTTTTTCTCTTTTCTCTCCCATCCTCAAGTGACACCACCACCATGTCCTTCACCACACACACACACACACACACACACACACACTCTACTGCTCTCTGCCTTTCTCCAGCGAATGAAAAGGCCACATCAAACAATGGATTTAGGCCGCTCCCTGAGTAGATGAGGGGATGCGAAACAACAGAGGAAGATGGAGAAACGAAGCTGGGGGATATAAGAGGGTGAGGATGGGGGGTGGGGTGCGAGCGGGGGTGCGTATGGAGAAGAGGAAGGTGGAGAGTGGAGGAGGGGAAGGTGGGGAGCAGGTGTAGAAAGCGAGGCGGTGGAGGACAGACTGAACAGAACCGAGTATTTAAGAAATGTGACGGCAATCCTCCGATCGTTTCCACACACACACACGCAGATAAAATGTGACATTTCAGGCAGCGCACAGGAAGACGCTGTATTTATGCTTTACATTTTACTGACACTCTTTTTTCTTTAGAAATATCACCTTTGATTTTATATTTCATATGTTTTAAACGTCATATTTAACACTATTTAGTCCCCCCAGTTTACCAGATGGGTTGTTTGACCATGTTTGATGGATTTTTTAATGACTTTTTATTGATTTTTTTATCTTCATATCAAGATCTCATTCTGTTTGCCCTGATTTATTAACATTAATATAAAATGAAGACAATAAGACCAGGAAAACCATTTCAATTCAGAGGGAGAGAGACACGAAAGAGAAGTGGATGTAAACTAGAAAGGACAAAATTAAAGTTGTTGGAAATGATAAACGTGTGTTGTGTCCCGGAGTTGTCCCCCCACTATTTATTCTTTTCCACGTCCTGTTTTTCAGAGCTGAATTCTTCCTATTTTCCCCGCCGGGAGCCTCTGAAATGTAATCAAGTCATCTACACAGCGTGTCGCTCTCATCGCAGGTAGCCAAGCAGGAGTACAGGACGGAGGTTTTTTTTTTTTTTTGCACGCGGCCATTGAAGAAGAGCAACACAAGGCCACAGCCGAGGAACAGGGACACCTTGTTTTCACGGCTTTACAAAGAGGCTTTTTGAAGTTGGATTGAAAGCGACGGCGAGGCTGTAATAACTTTGCCGTGAGGGCGGAGAATCAATCCAGACCCTGCCTCAACTGTGGCAGCACTGATGCAATGTCAGTCACTTCAGCTGGGGGGAGGCCAGGAAGCAACAGGAGGAACAGAGGAGGAGGAGGAGGAGCAGGAGGAGGAAGAGGAGGAGGTGGAGGAGGAGGAGGAGCAGGAGGAAGAGGAGGAGGTGCAGGAGGTGCAGGGTGCAGCGTGGGGGGGGGGGCGGTGGCAGGGGGGGAGTCTCCCACCAGCGCTGTCACAACCACACGCTTGGCTGCTGTTGCTGCTGATTGTGATTGCTTCTCAAACAAGGCCGACAGCTGCCACAAACATCTCCTGCTTAATATGGCACGCATGTACGCTCACCTCTGGACCCACACACACACACACACACACACTGATATTGCTCAGATGTCACTCTTTGCCGTCCCGCTTTATGGCAGCCTGTTATCTGTCTTTCTCGTTCTTGCTCTCTGATAAGAGCGCGGCCGCCGTGATTGCCCTCTGCTCTGTGTAAAGTACGACAGCTCAATCACTCATCAAATCAAGATGTTCCCTCGTCACCAAGGAATACCTGAGTCCTCCATCTCCATCACACGCTGTCTCCTCTGCTGTCTTCTGTTTCCACTTTACAGGATTTTTATGTTTTTTTGCTCCTCAACTGAATAACATCATCATAAAAGAACACTAAAATCTGCTCTCTCTCTTCTTCTCTTTCTCTAAAGAGGAAAGTGTATTTTATCACAAATGGTGACGAAAGAGCTGCAGCCATTAATCGACCCACCCTGATCATCAAGGAGGAGCAAACATTTAATTGTTCCAGGTTCCTAAACCTGAGAGTTTTCTGTGTTTCACATGAACTGGATATCTTTGGGCTTCTCTCTGTGTCTCTCTGCTGCTTTAAGAAAAGAATCAGCAGATTGATCAGTATTGAAAACAATTCATAAAATCCACATTTTATTCTCGGGAGCTGTGCTTTCAGACAGACGGCTTCTCTTTACAGCTGAGGCCCCTTCCCGCCTGTGTGCAGTAATAACCAGCAGTTTATCTGGAGCGATCACTCCACTGTACCGAGGGAGCCTGCTCTTTTTTATTATTATTTGTTGTTGTCTGCAACAGAGGCAGAAAGCCTGCAGTTTCTAGACAATCTGCTAAAGCTGATAATGACTCAGGGATTAGTTATGCATTCACAGCGCGTTCACTCATAGTATATAATTCTCCACAGAGAGCAACAATCGCGGCATCATCCCAAACGCACCCAGAGCTCGCTCGCTCTCTCTCTCTCTCCTGCTTTCCTGCTGTTTCCCCTCTATTTCTGTCCGTCTCTGTCATCCTCCCTCACACACACACACACACACACACACACACACACACTCCTCCACAGCAGTTGTACATTATGGAGTGGTAACCAGGCAGCATCTAATTGCAATAATTGGAAGAATGTACCGAGCGGCCTGTTTGAACACCTGTTAGCGCTGAATTTCTCTCATGGCTACAGATTGGATGTGCTGTGTCACACCATTTGGTCCGCGCATGTGCCTGTGTACATGTGGGTGTATGTACGTTACCATGGGCGAGCCTTGGACTGCGTTTGCCCCCCCCACTAGCCCAGCCTGCCCGCTCGTCCAGGCTCGTGTAAGGTGGGGGGGGTATGTAAACAGGAGGTCCTGGCCACGCTCCAGTTTCCATTTTGACGCCTCAGACTCTGCCAGAAGGAGGCTGCCTGTCACTGACACATCCCGAGGAGATTCACCCAGAATAATTTGGGACTCTGACAGAAATGAATAATGTGCATGAAGCTTTTTGGCCTTCACACCTCGCATGCTGTCAAATCACTCGTCTCCTTTAGTTTCTTTGTTGTTGTTTTTTTTTTTTCTCGACCCACGTTATCATCTGTGACGTGATGAAATAACCCGTCAGGGTTCAGCTCGTTTGGAGGTTCAGAGCCAGAGAAGAAACCTCAGCTGTGTGAGGAGAGCGCGTGTGTGTGAGTGTGTGTGTGCGTGCGTGTGTGTGTGTGTGTGAGTGTGTGTGTGTGTGTGTGTGTGCCTCTCCCTCTCATGTGCTTAAAATTTTCTTTTTTTTTTGGGGGGGTGGAGATGTGAGGAGCTGTCCAGTGCTGAAATCTCTCTTCTGCCTGCCTCAAACACACTTCTGCCCCCCCCCCACACACACACACACTTGTGAAAGCTATAATTTCACGCAGCCTTTTCGATTTTTTTTAAATGGTTCCTTTGATGGACGAGACTCCACAACAACAAAAAGATCTTGTTAAAAGTGAAATGATTTTGCAGCCTGAGTTTTCTTTAAGCTTCACTTCATTTTCACCACAGCAGCTGCGATCTCACACTTCAAACACTACAAGAAAACACACACACATTAAGCTCCTCTCTCTCATGAGTCGGAGGGTTTCAGCAGTGAGCTGGTGTCATCTGCTGGGGGGGGCTGACCTGTCTGCACTCACACGAACAACTTTGTCTGTTTCTGTCTCTTTACTCTCTCTCTTCACTGTTAGCTGGACCCTCAGGTGCGCCCTGTGTGGTGTGAGCTGTGTGTGCGGTGTGTGGGGTGTGTGTGGGGTGTTGTAAGGTGTGTGTGAGGTGTGTGTGGTGTGTGTGAGAGTGTGGGGTGTGTGTGGGGGTGCACATACCTGTTGGTGAGCGGCGGGTCTTCCGGCTGTGCGCGCTGCGTCCCCTCACGGTCGCACCTACAGCAGGAGGAGAGAAAAGAGGATGAGCTGGTGTCACAGCGCGGGGGGAGCCAGTGTTTCTGCCCCCCCCCCCCTCTGTCTCCCCCCTGAAGAGGACGAGCAGCTCTCACCTGTCGAGCTGCTCCGCGGAGCTGCGGGAGGAGAAGCTGCGGAGCGCCGCTGCTGCTCCTTTAAAAAGCCTCCTCCGGTCCAATAGGAGGTCTGCCAGCCTGACGTCACCCCGACCCCCCACCCATCTGAACTATAGCAAATTATATCAGCGTGATTTGGAAGAGGAAAAACTAAGAGAGAGACAAGCTAAAGAAAACGCGCTCAGCTTTGCTGTTGTTCAGGTTTTCATGAAATAAAAAAGAAAGTCTCATGCTGTGTGATTTTTTCTTTATTTTTGCAGTAGAAGAAAAAAATATGAGAAGCAAAGCGAGCTGTGGTGGAAGAAAAGAAAACAAGCCAGCTGCTTTATGTGAGGCTGAGCAGAAAAGCCTTCATATGTTCAGCATAAATGAGAGAAGAAGGTGAGTTCTTCATGTGAGAGATGAGAGCTGCAACAGGCTGCAGCCCTGCATCCTCCACTCTGCTCACATCACTTCTTTCACTGTCTTCATCAGCATGTTACACACTTTATTTCACACAACTCATCAGATGTTACAGGTAAAACATAATTAACTTAAAATATTATGTAGTGTTGCATTAAACCCTGGAGCAGAAACCATCATACAAAGCTTCAGCTCCACTTTCAAATATCATAAATACTATGTTAAATCAGTAATAAAAATACAAATGTATGACTTATAAATATAACATTACCTCTGCATAACAAGCACCTTTACTTTTGATGCTTTCTGTACATTTTCATGCATTTTTCATGTATATTTTTTATACTAATGTACTGTCACCTTGGTACAATTTTGAAAACAGGACTTTTACTTAAAAATAAAATAAGATCTTCCTCTTCATCTTTGCTGCTGTCTTCAGTTAGCTGAGGATCTACAATGTGCACACTTTTGACGATACTTTTCCAGTCCTGATTGTCAGTCGTGTTTCTGAGCTTAGCAACCAACCTGTGTGTGTGTTTATGCCACAAAGACTGGCATTAGTTGAAGTAATGTCACACAACCCACAGAGGAGCCCATGAACCTGCAAATGCTCCTCCAGCATCCAATCAAGACTGGATTTACATGTTTCTGTGTACTAAAATTACACCCTGAAGTACCGCAGTGAATGATCTGCCAGGGACACATTTGTGTGTCTGTCCTGAGCACCCTCAGCAGAGACCGCTCTCCTCGTACTTCTATCAACAACAAGGTATGCAAGGACACAGATCATTCTTCCAGCTTCACCAGAGACCATCAGCGTCCAAGGCTGCATCACCGTGTGTGTGTCACAGCCCTGGAGACCAGTTATGAGTTTATGAATGCACCCATCAACCTGGGTATGATAGAGCCACGAATATCTAAATGATTGTCTTCTGTTGCAGGGATTTATTGTTGTTATTGAATGTTGGATATGTTTAATGAGGTCTGTGCTTTAAATGGTTTTTTTGTATGGTTGAGAGCCCCTTTTAACCCCTTTTTTCTTGCTACCAAATGTAATACTGCACTGATGTATTAATATAAAAAATAAAGTTAAACATAAAAACATAAAAACATAAACATAAAAATAGGGAGCAAACATATTAAATGCCTTAGAAATTCATATTCATTATACTAAAGCTGCATTTATTCTAAGGTTTACATTATACATTGTGATATTTGGGAGGTTCACGCTGTCTCCAGTGACCCCCTTCACTCCCGACTGTCGCCTCTTTGCTCTCCAGCTGTAAGCAGCAGCTTTACAGCAGCATCTAGAGCCAATAAAGAAGCTGAAAAAACGATGCTACATTTCATATGAACTCTACTCCCGCAGCAGATGACAGCTACACATAATCTGTCACTGCGTGTCTCCCTGGCAGAGTGATGGCAGAAACGCTAGAAAAGAGGTGTATTTTCAGACACAAATGAGCAATTTGTAAGGCCATTGTGAGCTGTGTGCATCATTGTACTTTCTAATTTCCCAGACTCAGAAACCATTGTGGGAAATGCAATTGTGTTGTCGAGTGTTTTTTTTTTTTGTTGTTGTTGTTTTCTGTGGGTTTCTTGTTTTTGTTTTTTTTTGCACAGCCTTTGAAATTAGTCTGTATACACACACACACATACAGACACACATGCACACTCACACGCACACATACAGACACGCGCGCACACACACACACACACACACACACAGACATATGAGCAGATTTTTTTCAGGCGTGTTTGGAGCTTGAATGTATGTGGGTTTGTCTGCGTTCCCTTTGGCATACACATGTGGGACGAGAGCGAGTCCTTTCATGAAACTGTAGTAGCTGACAAAGGCAGTGGGGACAATGAGTGGGGGGGTGGGGGGGGGGGGGGGGGTGACCGTTCAACTCTGAGCTCACTGTAAACGCAGAATACTGAACACTTACCACCACGCTTTGGACATGTGAAGCAAGCACGATGAAATTTGATATAAGGAACACAATTTGATATTGGAAGTGTAAAAAGTTGAGGTTGGGGGGGGGGGGTTAATTTATCTGACCCTGCAAAAAGGGTCTTGCTTTACAGCTTTGTAATTTCTTATCATTTTCCCCATCAGAAATATCTTCAGCCGATTGTGGGACATTATGTGTCATTCTCAATACAAAAGGAACTCTTCTGGGGAATATGCCAGTTCGCTTGCTTGCAGAGGAATAGAGAAGAAGATCGATACCACTCTTAGTTCTGTACAGTAAATATGAAGCTACAGCCAGGAGCTGGTTAGCTTAGCATAAGAACTGGACCCCAAGGGAAACAGCCTGGCTTTGTCCAAAGGTCATTAAAAAAAAAAAAAGACTATTAGCACCACTAAAGCTCACAAATTAACATGCCATGTCGCCTTTGTTTCCTCGCTATTAATATTACAGTGAAGCAGCGGAGACACCAGACAGGCACTGCTCCCAGCTAAAAAAGAAGAAAAAACTCAGTTTTACACCTCTATTTGTGTACATATTGAATAAATAAGATGTAATATAAATATGTATTCCTTTAAAAAATGAAAAACATGCACCACAAGACATAGGTGTTAACAACTGCTGTGTTTTTCTTGAAAAAATAATTGGATCAGAATCTAAATTAAAACCTTTAAATCAAACATTGGATGTATTTTAAGCAAGCACATGCACATACGGCAACCATACAAACAAACACGTGTAAGTGTAATCCTAATAACACACGACGTACCAAACATCTACGACACGCTCTGCTGAGGAATCTAAAAATAAAGTGACGTTTGTTCGATGTAATAATAGATTAATGCTCTCCCATGGGAAAATCTGGGTAATGTTTCAGTTTTGTACAATTGTTTTTTCAGATGTTTTGCATGACCTGCTGTTATATTCAATTTTCACAAACAATGCAGTGCTCAGGGAACATGAACATAATCAGACCTGTCATTCAGTGGTTTCATGAGCAGATGCAAACACGGCTCAGAGCTGTCAATCATTGACCTGGTCAACTCCACCTTCCCTTCCTGCATTGTGACATTTTTACAGAACTATTCCTGGAAGAAAAATACAAAGCAATGTAATCAAGTTTCATCTTGATTAACTGTGAAAGGTTCGGCCCTGCAGCTGTGTGGAGAAGCCTCTTCTGTGACGGGTAACACCGCGCCGTTCATAGTCACAATGTGAAACTGCTCTGAAAGTGACCAATCAACGCTGCCGATTTTGGTTGGATGTTAATGCACAGTTTGATTTTTTTTAATGGGTTTTGTAAAGGTTTTATGAGCCCTGAGGGGCGAGCAGCATGCAATCATGTGAAAACGGCACATTCACCAAAATCAGAAAGGTTTTACAATGGCAATGCAGCATGCAGCATTTCCATTTTCCATTACTACTGAACAGATAATGTGGAACTGAAACCTTCAATTCAACACCTGTAAAACCACAAACAGCAAGAACTGGGCTCAGCGTTTAATCACTCTGACAGGCTGCTATATATTCATAGAGTTGAATATGACAGAGATTGCTCTTACAGTACAGTTTGAGTGAAGTAGGTCCAAACATCATCGCACAGAGAGACCTTCCAAATCTATAATTCTGTCTCCGCAGTTATACAGAGGGTCCTGTAAGCATGGCAACCACTCCAAATATCTCACACACACACACACACACACGCACACCACCAGGTACGTATTATACGCCCACGCTCCCAGACACACAAACAGAAACACACACCCACACACATACAAAACCAAACTTTGTGAAAACCGTAAATTTAAACTGAAACTCCGAGCACATTTTAAATAGCATCTTAATTAACCCTTTGCAGGTACAACCTTACAAATGAAATCATTACGACTGAAATATACATAAATAGATGTAATATTTCACACCTGAATACACACCTGTTTGGGAGGTGTTTCAGTGTAAATACCACTGAGAGCCCACAACACTGAAAAAATACTTCAAACTATTGAGAATTATTGTTTTTCATTTCATCATTTTCTTTGCAGATGTTTTTTTTAACAAATACAAAATCCTCGCCCTGATTTTTATAACAGAACAAACCTTCTTGTTTCTAACCATCAACAGCTGAACGTTCCCGAAGCCAAACCCCCACCGCCTTTACTTACTGCTGCTCCAACCTTTCAGTTCCTGACTGGCACATATGCATTTTACAATAATGGCTGCGGACTTACCATTTAAATTGCTAGTCATTTTCCAAACAATGGGTCAAAGATTGCTCGACTTCAAAGGCAGGTAGACAAAAGAATTTCTAACCACTGACCACTGATGTGGTCTGCTGTGTGACAGCTGTCACTGGCTCATTTTGCTGTGACTTGCTAGTTAACTGTGATAACTTTACTTCTGTGAATTGGCTTGAAAACTCACTGGCTCACCTGCAGAATAAGATATTTCCTAAAATAATGAGACTGCATGTACCTGATGAAAAATCAACACCCTGACTGAGCTGAGGATCGAAGACACGGACATTAAAACTGCATTGTTCTACTTCAGGCAGCACAGCAACACAGGTTTCTAATCCACATGATAGATTTAATGTTTGTGCTCTGATGATGATGATTCAGTTAATGATAAGTTTATCTGTGACTGCACATATACTGTTAACAAGCTCAGCTTACAGTTATCTCAGAATAAAAAAAATCTGGTTAGTCACCATCTCTCACAGGATGAGGTAAGAAAAAAATCCTGCAGCAATCACAGTATTTTGGTGTTGCTGGTGACTTTCCCAGGAAGACTCACAAGCAGGACACACTTAGTGACGTTTTCTGTATCCCAGCAGCGGCTGGTCCGACAGAGAGGGCAGATACACGTCAGACCTGCTGCTCAGCGTATGCATGAGATGTGTACCTACTTTCTTTCAACATACAAGAAACCAAGATTATTACATATGATGATGATGATCAATAAAAGGGGACTAGTTCAGAGTTCAGATGAAGGTGGAGCTCCCTGTGGGGAGATGCACATGTGTCTCTCTTTGTACCTCTGATAAATATAAAATCTGCTCTGCCTAAACAGCTGACCACCGTTTTTCTGTCGTCAACCAGGCAGCGCATCTAAAAAAAAAACTATCACAGATTACTGCCATAGGGGGGCTTCAGCTTCAGCAGTAAGCTGGTTGCAGGTTGTTGGCCTTTGTTGACCCCTAATGTTATTATATGTGTTTGGTAAAATTATTCATATTATTCCCACCTATTCTTGCCTTCATTTGCTTCTTCTCTTTAATTACCTCTCCACTGACCCAGAGCCTGCGTGGGTGGAGTTTCCTCCTTTTTTTCCGCTAAAACCTGCGCATCATGCAAGTCAAATTATCTTTTGAGTCACCCTCATCTAACCTTACTCCCAAACCAAGACCTAAACTTAACCCTGGTTCATGCCTCAGCCCACATACGAACCCCTGCCATTGTTTCTGATAAGCACGGAGGTACAGAGCTGTGTGTACACACATGTACAAATCCACACGGACAATTGTAGAAGTCCTGATGTCTTTAATCAGCAGTGGGGCCCCACCTGGGCAGATAAGCGTCTGGTTACGTGTCTGAAAAGAGCGGTAAGCAAGGCAGAGTCACCTCGGCAGATGGCCCTATCAGTGTTGGGTAAACCAGCGGCCAGCGCGGCCGTGTTTGGCTTAACGGCCTATAAGTAATTCATTGTGTTCACTGAGAAGGAGCATCTGTCGACCCCCCAGCCCCGGAGACGCACACACACACACAGTTATGCATAGACGCATAGATAAACATACTTACATGAGCATTCGGTCACATGCACAAATGCAGGTACACACACGCACACACACACACACACACAGCGCTTTCAAGCTCATTTGCAGTGGGCAGTGCAGGTGGCTGGAGGAAAAGGAGAGGTCTTTGTTCCATGTGACCTGCTCTGATCAGATAACCACCACTGATCTGAGTTAATACTCACTAAGAACTCATTTACCTGCGAAGGCAAAAGGCAGCTCTGAAAACAAAAGAGAGAGTTAGGTGGAAAGAGAGATGATGGTGAAAACGCAGGAGGAGGAGGAGGAAGCCGACAGAGAGAGAGACTCTCTGCAGCTGCAGCTCAACAGGTGGTCCCGAAATCACAGCTAAAAAGTCCAAATTCTGGATTGACATTTCTTACACTGATGGTTTAGACTATTTATGTTGTCTGTCACTTATGGTCTTTATTGAATAAACTGGTGTACGATCACACCTCCCTTTCATATTATGTCTCCTCAGTCTGTAAACAATTTTACGCCTCAACAGCGAGCGCTATTATAATAATAACATGCAGAAGCTATTCCTCTCGACACAAACATCAGTGTGTATTATAATTCTTTATGCATAAGCATGGCCGATAACAGCCGCAACATGGCGAGCCATCTTAAAAGGTGTGTTTCAGTGCTGTGATAGTAATCTCACAAATCGCTTTTAATTGAAGCTGGAGGCTCACGACTTCCACTTGTGGTTTTGTGTAGGAAGTAGGAATAAAAGGTAATAAAGCTTGGAAATTATGCCTTTAATGTAAACAGCTTAATGGCACGATACAAAGCAAAGATCTGCGAAGGAAACTATTTGATGTTTGATTATTGGATAATTGAGGAGAAGTTTTAATTTTTTCTTATTGTCACCAAAGCCAACGGTGAATTCATCCTGTGTATCCAAAGCAGCCTGATATATCTTATTCCTGCGTGCCACGTAGCTCCGCTGCATCACAGAGTTGTACACATTTCTTCATTAACACATGCGACACATCATTTTGACTCAACACAACACACACCGTCCTGCTGCCGGATCACCTCGAGCACTAAACCTACACCAATAAATGTCTTTATTTAGCCCAGTTAGCTGTTGTAATTTTGTAAAAAACGACAGCAGATACGTTGGAAAGTAAGTGAGAGTACTGATCACTTGATACAAGCTAACTATGCTCTAAAAAGACGTTTATTGATTTTTTAAAATGTGAAATTATTAGCACATAGCATCAGTGGACGATAAATCTTGAGGATTTTCTTCTTAGTGAACATTAATGTTTCTGTTCTTGTCCCTGGTGTTTGTTTTATTTACACAGAGAAGTTGGAGAAGCTGTCGAAGCCCAGCAGGCGTACGGAGTCAACGACGGCTGAACGTTTTTGAGTCTCGGCGTCCGGGACTGTTCATGCCGGCTCGCTGTCACTCTTCATGACTTCCTGCGCCTCTCAAACAGAACAGAGCCATCGTTAATGTTATTAGCGACATCTCACAGCCAACCAGTCAAAGTGTGTGTTGTGAAAGAGGCCTGTGTCAGCGCCTCCTGTCGCTCCAGTCTTGGCGGCCTCTTGCCGGCCGTACACGGTCCCACCACACAGAGATGACTTCTGAATGAATTCTTAATGTTGACAGAGAAACAGGTACACACAAGCAGTGTTAGTTCATTTCAATATGAACTCTATGAGTGTGAACGGTGGCTTTTATTTGGATGCAGCAGTGGCGGCTTCGTCGCCATTTTTCCAGCACAGTTCTTGTCACCAAGTGAGAGACACGTCTGAAATTCCTGATAGAGGGAGGCTGACTGTTTTTTTTTTGTTTGTTTTTCTCACTTGGCACAAAGCTCACAGCCTGCATGACTTTCAGGGTGAATAAGATGAATTTTCTATTAAACGCCATTAACTACATGCAAAGTGTTACCTTCCCAAACACTGATGTATGATGCCGCACTTTTCAGCCAGAAAGAAAGTTTTGCCAACCTGCTTTTTGTCAGTCACGGATTTGAGTATGAAAGAAGCAAATTCTGCTGTGGAGCTGCTGCCATATAATGCTGGAGGAGAGGAGGACAGATGCAGGGAGGGGCATTATATACTATAACATGTGCAACTGCACTTGCTTTTCAAAGTTAACGATACAACATGACAGAGTTACTTTTACAAATACCATTTTCAAATACTGCCAGCGACTGATGGACATGTTCTTAAAGCATGGTTGTTTCCTTCAGCCAGCACTCTGCCAAAGGAATAATAACAGAAAAGTGGCCATCACTCTGCTTTTCAGCTCACACACTCAAATGGCAGAAATTACAGGCCTGCTTCGACTCTAGCTGTTGAGATTCGGCTGTAATGTGTACAGCCGCTCAGTCCCCCACCAAGACCATTCGCCACTGACTGAATTGGGAACGTGAGAGGGTAGAGAGGCAAGTTTAGGTGACCTCTTTTTAAGCTCTTCCTCTGAGCATGGTCTCTTTTTCTTTGGGGAAAAATGGCAAAATAATTGTGTTCCTGACTTCTCATCTTGTGCTGCTAACCTGAGCGAGGGGAAAGCTTGACCCGGTGGAGAGAATTGGCCGAGTCCTGCTCATGATCAGCACTCGTCTAATTTCTGACGCTCGCTCTGTTCTCCCAATAAATGCTGCACACACAAACACAGGAATGCACAGGAACACTACAGCCTCTATTGTCATTTCTACTATCTTAAAGCCTGCTGCATGAGAAACACAAGAGGACGTCAGCAGCAGAAAACACAGAACAAATACTGGAAAATTTTGAATTAGAGCTGTAATTGTGAAATAGCTTTTTTTTTGTGTCAAATGAATGGATAATTGAAATCTTTCACATTACATAAGTATGTGCACACACACGCAAATGCAAAATTATATGCGCAGAGCAACCCACACACACACACACACATACACACACGCTGACAAACAAGTCTACTGGCTGTGGCAATTTCACTATCCTTCCTTTCCCCCTGGTAACTCACATCTAAAATTATGCCTCACTTCAAGAAAATTGAAATTGAAAATGTGGAACATTTAGCGGGAGGGTTCCCTTATAACCAATTACACACGAGAACCAGAACACAGCTTCCCGAGGCTGAGGAGTTATTTCCAGCTAAAATAAATAACAGGAGGGAGGAGAAAATGTATGTGATTAATTGAGAGCCGTAATGTGAAAATTAATTAAGCTCCACCAAAAAAAAAAAAAAAGATGCATGCACCGCTGATGTCTTGACCAAATTATTCATGTTGAAATGACACAGATGGAGACAAACAGCTCAGCAGCACTGTGTGTGTCAGTGTGTGTGTGCAGGTGTGTGTGTGTGGTGTCCTGTGTGTATATTTAACCTATGAACCTTTCTTGTGCATGTCTAAATGAGATGTGATTTGTGTGGGTGGGCTCACAGAAACGAAAAAAAAAAACTGAACAAATCAAAACAAATTTCCATAAAATATCCAAGTGACAGCAGTTGTCTCTTATTCATGCTGCACTCACGCTGGACTGTGCCTCCTTACCTCATAACAATGAGTGAGGTGAATACATTCAGAGTGGGCAGAAAGCATACATTTAATATGCTGCTGGCTAAAATTCATGGTTGCATGTCAGCTAATGTGCCTTTTATTACATGCACTTAATTTTTTTTTTCCATAAACGCCTGCTCCCTCGTCCATGAGACGGGCAGATCATGACTTGTATTGTGTGTAAGTGTGTGCTATGATTTATTTGATTGTGTTTATTTGATTCACAGGTGTAGGTGTAAGGTTTATAACATACAAGTGTTTTCTCATTTAATGCATCCATCTCATTTCATGTGCGCCGTCTCACATGTCTCTTTTGTGCTGTGTGTGTTTTGCAGATCTGATGCCCATTGTGCAGCATGTATTTTGAATTTTGTATTTATTATGTAATTATTTGTAAGGACTGCACACCTGATTGGTTTCACCCACACACATGAAAAATGTGATTTGACAATAAATGTTTTTTTTTTTTTGCTCCTTTTGATTAATTTTGCTTTGATATAATTTAATGTGAAAATCTTGTCTTCATTATTTTGTAAATAGGTCTAAATAAATAACACTTATAATGCTCATATGCCATATAAGGGATTTTATTAGTCACATTTTCAGCTCAGCATCAAAACCACACAATGGGTGAACTAATATTCATTGTGCTGCTACTGTATTTGAAAAGAAATCTGAGGTGCTTGTACTTTTAATATTTCCATTTCAGGCTATTTTACTGTAAGCTTCTTCTTTTTTACTCCACTGGATTTATTTAGTTATTTGTTACTTTGCAAATGAGATGCGTTCTTATTCATTATTATTACTGATTTTAAAGTAGCTCTTTTTTTTTTAAAGTAGTAATAATAATCTACAATTCAATACGATCCATTTATGACTCCATATATGATTGATGATGAGGTTCTCTGTACATTTGGCATCTACTGCACGTCTGCCCGAGAAGGATCCTTCATCTGTGGCTCTTCCTCAGGTTTCTTCTTTTTCCCAGAAAGGTTTTTTTTTTTTACTTTTTTCCTGACCTGGTTCATACATATATACATACATATATACTGCTTTAACGAGTGAATTTCTTTGTGATGTGATTAATAAAGTTGTATCTTATCTTATTATTTTTTGCAGCACTTACGTGAACTCAAGTAAATAAATTTGCATTCTGCATCAAATATTTCAACATTTCAGATGGACAGATGGAGAAATACTGACATCAGAGGGCCCAGCTTTGAGGCCCCCCCCCCCACCTTTCGGGCCTCTGGACCTGTCTGTGTCTGTCCATTCATCCATTTACAGAGAAGCTGCATCTTCCCTCTCAGCGTCTCTGCCTGTGCACCTCTTTCACAGTCCGACACCTCACACTTTGCGGAGCTGAGGAGACTGCGGCAAACTGGCCTGCCATAATGCATTTGTGATCACTGTAATTTCTCAGGAAAAAAAAGCAGAAATCATCCACTGTCACAAAAGACACAGAAAGTTCATGCTGCATAAGAACTGGAAAGTTAGTGTTAAAATGTGTTATTGTGCTCTGAAATTAGGCTGGATCGAAAAGTTAAAAGCTTTTGTTAAATGCCAAACGCATCTGTCTGAGTAAAAAAGATGGAGGAAAAGGTAAAACAACGTATTTCTATTTCGAATAACCTTTTCTAAGTGCCTTTTATATAGGAGATTTATCAGTCAATGAATTTGCTCTATACTTTCCATCCAGATGTCCTTTAATGCAAATGCTCTTTTAGATATTTCTGTTCATTATAATGATGATAATAACGGCACTTCCACACTTCAGCTCCTGTTCAGCTCCATTATTAACTGTTCCCAAACAGGCTGTCAGAGAGGCCCACTCCCTCTCGCGCTCTCTTTTGTTTCCTTACATTTTTTTACATCAGACCTGTTCACCAGCAGACAGTCGCTGCGCGCAATGGTTGTATATTCCTTTACCATCCCCTATTTCCCCTGACTGCAGAAAAGAGAACAATTTGAAGTTTTCAAGTAACTCCATTTTTGGCGAAGGGTGATAGTGTGGAAAGCCAGCAGCAGTTAAGGGCCAAATTTCTGTGCTTTTCCACCTGGAGAAAAAGATGTGGACAAGAGCTGGAAGAATAGACACTGTCCACTTTGGGCTGTAAATAGCGAAGAAGGGTGAAAAAATGATCTTAAATAAGCACTGTGTTTTCTGGCAAAGGGGCTAAAAAGTGTATAAAAACACTCAGATGCAGACTCTCCATCTCCTCTCTCTTCATGGGCTGATGCTAAAAGCTGAGGCGAGGGTCCTGCAGTGAGCGGTTTATTAGCTATTTATTAGAAAATAACAGAAGAACAACCAGAGGATAGTACATAGTTTCTATTTTGAATTACTCTTGTGTGGGTTCTCGTTGTCATACACAAACACCACCACGTGCACACACACACACACACAAGGACACACGCATATACAGGTGCACACCATTTTGAAGCGCAACCTCGACACACACACACACACACGCACACACACACAGGCAGCGCTCAGACTCGCCCGCTCATGCACACAAACTTTACACAAAGACACACAGACATCTACATCTTGAAGCACAGGTTTAATCAGGCATAGTTGAAAAGGAAAAGGCCATTAGATTTTAAAGTGGATAATTTCACATCCTTCCCTCCATTCATTTCTTCATTTTTCTTTTCAAACTGGCCTTTTATGCCCACTACATGTGCTTTTATGGAAAATTACAACATTTAAGGAGACTCTTTGGTCAGGGATAATTGCACAAAGAACCATTAGCAGTCTTCCAAGACCAATGTACTATGAGCATTTTTCTTTTTCTTTTTATAATGCTATTTTCAGCCTGTAAGAACATGCCTCATAAGAAAGGGGATAATCATAATTTAATTATCTGTCATTATTGGGAGTAAAGTGCAGGTCACCTTGGGTTCACTTATTCTACACGCTGTTATAAACAAATCAATTAAATGAAACAGGATAAACAAACAAGCCAGTCATATACACTGTAAGTACAGTGGCCAAAGGTCTGTTGCTTTTCCAGTTGCGCTGAGGCGATTATAATCATGTTCAAAGTTTGCAGGAGAACTTGTGCCCCTCACCTGCAAACCCACCTACTGATCAGAAAATTGGCACTTGAGTGAAATCAGCAGGTGTGTGTTTGGCCACCGTAAATTATCTCAAAAAGCAGCTCACTGCAATTACCTACTTAAAACTTATCAGTAAAATGTTACACTGGGATGCCAAGAAATGCATTCATAGTATATTAGTGTCAATAACTAGAGTGTATAATGAAATAATTAAGGTTAATAAAGCTATTTGTAATAAGAATATCATTACAAACATGCCTGCTAGTTACTCCTGTCACCTTTGGATCCATTGTCAGTATAGTATATGTGTACAGTATATGTGACAGCCTGCTGCTTCCAGTGTAATGTGAGTGCTGTCAGATGTAAATAGTGATAGTTCAGTGTCAGTCCGCGTTGTTGTCCGTGTGTCACTGTGTCCGTGTGTCCGGCCGCATCAGGACACACGCTGCAGTACCTCCTCCCACCGCAGGCCGACGTGGCGGCGCTGTTTAAATCTGTGGCAGCCGCGGACGGCGCTGCCCGCTTCCTGCTCTTCCTGCGCCGCTCACACTACAAACAAAGCGCCTCTCGGGCTCTTTAGTCGCTCGCTGCGGCCGCCTGACTGCCGTGGGACCGTCCGGTTTGACTCTTTGCTCTGATAAAGGAAGCGGGACGCAGGCGCGCTGACGTCACACCCGAGCCGGCCGAGTCTCAGCTCGTCAGACAAACTTGACTGCTGCTGAACCTGGAAGACAGACAGACAGACAGGCAGACAGACAGACAGACAGACAGACAGGCAGACAGACAGACAG
>JBAJHX010000081.1:22211093-22227082 GCA_037176925.1 Amniataba percoides
GACAGACAGACAGACAGGCAGACAGACAGACAGGCAGACAGACAGGCAGGCAGACAGACAGACAGACAGACAGACAGGCAGGCAGACAGGCCCCCAGTGGCGGGCTGGTCGGCTTTTCAAAGTGAGTAACACTCTTCTGTGTCAAATGGCTCTTCCTGTTTCAGACCCCTCCGTTCTAATCAGAGTGCTTGTTGTGGGGCATCATGGGAAATGTAGTGTGTTTGGCTCTTGACTCATGTAGGGGACTAGCATTGAGGTGATCTGTGGAGCTTCAGCTTTGACTCTCCTTTACCTCCTCACATGCTGCCTCTTTGTGAAACCGAGCCGAGGTCACTGGAGGTCACTGGAGGTCTTTACAGCCTGACCGGCAGCCTGTAAACTCTAACAATGAAAAAGCAAAGTGTGTCTCACATCTGTGCAGCTGGCAAATATTTTGTAGACTCTGAAACGCTCAAAGAGAGAAAAACTTGAGTGATCATGATTAGCTGCTGTGTTTCCCCCCCCTCTCTTCCAGGTGGAGTCGGAGCTGTCCCTGTGATGTCGTAGTTTCAGCCCCTGGCCTGCAGCTGTCTGCTCTCCGGTCACTGCGATGGACGAGGACACCCCGACCCTGAAGCCCAGACGGATCCAGAATCAAAACGTGGTGCATCGTCTCGAGAGGCGCAGGGTGTGTTCGGGCCGCCCGGGGGCGCACTGGTACAGAGTCCGCTGCTTCCACCAGAACCTGTTCCCCAACTTCACCGTGGTCAACGTGGAGAAGCCGCCCTGCTTCCTCAGGAAGTTCTCGCCGGACGGACGCTGCTTCATCGCCTTCTCGTCTGACCAGACCTCTCTGGAGGTAAGTAAAGAAATCTGGCTTCCCTTCGTGGTTCTAAACATCAGAATAGGCGTGTTCGATACCTCACAGTGTGTGAGTTTTATCTCCACACTGTCCACAGCTGTCTTCCAACCCTTTGCTCCCTCTGCAGATCTATGAGTACCAAGGCTGCCAGGCGGCTCAGGACCTGCTGAGAGGACAGGAAGGAGAGACTCTTCTGACGGCCAATGACCAGCGTTCGCTCAACATCAGAGGCCGCCTGTTTGAACGCTTCTTCTCTTTGCTCCACGTCACTAACGTGGCCTCAAATGGAGAACACCTCAACCGCGAGTGCAGCCTCTTCACAGACGACTGCCGCTATGTGATCGTTGGGTCGGCTGTGTACGTCCCAGAGGAGCCGCCCCCGTACTTCTTTGAGGTAACGACAGACTAAACACACTATAACTCCACAGAATAATCCAGCAGTCTGCCAACTCGTGCCTCCATAGTTAAGCTCCGACTGCTCGTCTCAACCACGTTTCATCTCCCGGCAGGTGTATCGGAACAACGAATCTGTGACTCCCAACCCCCGCTCTCCCCTAGAAGACTACTCCCTCCACATTATCGACCTTCACACTGGCAGGCTGTGCGACACCAGGTCCTTTAAGTGTGACAAGATCATCCTGTCCCACAACCAGGGCCTCTACCTCTACAGGAACATCCTGGCTGTGCTCTCGGTCCAGCAGCAGACCATACACGTGTTTCAGGTTGGAGGCGTTTCCATGAACATCTTTCTGAGACATTAATGCTTTGATTGTGGACAGACTTTTAACACCCACATTAAAGCCTCCAAACATAACTGTAGTTTTTATCTGCCCTCATTCCTCTCTCCTTTTCTCCCCCAGGTCACTGCAGAGGGAACATTTCTAGACGTTCGGACTATTGGGCGGTTCTGTTACGAGGACGACCTCCTGACCCTGTCAGCGGTTTACACCGAGGCTCAGGCTGAGAGTCAGCCAGGCTTCCCCCGCCTGTACACCGACAAAACCATCAACTCCCTCAAACACAGGCTGCTGGTCTACCTGTGGAGGAGGGCCGAGCAGGACGGCAGCGCCACAGCAAAGAGGAGGTACGCAACGCGCCGCTTCTGCTTCAGGCCTTCACTTACTTTCTTCTGTCTGTTAATGTGCTTCCTGCCCAGGTCTGAGTCACGTGGCGTTCACTTACTTCTTCATCTTATTCAGTGGAGACCATGGCTGTATTATTGAGATTTCATTAGTTTCAGCACTGCCCTGTTTCAGCACTGCCCTGTGTGTGTAGCTCTGAAGCAGAGAGCAGCGCTGCAGCAACGGTGCAAAGGGACCTTTTACTTCACCTCTTGAAATCAGACAGTTAATGAATCCACTGTTCATTTGAACCAGGAAGAAAGACTGAAGACTCTCTTTTATGTGTGCTGTGTCTAAATCTGTTTGACTAAACATTTCAGGAACTGTGGAGTGAAAGAAATAAACCCGAAACAGAAGCATTTCTGAATGTGTTTCTGATGATAAAGCCTTTTTAGTGCTAATAAAGGCTAATACGCATTAAGAAATGTCAGAGCCCTCGTCCTAAGAGTGATAGTAGAGTATTCTCTTGTTTTGTGAGTCCAGCAGTACATCGGCTGTGGATGCTGCAGTGCTTGTTTTTAGACGAATCAGCCACGTACAGCAGTCTGTGATCCATTAGAAAGTGCTGCCTCTGGTCAAGGAGCTTTTCTGTCACCTGAAACTGTCATTCAGGAGCAGGAACAACATGCTGCCTTTAGTCACTGCTTCCTCTTCTTTTTATTAACAAATTAAAAAATGTTTATTTCATTGATGGTGTAGTTGACATTGTTATATGTGAACATTATGGTCCTTAATTTGTTTTTTTTCTTTAGTGTAATTTAAGGCTTCAACGAATGACTTATCTCATGGTCTTATTTCAGTCAATTGCTTATCTATACAGTTTCCAAACAATAGTGCATATTAAGCATCTGACAACAGTCCAAAACCAAAGAGAAGCAAATTATCACATTGGATCTGATTGAACATTGGATCTTTAGTATGTTATCTTGTCTTGTTTTATTAATTTTCTGTCAATTACAGAACAAATGCATGAATTGGCTGACTGCTTGTGTAATTGTAATTTTAAGTAAAATAGTATCTGCACACTGCTGCAAAGGTTAATGAATAAAAAAAAAAACTGAAGACTGGCTCTGCTGTCCATTGAGCACCGCTCCCATCTTGCACTGATGTTAGATATTCACTCAGCTGTCTCTTTAGTTCAACCTGCTCTGGTTTTAATTGTTTCACTCAGATTCTTCCAGTTTTTTGATCAGCTGAGGAGGCTGAGGATGTGGAAGATGCAGCTGCTGGATGAGCATCACCTCTTCATTAAGTACACCAGCGAAGACGTGGTCACACTCAGAGTCACCGACCCCTCACAGGTAGAGACGCACACACGCACACACACACACACATCTGAATTCCTCCCCGTGTTCCCTTTGTTGCCCTCCCCTGCCTCGCTCGTGTCTTTTATTGTGTGAGCTGTATAACAGGGATTCCTCTTTCAGGTCTCCAAGGACACGTTTCTCTGCAGATTCTTTTCAGACCTGTGATCTGTTCATGGCAACAACAAATGGATCTAATTAATTTTTGCGTTACTTAGATGAAATCACAGCTCTCTGATTTCCTTGCCAGTCTTTTAGAATATAGAAATAAACAGATATGTCACCACTCCTGACCATCCTTGGTTTTTCCTGCTGAAGACCAGGGTGCATTGTGTCATGGTTTGAATAAAACATGCCTACAAACATCCCGACCCCTCCTTCCTCTCACAGCCGTCCTTCTTCGTGGTGTACAACATGGTGTCTACGGAGGTGCTGGCTGTCTTTGAAAACACCTCCGACCAGCTGCTGGAGCTCTTTGAGAATTTCTGTGACCTGTTCAGAAACGCGACGCTGCACAGCCAGGCCGTCCAGTTCCCCTGCTCCGCGTCATCCAACAACTACGCCCGGCAGGTCCAGAGAAGGTACTGAGGAGACAAACGTCCTGTGCACAGCAGACAAGTGATTCATATTGATATTTAATTATTATTGTTTCAGCTGAAACGTTGGCAAACTGCTGCTGCTGGGTTGTTTTTCTGCATGTAAGGAAAGACTGCACCTGATGGTGTGCAGCCAAATATCATGGAGGATTTGAAGACGGGGTTAGGAAGGGAAGCACATCAGTAGCTATCGCCTGGAGGAGGAGGAGGAAAGAGTTTTAGGACTTAATCTGGATATAGAAGAGAGACATTAAGACATTCAGCATGGCCGGAGGAGCTGTGATTGAATTTGGCGGTTCGACTCAGCAGCGAAGGTGACAAAATCCTCTGTGGAAGGTGAAGAGGGAGGACCAGATAGAGGGGGGGATTGAAGAAGGAGGAGAAGATAAAGGATAGTTTGAGCGAGGAAAAGAGCTTAGAATTGGATTTTAGAGTGGTGAAAATTGATGTCTGGAAGAAGGAGAGAAGAAATTGAAAGCTGGTGAGCACATTCAGCAAACCAGATTTGTACCATTTACAACTGGCTAGCATAAGCCCGCTTCACAGGGTTTCAGACGGCCAACAAACCAGGTGAAGAGAGACAGGCGGGTCTGCAAGAATGGAGCACAAAACAAGGTGAGAAGAAAGACTTCAAGTAAAGCTTAAAGGCCTTAAAGGACCACTGTGTAGTGAGGACCTATAATTTAGCCAGGTGTGTTTGAACAAAGTTGCTTAGAATAAATACAATTTTATTTTTCAGACATTTAAATGGAGGTTTTCAGCTGTTAGTGTCCAAAACAAAACACCCATAGAGAGAACTAGGCTGTTCTTTTCTGACCTTCAGACTAAGAGGAGTAACACTTTCAGGACATTGGAGCTTTTCTGTGGGAGGTAGTGCAGTTTTAAGGGAGACGCTTCAGATGCAATATACACGTGAACAATAGGAGCCGTGTGTGTGGTCAGTGTGCCAGTCCAATGGACCAAATTGTCAAACATCCTGACAGACATAGAAAATGACTGTTGGTGCTTCTCCTCATTTCTCACTTTGGCTGCTGTGATCTCAAATACCAGTTAGTTCTTTATCCACAGTTTCTTTTTCGCAAATTCGCAAGATTTCAACAGTCTGAGTCCTCTGATGTGCCCTCTAGTGGACTCCTCCGGTACGGCGTGACGTGCAGCCAACTATATGAACAGTTCTGTTAATGAAACGGCTGGTTGAAAAGCCTGAACATCTGCTCGCTAATGAAGATTCTGTCTGTCTGCGCCTCAGATTCAAAGACACCATAGTGAACGCCAAATACGGCGGGCACATGGAGGCGGTGCGCCGGCTGCTGGGTCAGCTGCCCATCAGCGCTCAGTCCTACAGCAGCAGCCCTTACCTCGACCTCTCCCTCTTCAGTTATGATGACAAGTGGGTGTCCGTCATGGAGAGGCCCAAGACCTGCGGAGACCACCCCATCAGGTACGAGCTCTATCAGCGTGAGTGAGCCTCTTATCAGGTGATACAACACAATCACATCATCAGTAAAAGTCCCTGAATAACGTGACTGACGTAACCTCCTCAGTCACTGCGGTGGTGCGTTTGATGTTAGGGTTCAGTCTGAAAGGCTTGCATGTAAAATGCGAAAGACTTATATAATTAAATGATTCGTTGATTGATTAAACAAACAAGTGGCTGAAAATTAGTCTGCAACAATGTTGATAAGCAATTTATTATTTCCATCAGCAATTAAGGAAAAAAATAGAAAGTCAAATTGGGCTCAGGAACATTTCTTATAACAGTTTTCTTCTTTCCAAAGAAGTGATGTGTAGATTTGCACAATGTTCAGGTTTGTGTCCCTGGTTAAATGTTTGTATGTGATGTGTGTGGATACTCGTGCTACAAGTGCTTGCTTTCTATCCTTTCTCTTGCCTCTATGTGTAATATAGGTGGTGTCTTGTAGGCCTGCGTTGACCTTTGGGTGCACTTGAATAGAAACATTCGTTCATTTACAGCAGACAGTTCAGAGAGACTTTCAGAGACCAACAGACCAAACTGAAGGAAGACTTTGATGCTACGACCGTATTTCTGTCTCCTTCTCACCCTCCAGGTTTTATGCACGGGACTCTGGCCTGCTGAAGTTTAAGATCCAGGCGGGCCTGCTTGGACGGCCGGTGAATCACGCCGTGCGGCGCTTGGTCGCCTTCACCTTCCACCCCTTTGAACCCTTCGCCATCTCTGTCCAGCGCACCAACGCAGAGTACGTGGTCAACTTCCACATGAGGCATGTCTGCGCATGAAGAGCTTGTGTATGTAACAAACTAAACCCAGGGAGCCTGTGGACTCGCGCTGGGAATTAAATTGTCGAACCTTTGGAACTGTGTTAGCAGCCACTACTGACAACATGACAGACCTGTCCTCCATCGGGCGGCACAAAACAGGCTCCCTCTGTTAGTCGACCTCTCCTCCTCCAGAGAAATCAGCAGCGCTCTCCCCGCATTCTCCTCCCAATGGAAACCACTGTTCCTCTCCTCTTTCCCCCTCCATCACACAGTGGTCACTCCACTTCCGTCCCTCCTCCCCCTCCGCGAGAAGGCAGCAATTCTGCCTTTTCTTTTCGTCTGCGCCGCTTCGCCTCCTCTTTCCCCCTTCTTCCGCAGAACAAAGAGGGACCTGTAGGGAGAAGAGGCTGGAATAAGTGTAAATGGAGATGTAGAGAGAGTGATTGATGTGCGACGGAGGTGGGAGCCGTAGGTAGCTGGACCCCTTAGAAGGAACCAAAGGTGTTTTCTTTTTCCTGCCGTGCACTGAAAGCTGCACATTTATATCTGAATTGCTTATCCAGTTGGTCGGTGACCATCTGTCCAACAAACTTTTTTTCTCACATGGATGGGGAAAGAGGTAATTTTATACTATATTGTTTTTACACTTTTTTTTTTTTTTTACATATTACTGCTTGTATATATTTTATGCCAATAAAATTGCCTTCATTTTTCTCTCTGTGATTTTTGCCTCTTCAGAAAACAGGGTTGCAGGGGGATGGGGAGTTTTTTGCATTTTGATATATGCAGTTATACACTGGCTATTGTTTGATATTATTTTTAGCTCTTGTCATTTATAAATGAGACTACTTTAATACTAGACTGTGACAGACAACAGAGGTAGAATCAGTTTTGTTCCTTCTTCCCACCTCTAAACACTGACCTGTGTACTCCGTGTTTCTTCCTACATGTCGGAGGATGAGCTTTGTGTGAGTGGGAAAACAATGTTGCATTGTTTCATCTGGGTGAAATAATCTTTCTTTTTGTCATACAGCAGCTTCCGCTCAGAGACTGTGGACAGTAGTTCTCAAAAACATCTCGCTGCATATCTTACTGCCATGGAGCCTTATAATGAACCTGAAATGATGTTAGCACGAGTTTGCACCGCATATGGAGAGCAGACAAGACACAGTGTAAGTGTCATCATATTTAATTTGAATACTGATCCCTGCAGTCTGTTCTGCTGCGGCGTGTAGGATCATAACGCCGCTGTTTTATATATTGGGTCCATCTGTGTTGCACAGTAACGCGCCGGACATCTGTTTAGCTCCGATGTGTTATTAAAAATATGCAGGTATAAACAAATGTACAAATATGCAAATGGCCTAGCACCCGCCCCACCGCGCTCCTGACATAAACGCAGCCGCTAACACACGAACAGGCGCACATGTATAATAAACAGACATAAAGGCAAAAAGCACAGAGCCAAGCAGCTGGAAGAGGTCATGGTGGTATGGACAGCAGGTGCTGAGGGATTAAGTGTTCTCCTAGCCTCTGGTTACACACTACAGCAGTCCTGAGAGGTGTGTGTGTGTGTGTGTTTGTGCGTGGGAGAGAGAGAAAGGTAGACTAATGGGGGTTTAAGCCAGAAGGAAGGAAGTGTTTGCAGATGGACAGATGATGGAGAGATGAAAGAATTGGAGAACTGGTGAGAGGCTGTGGGGGGGTGACAAAGCGGGACAGAGGGAGGTAGAGATGTGGGGATCGATAGGGTGCGAGTGCAGCGACTATCATACAGCTGCTTAGTTTTGCATAAGCGCAGTAAACACTATCTTGTAGATGGAGGCTTAAGGAGGCCGTGTTATGTCATTGTCGTTACAGTGTGTTTGTGTAAGCTGGTGTGTGACAACATGCTGTGATAATCAACTAATTACAGGAAGCGCACCCAGCAGGCACTGACAGGCCGACATATAGGAGGACACATTGTCTGTTGTCCTCTCGGTGAACAGATTGCTTATAGAAAGCGTAAAGTGTGTTGGTTTGAGTGGCGGCGGGGAGACGAGTCGGTGCCTCCTCTGGCGTGTTCAAGGCTCTGAGTTCGTTTCAAGCCACATGTGTGCCGTTTCTACCCGATCAGGTGCTGCACGGAAGGATAGGTTGTCAGTTTCTGCAGGAAATGTGAGCCCGCTCTGTCTGAAATAAGCAATTATCAGCTATTCACTTTCAAGGATGCAGGACGCAGCGAGGTTAAAAGTTGCTGTCGGAGTCTTCAATGCAAACACAGATAATAGATTACTACATGAACCCGAAGCCTCCGAGTACTTAGTGCAATATGTATCTGCCTTATTCTTGAGAATCAGGTAAACCCAGAGCCTTCTCCCTGACCTTGGTTGCTACGGAAACATAACCGCTCTCTGCTTGGTAACCTAGTCTTTTCTAATTGCTGTTGTCTTGGCAACAGCGCAACCAATGTAATCCAGAAAAGGCCACAATCCTAAGTGTTTCCTGTTGCAGTGCTCTCCTTCGCAGTTCAGCCTCTAAACACACACAGACCCATTTAATCATGCAGACTACAGATGCACAGAGCAACAGCACCTCTACAATGTGAAGCACTTTCGTTTCATTTTAACAGTTGCCTTTCTTTCTTTCTTTCTTTATTTTCTTCTGTTTGACCACGAGTTTGAACATGAAGTCATTCACAGTGGTCTCCAAAGGAACAACAGATTCTCAGGTCAAGCTAGAATAATTCAAGCTGTGTGTCCACTTTCTGCGGTGAAAAGAGCACCACCGACCACACCCACACACACACACACACACACACACACACACACACACACACACACAGTAGATCAGTCCACACAGTTAGTAAGTAATGAATAAATGCTGAAATACACAGTTGCATGAGTTCAAAGTACCAATATCCTATTACTTATAATAGTAATAGTAACAATATGTATTATTGTGTCTAATAACATCCAGTTCAAAATCACTTCTGACAGAACTCAGCATGAAGAAGTGGCCGTGGTTCCTCTGACGGGGCTGTGGGATTAACATCTGATATAAAAAAAAACCTTTGAGAAGCACTGGTAGACAACCTTGTCAGTGCTTTTAGCAAACAGCTGGCATATCCCAGCATTTCAAGTGTGACATGTAGATGCAGAAGAGGTGACTGCAGCATAATGGGGGGGTGAATTTAGTGCCATGTCAGCCGAGGAGACTGTTGGTTAGAGAGGACGGATCACCTCTCTGCACAGGTGTTGCTTCTGTACTTTAGTTTAAACTAAACGAAGACATTGGCTGAGGGTGTGCTGGGTTATTTGTTGCTGGGGTGCCTTATATGTGTTGCCTTTGAATGGGACTTGTTGATGAGCTCAAGTGAAGCACAGACACCTTCGCTCGGGCAGGAAGGGATGAGTCAGGAGAGCATGAGTTAGATAAGCAGGCATGTTTGTATTTGAAACTTCCTAGAACAAAATTGTCTAGCTGGATTTGTACCCAGATGTTTTATAAGCACTTTTCTGAACAAAGTCAGAACTTCGTCTGTTACTTTAGATTTTTTTGTTTAAGAGAAAAAAGTATTTTAGGGTGAAAGGAGGAGTCAGGAAAAGGGGATTACGTAACTCAGTCATGTGCAATGAGTCACGCAGCTGACCTCAGACATGAGCTGTAACATCACCTGATCTATTTGATATTATTGGTTTGTTTTTTTTGTTTGGTGCATTGGATGTGTTGTCTGTCAGTACTTTCAGGGCTGCTGCCTGTCCCCTAGTCACTCAGTGGCAGTAGCAACTAGTCATTTATTGGTAGTGCTTAATTAAAAAACTGCGTGACAAGAATATTTCAGTTTTCTACAAATAAAGAGGTTTCGCCTCTCGTGTGTACTCTCATGAGATGATGTGGTTGTTTTGTAAAAACGTTCACATTTGGGAAGTGAATTTATCATTTTGATCGGTGTGTGTGAAAATGGCATGAAGGTATATAACGTATGTGAAACAAACATAAACATGAGCTCAACCTGATTTAATGTGCCTGGTTACCATATTTCTTGCTGAAGACCCAGAATCCCGAGCAGAGGCCCAAATCCTCAGAACAGAAACAGAGATGGGACACAGATTTTTCTCCCAACTACTCATCAGCCTGTCCCTCACATGGAGCAAAAAACAGCTTTCCTCTCCAACCGGACTGCTTACTGTAGTTTTAAAATCACCAACAGTCCACCCTGATGGATGTAAGAGTGGCTCAAGTTTACTACTGAAAACTGCTGAAAAATACAGACGGCACAGCGAAGGAAGAACAGATAATCATATGGATACGAAGTAGTGGCTGCAAAAAGGTCAGAAAAGATTTACCAGGAGGGGATTTTGTTATCCGCTGACATATAGGGAGCAGCCAGAGTGTCTGCAGAGGACTGAGGAGCCGCAGTTTCATTACTCTGAAGATGGCTGCCACATTTCGTCTCGTTGCCTGTAACTCACTTACACACATACATATACACATACATATTTATTTCAAATGATCCGGCCCAGAGTAGATTTACCTGCATGCTAAGTGTCTATTTGCATATACAGTAGAAACCTGGAAATAAAACATGAAATTGAATCTATTATTTTTCGGCCATGCAGCATGTTTCTGTGTTTCACAGAGATGAGATATCTCATGTAAATGAAGTTGCGTTTGTACTCCTAAAAGCACAGAAAAAAAAACATTTTCCATGATCTGAAGTAGATTTGTTCACAGTGAAGTCTGCTGATTACTCACTAACCAGGACGCTGTTTTTTTGTTGTTTTTTTAAAAATAATTTTTCAGTGCTGAGAATATCACAACCAAACAAATGTGTATGTGGTTGTGTGACATTAACCCTTAAACGAATGGTTTTGCTCATCCACCTCTCTTCCCTTGTTTTATCATCAGGCTCAGTGGAAGAGAGCATGTTTCTCTCATGATTTGCGCTCTTCTTGTCTGCATTGATGGACGCACAGTGGGACCTTTTCCACTCAGTGTCAACACACACACACACACACACACACACACACACACACACACACACACACACACACACAAAGAGCCTACCTCCACCTTTGCCCCCATCATACTCCTCAGGTTATTGTTATCGACCACAGCAGCATTGTTCCTGCCTGTAATATATAACACTACAACAGTGTCAACATTTCATATCACACGGATTAGCACTTCAGCTGTACGGCTGATCGAGACCAGTCCTGCAGCCTCTTGGTGAGAACCATGAAATCACAGCAGCACCACCTAATGAGTGATGGAGCAGCACACCGAGGAGGCAAGGAGAGGGGCTAAATATTGACAGCAAATATTTGATCATTGGGCGGGTGGGGGGGGGTCCCCCGACTCATAAGTGTGTGCTCAGACACAGAATGCACACACACACACACACACACTCTCTGAAAGCCCAAGTAACAATTTCATGTGTTATCAGTGTCTACAGCTGTCTTTGACTTGGAGAGGAGGGTTGGGGGTGCTTCATACACACACACGGGCCTCAGGCCTGCACCATGCTGAGGCAAATACACAGCTTGACTGCGTGTGCATGTGTCTATTAGCTGCAGATCATTTCTAACTGACTTCATATCTGTTGTCTACACACCCAGTTGGGTGCCAGCACGTGCACACACACAAACATTCATCTCTATGCAACCCTTTATCCCACCCACAGACACACACACATACACCTGACTGAGCACCAGCTGGGGGGTTTCAGGTGGAAGTCCGCGGGGAAGGCTTCTCAGCATGGCCGACCTAAAAATACGACGCCCTGTGAGGCTCTTTATGAACAAACAAACACTGTAACATCACTCATTCCCGCAGAAAGAGCTGGAAATGTGCAGACAGGATGATCAGCGTCTCGTGTTCCTGCCTGTGAGGACGTGGTCCTCTTAGCTATCTGTGTTTGGGAAACTAACACGGGCCCTGCCTTGTGTTGTCAGTGTGTCTCTGCTGCTGCTTTCATTGTCACAGTAAAAGACACAAACTGGGATCTGATTTAAAACCTCTTCTGCATTTTCTGCATGAAGTACAGAGTGAAGTTCGGCAGAAGCAGCACATCAAGCTTTTTCCTTTGGCTCTGGACTCTGAGAGCAGCTGTTCTCCTCACACAGCAGATCAGCAGCAACAGGTGATCAGAGTTCTCCACCTGCTGGACAAAACACAGACCTGCATCTCCTGCAACCACCAGCTGCATGTCTACCTGTAGAAATGACATGTGATTAAAAATATTCATCCAAGTGCTGGATCTGAGTACAGTTTAAAGGTCATTTTAGAGTTTGTGTGTGTGTGAGTACATCTCAGAGGGAAATACTGTGCGTTTTATTCCACCACCTGGAATGCAGATGGGTGGAAAAACAAACCTGCTGGCTGCTTTGAGCTTACTTTATATTCTTCTCCCAGATGAACAGGCTGATCAACATTTCTCAGCTGTAAATTAAATGCAGTGTCTCCAACAACTGTAGATGTGCTGTTTTATTGTTTTGAACAGTACAATGTCACCGTTTTATTAATGTCACACACATCAGTTATGAAGCTGCACTAAAAAAACAAATGCAAAAAAAGTCTTGTCAACCTTAAAACAAAGTCGAGCTGCAGAAAGTTCTCCGCCTTGATTCTTGTATATTTGGTCAAAATGTCATTTTTTAGCAAAACACTGTGTCCACAAGAGGTGAAGAAACAACACTTAGATGCAAACTGTCTTTAAGTAGCTGCAGTGACTGAAGACAGCAGAGTGCATCACTATCTTTTACTCAAAGCTCGTCTGTGTGGCGGCCGAGCTTTAGTTTGACCACTGAGAAAATGAAGAATATGCTTCAGTCCACATCAGTCAGGGCTCAGTCCTGTTTTCTGTGATTGTGTCTGACCCTGAGCAGGCATCCCTCAGCCTGCACAGACACTCATTAATGTAAAATGGATTTACGCTGACAGCAGACTAAGTGCAAGAAAGTACTGATAAGAAAAAAGTTTGTCTTGCCAGAGTGTTTTCAGGCAGTCAGGCTGCTGCTGGTCAAATTTTGGGGATGTTGATAAAAGATTATCTGATTTCGACGACTCTTGGATATTTATGGGTCTTTAATAAATGCTGCTGGATGCTTTGGAATAATGATGAATCATTTAGATTATTATCTACCAAACAACCTGTTTTTAATTTCTGTCACTGAAATTTAATTTAGGACATGTTTTTTTTAATATTACATCTTAAAAACAGGATTAAAGTTTTTTTTTTCCCAGAAATCCACACTAATATATGGGTAATTAATGGAGCTCAAAGTAAATTTGAATGTACCTGTTTGAGGACTGAAAGGTGTCCCCAAGCAGTGAAAGAGACACACGTGTGCTGCTTCTTCTCAATAGAAAGGCATGTTATCAGGTAAAATATTCATTTTAGCTTTAGGTTTGAAGCTTCTTTATGTCTTAAAGTAGATTTGAACAGGTAGGTTTTGGTTGAGCAGCCTTAAAATAAAATAAATCTTGTTTTAGTGGACGGTGCTGAATCCGCAGCACACATATGAAATAAACGTTTTCCACAGACACTCTGCTGATTACATGATATTTCTCTCTGATGAGGACAGGTGAGTGTGTGCAGGCCTGAGGGGGCAGTGTGTGCAGAGTGAGAGGCTGCTGGAGATCAGCCGGCCCGTCACCTCACACACGAGCTGCAACTCCACAACACACACCAAACTCTGCAGAAACACACGAGGAGCGTCAACAAACAGAGCCTCACTCTGACCTGTCTGTCTGCCATTAACTGAGACAGACAGACAGGCAGAGAGAGAGAGAGAGAGAGAGAGAGAGAGAGAGAGAGAGACAGAGAGAGAGACAGAGAGGGAGAGAAAGAGACAGAGAGAGAGACAGAGACGGAGAGAGAGAGACAGAGAGAGAGACAGAGAGAGAGAGACAGACATAGAGAAACAGGCAGGCAGGAGGGGGAGGGGTCATGTGACGTCAGAGGTCAGCTGACTGGTTTGTTTTGCTCGCTCGAGCTCGTCCTGCTGAAAACAGTCAGAGGAAGGAAGCGACGACAGCGAGCAGACTGCAGCGTTACCTCCAGGCCTCACACACACACACACACTCTCTCTCACACACACACGGAGTCTCAGTCTCACACACACGGACTGTTTTCAGCCTGTCTCTCCGTCTGCAACACCGACAGCTGACGGCAGGAAACATGCCTTCAGAGAAAAGCTTCAAACAAAGGAGGACGTTCGGTAGGTGTCTCTCTGTCTGTCTGTTCATCTGTCTGTCTGTTCATCTGTCTGTCTGTCTGTCTGTCTGTCTCTCTGTCTGTCTGTCTGTCTGTCTGTTCATCTGTCTGTCTGTCTCTCTGTCTGTCTGTCTGTCTCTCTGTCTGTCTGTCTGTGGTGAGCAGGACTCGGTGACGTCGCTCTTTAAATCTGTTATTGTCCTTCATGTAGTTTGGTTACAGTCACTGTGTGTGTGTGTGTGTGTGTGTGTGTGTGTGTTGTTGTTCCTTTTACGGACAACGACAGTCTAAAAATAAACAGCTGTGTGTGTGTGTGTGTGTGTGTGTGTGAAGAAACACACCGTTTCTTCTGATTTATATTCAAGTTTAGCTGCAGGAAAGGAAAGAGGAGAGGAGCTGCAGTAGGCCTCAGTGTGTGTGTGTGTGTGTGTGTGTGTGTTGACTTGCATCCCAGCAGTGGGAGAAAAACAAAGTGGTGTCGAAATGCGGGCAGAGCAGAGAGGAGCTGCAGGATTGGGGGATGGGGCCGCGTGTGGAGGAGAGGAGAGTTTGCTTTGTGCATTTTGTGTTTTGTTTTCGGTTTGTGAGTGTGTGTGTGTGTGAGTGTGTGAAGCAGGCCACAGCCTCGACGCGGATTATAGTTTGAGCTGGGCAGCAGGAAGAGGAGGCCTGCTGACCCACTTGTGTTTGCAGCTTCTGTGACATTAACACACCAACAGGAGGGTGAACTTCCACAGGACAGGAGTGTGTGTGTGTGTGTGTGTGTGTGTGTGTGTGTGTGTGTGTGTGTGTGTGTGTCATCTGATGGGATCTGTTGCCTTCAGCTCTGGAAATGTAACACCCAGTGTGACTGAAAGTGCCCCACTTCCGGTGTAACGTCACGTTACTGGTCCAGGTTTGCACAGGGCGAGCACGTGAGGGCGAGCAGCAGAGGAACAGGGGGTCACGTGAGCCTCAGCTCTGCGTGTCCGTCCACAGCTGGTCGCCATCATTCACCTCGCTCTGTGCAGGGGGCCGGGGTGAACGTGACGATGGGGGCCGTGCAGTGTGTGTCTGCTGTCACCGGCCCCCACCCTTCATCAGTCACATATCTGTGCAATCGGTCATGTCATGAGTCAGGAAAGCACAGGGGATGTTCCTGATGTGCTGGGCGGCACTGACACTGACTAATTCCCACATTGTGACAGAACAGAAATGTTGGGAAAAGGAAGAAAAGAAAAGAAAAAACCCCACAGGCTTTCAGGCGGGACGCTTCCCATTTTGTGACTCTTCTTTCCTTCTTGTGTTTGATTGAAAACTGATGACTCAGAGGCAGCCTGTCGCTCGGCCCGGTCATGAGAGGCCAGCCAGACGCACACACACAAAGCCTCCCTGTTCCCCCGCTGATCAACTCCTCCCCGCTGAAATGATAAAACAGCCCCCTGCTTTCCCCCAAGTTTAGTGAGCCCCAGTTATCATCGACTGTGTGCTGCAGATCAGTGAAGCTGAACCTCAGAGAGACGTGCTCTGCTCATTCAGGAGCAGGTGACCCGTCCTGTCAGCCGCTGACTTACTGGCCTGATAATACAAGTTATCACTGTGGGGGGGGGGGGGGGGGGGGGTTCGGGTTAGGGTTAGGGTTAGGGTTAGGGTTGGGGGGGGGGGGTCAAAAAAAAAAACCCCCCCCACTTCTTCTCAAAAAAAGAC
>JBAJHX010000081.1:22229943-22242686 GCA_037176925.1 Amniataba percoides
CCTCTCCTCTCCTCTCCTCTCCTCTCCTCTCCTCTCCTCTCCTCTCCTCTCCTCTCCTCTCCTCTCCTCTCCTCCTCACTCTGTCATGTCCTCCCCCCCCACCAGGAGACGCCTCCAGCTGAACTCCAACCAGGCCTTCTTCCTGCTGGTCAACGGCCACAGCATGGTCTCTGTGTCGGCTGCCATCTCCGAGGTCTACGAACGGGAGCGGGACCAAGATGGCTTCCTCTACATGGTGTACGCCTCCCAGGAGACCTTCGGCACGGCCGCGACCTCCCAGTGAACGGCCTGCGTGCTTCTTCCACCTGGCAGGCCGTTGGACAGTTGTAGTCTTTAGCCCCCCCTCCATGTTTCTTGCCACACACCTTTTTAGTCTGAAAACTAAAACAGGACCTGCTAATTCTAAACTCGGCGTTCAGGTTGTTCTCTGCTTGTGTACCGCCACACTCTCCCAGTAGCATAAAGCCACGAGGGTTGACCAGACCAGCAGAGATTAAGTAGAGAAATCCCCAAATCTGATGATGACTCGGGTCAATAGAGTCTTTAAGTGCGCGTCTCTGCTTCTTTATTGTCTTCTCTGGTGAATCCTGCCCGCTGTCATGGCAACGTGCGGCCTATTGACGGCAGTTTCTCTCTGTTACGTGTCTCCCAGGCTGTATTTATGTTAATGTATATATACATTTCAGGTAGTGACATTACATGAAAGCGGTGAGGCTTCACCATTTTATCTATATATACATTAGCCGATGAACAAAGCCAACCTTAACGTAAAGGTTTTTGGAGACTAGAGAAGGTTAAAGGTTTTTAATGGAGATTTTTTTATTGTAGTGGCAACATAAAACCTAAAGGGTTTGTATTCTCGGATCGGAGTACTTTGCAAAATGAAGTAGAAGTCCTTGTTAATCAGCACATCTCTGCTGTGTGTCTCGTCACATTCCCTCAATGGTCCTCCGTCGGTGTTTTCATCCCTCTCTGCCTTGTAGCCTAAAGCATCTTCACTGTAACAAAAAGATGTCGGGGAAACTGCTTTTGCTCTTGAAACGGATAATTGTAGTTTGCAAAAAACAAAAAAAAATGCCTTGGTGTACAGATATTATTGACTTAATGGCTTTGAATATAAAAGGGGTTCCAGTGAGAGTGTAACCAAGTTGACTTTGGAAACACTACAAGGAGCGTGGTCTGATTGCATGTGTGAATGGAGAAGGATGGTGTTTCTGTAAATGCTGATGAGGGGAGGGGGTGTTTTTTTCCTTTCCTTTTTATAATCTCCTTTATCACAAGTATTTATTAAGGTGATCAAAGAGCAAAGGAAAGCCAAAATAAAAAAAAAAAAAATGAAACAAACTCAGGCAGGTTGGTGTCTGACTGTCCATCTGAGTCTCATCTCTGACCTGCAGGGCTGACGTCCCCGAGCTGCTCAGTTTCAGCACTGAGGGGAACATGCACCTGCCCAGCGGGGCTTCAAGGCCCACAAATAAAAAAAAATCCTGTCTGTCTGTAGATGGTCCTTCTCACTTTCTGTCATGCTCCTCCTCCTCACCATCGTCATAACAGATTGAGGTTTAGCTGCTTTTATATCGCAGTATTTTATCATTTAGGTTGTTATTTTTATTTAATGTGATTTTTATTCCATTGTACGCCATGTCTCTACTCTTCGCTGTCTGCAGTATGTGAAGTTCAAAGGTGACTTCTGTTTTTTGTTCTCTGACTAGTAAAAAGCCACTGTGCGTTTGTTACAGAGGGGTGGAGCATTTGTTTCAGTGCTGTCCTTTCCGCCTGCTCCTCTGTTTCACACACACACATCCACACACAGCAATATCACTCAGCCTCCTCCAATGTATTTATGTTGGTATTTTGTAAACAATAAAAGGAGAAAAAAAGATAAATTTTGGGCCTCCTGTGTTATTCTGACCAGAAGAAGTATCTTAAAACCACAGCTGTACCAAGTCACAGCAGACTGAACGTGAAACTTGCAGCATGAAAATCATAACACCAGATCTCACTTTGATATTTTTACTGTAATTTATCGTGGGTTGTCCTCAGCCAGCACCTCCCGGACACATTTCTCACCACAGAGGGCAGAACTGTTTGTCGTATGTGTCGTATGTGTCAGCGATCACGGAGCAGACACACGCGGCAGAGAAATAACAGGCCTCTCGCTGAAGGACTGTCAGCATGTCAGCGAGGGAGGACGTCACATCAGAGACGTGCAGTGAAGCCGGGAGGAGCGTTTGAGCACTCTGTGAGCTGTTGTTTTTGATTTACATTTTGACTAGTTCCTAATTTACATGAATTTGTTTCCCTGCAATGTTTTTACATCACTATCAAATAAAGGATGTGTCACTGTGAACTGACGACACAAGAGAGGTGAACTGACGTAAACTCATTTCTGCCCACAGACGAAATTTCTCTTTAAAATTACTTAAATCCAGATGTTGCTCAATCCCTGAGGTACTTTATATTTATAATTGGAGGTCTTGAGTAGACAAACCGGTGTTACATTTAGCTGTAAAGACTTTCAGAGAAAATATGGCACTAGTTTTATCTGCCTTATGCGTGTGTGCTGACAATGCTGGCTGCTCTTTATCCTGTTAACTGCTGCTGGAATGAAGACAAAAGTCATTTTCAGTAAGTGTGTCTGTATATTTTAGCATTCTGAAGCATCTATTCATACATGTATAAATATGGACCTGTTCCACTGTCTGCCCTGTAATTTCCTGTGGATGAGAATGATTTCTTCGTGCAAAATGAGACCTGTAATCTCAGCGTTGCTCCATTTGCTAATTTTAACACAAGTCCTCCAGCCCACTTCAAGACTACAGTAAGATCTGACTGGATCTGAGATGTTATGAACTTTTACTGGATATGTTTTTAGGTTGATGCTGAAAATATCCATTGAGGTTTCAGCTGTTCCACTTTTTATTAAAATGTTTGTTCTTTGCATTGTAGAAACAGAACATTTGTATTCACACATCATGTGTGGTTTTATTACTGCACATGTGAAAAAGTCTTTAATGGATCGAGCACGATCTGATAATGTCCTCAGATGAGCGAGCGAGTCAGTCTCAGCTGAGGTTCAAGTTGTGAAAATTGTGAAAGAAACCTGGGGAAAGTTTTATTGTCCACTCCTCGCCTCTGCTCAAGGCAACATCAGCCAATCTATCTGTTGGTTCAGATCAAATTTGATTCTCTTTTAAAGAATAAAAAACTGTCCAACACGAAGTTAATAATTCAGTTTAATTGACCTTTTGACAGCAGACATGTTGGCGGTAGGAAAAGACAAAGTCATTGTTAATGTTATTAGTAACATCTGTGTTTTTCTTTGATGACTATTGAAAATGTCTGCCGTGAAAAATGTGTCTTGAATATCAAACTGAATTTCTAAAATGGCTGATGTTACACTTTGACTGTCCACAGAGAGACGAGACAGAATCAGAAAATATTTTATTACTCAATTTTTTTTACACACATTGAACAATATAAAACTGGTAGAACAAATGAATTTTAAACTGTGTTCAAACATTTGCAAACAAAGACTGCAAAAGCACATCTGAGTAAAGCTGAACATGCATGCTGGAGCTTCAGGTAACCGGCTCTACTGGGAGTCCAGCTGTGAGGAAACCGCAACTCTAAATAGTTTAAAAATGGAGCTAAGAGACAAAAAGCCTCAAAAGAAGGCACTCTTTGGTATCTTTGGTAAAAACAATGTGTTTCTATACGCCTGTGTTCAAAGTTGCACTGTTAAAGACAGTTAATGAACATTCGGCTGAACGGAAGACGACTGACTGACTGTTAGCCCCATTTTTCTGAGAAAAGGCAATACTCAAAACATTTTTTCATACAATACAAAATCACATTGTTTGACTTACATTAAACTACAGACAGAAGGTGTTACTCCGACTGAATGTTCAGCATTTATCATTTTAAATAAACACCCCATGTCCCGGTGCTGCGCCCTCCAGGGGTACAGATAGAGTTTCATCTGAAGGACCAGCTGTCCTCGAGTCGGTAAAACTCTGGGTCCTGCCCAGCAACTCGCTCACAGGCAGACTCCAATGTGCTGTGAGACCCTCTCTAACTCTCTAACTTACTCACACTCCTTCCAATACGACTGTCCTGATTTTCATTTGCATAAAAAACTGCACATTCCTCACACAAAGACTCAGCTCCATCTTTCCTGAAGCGAGAACAAATTAAAGACCATTCACTCACATCGACAACATGACACACGAAACATCATCACACTGAACTAAGAAAAAAAGTTATTGGCACTTTTGAAATGTCCGTCCAGCTCAGACAGAAGCACTGGTGTGAAGTGAAGAGACTGAAAGCATTTGAAAACACAGCGTGCGTTCAGACTGTCTCTGAACAGAGGAGCAGGATTTGGCACTGGAGGCCAGTTTGCTCTCAGGCCAGCTCCGAGGCAGAGAGGCTGCTCTGGATGGGACTACAGGCACCGCCGGAGGGAGGCGGCTGCTGCAGCTTCCTGCTGTGATCGCCGGCTGATGAAGAGCGAGACCAGTTTCCAGAGTCCATCATCAGTGAGTGTGTGTGGACACACTGATGATGGTTACACTGTATCAGGGGCTGGATCAGTCCACACTTCCTCAGCCAGCGTGTACTACTTTTCTCCAAAAAAGCTTTAAGATGGGACAGACCCAGACCCTGGCTATGAGTCCACAGTTACCATTTTGATTATCAGTACTCAGTGATTAAATAAATTGTAAATATGTCACATGGATCAAACCGATGAAAAAGCTGTGAGGAATCTGTGCTGGCAGCCTGGACATGTCGTCATCACAGGGCCCTACAGAGTGACTGAAGTTATGAGGAAATTGTGTTTTTACATGAAGCTGCTGCAGCTTCAGTTGTGCATCACATGCTGGACTGAAACATCGCTCCTTGTGTATCACAGGACAGGCTTTTCTCACTTGTCTGTCCCGTCACCTTTTAATGCCACACTGTGGTTATCTGCTGTACAACACTGATCAAGCTTGACGTGGAAGCTTGATGTGCACCGTCTGCACTCTGCGGGCTGGACCGCGTCCTCGGGGCGGAGCTGCAGGTTCTCTCTAGTAAACAAACAAAAGCTCTGTTTACATTACCGAAAGAGCTTCTTGCCAAAACACTGCGACACACATTTCCTTCCTCATAAAACACTGGCAAAACACTGTTTACCATGTTTACCACCAACCCACTCAACAAAACATCCGCAGAACTACCAGTGGTAAAAAAACACCAGAGGGTTTTTTTCTTTGACTTTCCTCGCTCCTTCTTCACGGAGGATGACTGCGAACACGATACAGCCTCGTCTGTAACGCTGCACTTATCTGACATTCTTACACCAATGCTAAGCAGGTGGCTGGGTAAGCATGCTCAGAAATAGTCGACACACACTACAAATGCTTGAATTTTGAGTGTGCTGGTGATGGACACTATTTTCCCACAATGCAATGCTCACAGGACATAGAGGAGCTACTCAGGGATGCAAAAAATGAGTTGTGGGTGGCAGTTCAACCTCTTGCCAAGTGCAACTGGCAGCTCCATCCTCAGGTCGCTCAGTGCGTGCACTGAATAATTGCCTGTTAGTCTAAATGAAAAGGTTAGTTGATTTCTCGTACACGAACAGTATGCTGTAAACATGAGGACATAGTGTGCACCGTGCACAATTAGTATGCAGATGAATTAGTACGTAGCATGGAACTGGGCCACGGCCCTTGTGACTGGGCTCTCCATGGACAGCAGTGAACCAAACCTGATTATGAGACACAAGATAACAGTGTGCTCCTCGTACCACCCAAAGCCTTTAAACAAACAAACAAACAAGAACAACAAGTCAAAAGAAGACAACATTAGCGTTAGCGGCAAATGTCCAAAGTATCCAGCCTGTTACAATAAAGACATGATTTGAATGTGTTGGGTTTTGACCACGTAAAAGCACACAGGAAGTTTTCAGGACACTGGAGTGCTTTGCTTAGTGAAGCACGTAGTGTAAATGCTCAGTCATTCAGCTGGCAGGCAGACTGTGAGAGTTCCTGTTCTGCAGCGTAAGAAACATGACTGTCTGTTTGTAGTGTTTCCTCTGAGGATGAGGCAGAGCTCCAGCTACGTGTCTGAAGTGAAGCGAGGCAGTGTACAAATCTCCAGCTCTCCTTGTGACTTGTGGTTGTATTTGTGGAGATCAGAGCGGGGATGAAAGCTAATCTAATGACACAGACTGCGACAACCGTTCCTCTCTTCTCACCAACCCGTTTCTTCGAGGCCATCCTCTCATTTCCCTGCAAAAAGCTGTAAAAGAACTGCAAAAGGTAGAAGAGGTCTGTGGGGTGAGATGACGCGCCGTACCCGGGAGCAGGCCGTCCGTCTGCTCGTCCATTTCAAAGTCTGCGTGCTGGCTTCAGCAGGAACATGAGGTACAGTTGTGTCCGGAGTAAGACAGTTCATATCCACTCTGCTGGTTAGTCCCCTGAGTCTTTACTGTCAGCGTGTGGAGTGTACTTCAGTCGAAACGTCCCTGTGAAACACAACAGAGAAGCACAGTTACTGCGCTGAAGCAAAGCCCGAATTCAGGTCATTCTCTGTTCATCATATACATTCTCTATTTATCTAAGTGCAAATAACAAAAACTGTATTAATTATAATAAAATAAATAGTAAGGTAAATAAGAATAAAAAGGAAGTTTGAAGAGAGGTTTTCCTTTAGATTCTTTTCCATTTTCTTATTTCATCCGTTCATTCTCACCTTGCTGAGCTGAATCCATGGCCGGCTGTTTGCACTCCTCTGCTCTGTGTCCGTTGGCGCCGCAGTTATAACACGACAGGTTCCCCGCTGCCCGCTTCTGGCCTCCATTTCCCACAATGCCATGCGGCTGGTAGAAGGCAAAGCCCTGCTGCTGGTCATGTGACAGGGGGCTGTGGCGGTAGAGGGGCGGCGGCACCATCATGGGGTAGGAGAAGGGCGTGGCTCCGCTGCCGGCAGCGCTGGACGAGGCTATGAGGGGGCTGAGATGGAGCAGAGGACCCAGGGTGAAGAGGGAGGGGCCGGCCGAGAACGGCTGCAGGTAGCCGGCTGCTGCGTATCCAGGCAACGCCCCGTAGGTGCCGCAGTTCCCCCGGCAACCGCAGGAGCTGCAAACACACATGGAGGGGTTGTGACCTGAACTCTGATCCATTGAGGAGGCGGAGGAGGGGGAGGGGGAGGGGCTCGAGGTTGGCTGGGGTGGGTAGTAAGTGTTTCCGGGCACCGCGGCCACGGGGACACTGCCTGCAGTTGCCATGGGAACAAAGCCACCAGCACCACTGGAGCTGCCAGACTGTGAGCCTGACTTTGTGGAGGGACAGGAGGAGAGAGGAGAGAAGGAGGAGGAGGAGGAGGAGGAGGAGGAAGGCGGGTAGGAGTAGTATCCAGAGGGAGACGGGGACGAGGAGGACGACAGGTGGAAGTGCAGAGGGGGGTGGGAGACGTGGTGGAGGCTGTTGGAGGTGGAGGTCAGAGCAGAACTGGTCTCGACCATCAGACCCACGGCCCCTCCCGCCAGGCCCCGGCACACCACCGAGTCCTGCAGGGAGGGGGGGCCGTCAATGGTGAGCCCGGGGAACAGGCTCTCCAGCCTCACCCCCATCCCCACGCTGAGCCCCGAACCAAAGCCAGCGCCCGAGCCCAGCGGCTTAGTCCTGTCCTCCGTGCACAGCGGGGGGGGCCTGGGCTTACGCGGGGAGGCCAGGATACGTGCTTGGTTTGAGACTGGGGAGAGCAGGGTCTGGGGGTAACTGGCCTGCGGGTGGTAGGGAGACTGCGGGAGGCCAAAGGAGCAGGAGGGGGGGAGGGGAGGAGCTGAGTCGGTTTGGACAGGAAGGACCTGAGCCGTGGGGCGACTGGAGCCTGCGGGGCAGCTGGAGTTCAGGATGAAGAGGCAGGGCCGGTCCTTCTCTGGACCTCCCCCTGCTGAATCTGGACCTGGCACACCTGTGAGGCAGACACACGGTGAAGTGTGGCTGAATGTCAGAGAGAGCACTTCCTCAGTGTTTCACAGTATTTATCAGGCATCGCTGCATATTTCCAGATGTGAGCATCATATCAAAGAAACAACAGGTGGCATGCTAATGTAAATGTGTGCAGAGGAAAATGTCACAAAAGTATCAATGCTATACAGAAACTGTGAAATGAATGAATTAATAATAATTTGACTGAATATTTAGAGGTGAAAATAAATCTTTTTAAAAAGATCAATCCAGCTCTATCAGGGATTTATCTTACTCACCAAAATAACTGAATTTATGAGGTTTAAATTTCCCTTTTTTTAACCGCAGGATTAACTTCAAAGTTTGAACACATTGATAAGTACATAAAAATAACCTGACAGCACAGATCTGACTGTGTAAGTTTCCATTATGTTTTTCAGCATCATCACTCTGACAGTTCAGAAAACTCACGCCTGTGAACGTCTCTGCTCCTGTCGAAGCTGGAGTCACAGCAGAGGGGCGTCCGGGGGGAGCAGGAGGAGCTGGAGTAGCCCGAGGACGAGCTGCTGTCTGTAGATACGGGGTGATGGTGCGGCACAGCGTCCACCTCCACGCGCAGCTCTCCTGAAAAACATTCAAGCACAAGCCTGAAATGTTTTTAAGACAGCAACCTGAGCACGAGCACAGTCTCACACTGCTCATTATATTTATACGTTACACTGAAATGAGCACTGAGGCAACTCATTTTGGGCCGCCGGCAACAAACATTGTCACATCTAACATGTAAAAATGTGCTCATGTGTGAATAAAGGCAGCCTGAGACTAACCAGCTTTGTTACCTGCAGCCGAATGTGTTGAGGGTCCCAGGTGATTTGAAGGCGTCACCCTGGCGATGCCGCTGCAAGAACGCTTTTCCATCTTCATCTCCCTGCTGGGGACACGCACACGCACACACACACACACACACAGAGGCACAGAGGTTTGTTTCACATCACGTCTGTTCGGTGTATATCGCATTTATTCTGAACATAAATAGAGGGATGGTTCAAAAACCTGAGCAGGCAGGAACAACTACTCTGTATTAAAAATATTAAAGTCTTAAATGAGTGGGCCAGGTGATGCTGCACAACTCTCTGAGTTAATGTGGGATGATGAAGGTCCACGTATCACCATCAGGGGGAGACATTGTCCACTCAACATGTTCCTCAGCATCCCAAAATGCTCCTCTACAAACATCTGCAGGCTGGTGCATGGAAAACCACTGCAGGAACTTTCCATTTTCTGTGTTTTGTTTGAGCACGCTGTCACACACGTACACACTCCACACACACGTCCTCACCTGCCTAATGGAAACCTGTTGATACTCAGGACGGAAGCACGATCAAGAGATGATAACAGCAGGTCAAGTGTGAGGAAACCAGGTGTGTGTGTGTGTGTGTGTGTGTGTGTGTGTGTGTGTGTAAGAGACTCAGAGCATGTAGACGCATTTACTTGGACGTCCATGTTTTTGTGTTTCTGCATCAGTTTCCATTGTTATCTCCTCATAAGTACATCTTATCGTTGCGGCCCACCTACAGCTGGTTAACCATTGACGCTGTACAGACTGTTGCTGCTGAATATTTACTGTGGAAACCAGCAGCTGATGCGTGTCTCTGTTAATTGTTAATAGGACAAAGCATTTGCTAGCTTTGCCATGAACTGCCCCAAAAACCTGGATAGTTTGCTGAAATTACCCTTGTTTTGAAGTCACTTATATTAGTTATTTCAGATAAGACAGGTGCAAAATGAACAACATCTTCCTTGACGGTCCAATGAGCAGTGCTGCCTGAGGACAGTACATGTATATGGGACCTTCTTGTTGACTGAACTGTCACACAAGCAGAAACCAAATTCAGGCTGCTGGTCAGGTTTGTAAGGGCAGAACATGGGAGTGATTTTGTGTGCCCTCAAATCACATCCTGCTCTGATGATTTCCTACAGATGCTCAGGCAGGCCCGGCAATGTGAGAGGACGCATGCTGAGTTAAGCTGGAGACACAGAGATGGTTTCTAACAGGACGACACCTCACTTTCAGGTCCAGTCCCAAATGTTTAGCTCTCAGTGGCGTCTGCATACAAAGGAAATAAACTGCAACTTCAAACAGCAAGGGAAGGAGACGTGCTCCATGTGCGAACCTGTCCTTTTCCCCTCAAATATTGACTCACTCTTTAACCACTGTGAATTTTCACACAAACAAGTCATCAAGGGTCCCTTCAGATGACAGCTCAACTTTTCTCATCCAGCAGACACAAACAGGCTTATGTGGAGCCTTCTTGTTTCCATGTTGACTTTCATTTGGCGGCTTTTTAAATGGTCGCATTAATTCATGATGGGTTGGCTCTTATTTACACTTCAACTATACCATGACCATTAAAAAATGCTGTCTCCTGATTGGCTGAAGTGCCCCGATGTAGCTGCCTCATCATCCCTTTAACTTGAAGGTCGACTGTTAACTGTGGCTTTGACTTCTTTAGGAGTGAAAGAAATGGTTCAACCACACCTCAGTATCTCTCGAGATAAAGAATTATTACTCTGTATTGCTTTTTTCAAGATTTCACATGAACAGAAACAGATAAGATTTACAGTTTGGGGGTTCAGGGACGTATTTCCCGACACTCAGCACTTGTTGGTCAATCCAGTATAGTTACAGCGTGTCACTGACAATGACACGACAAATTCTTATTTATAGCTGCCTCTCTATTTGTGTATGGATTAAATAAGCCAGACATGTCCTGCTTTAATGCTGGTGGGTGTATTTTTGAACTCGCACAGATCCAGTGCCATTCTTTATGCTAAGCTAAGCTAATCACTGCCTGGCTCCAGTCTTCTCCTCTAACTAGATAAACTGAAAATTAATATAAAGTAATTTTCATTTTAAGTTTGACATGGCAGAAAAACATCTGTTTTTATTCAACAACATGACTCACGGGGGATTATCTTTTACATAATGCCCCTTAATGTCCACATGATAACTAAAAACAATATCGATATTAAGCATTAGTAGGAGCACAACAAACATTAACGCAGTAACAAGCTCACAGTTTAACAAAAACACTAAAAAACAGTGGATTAGTGACATTTGCAGCTCAGTTTACTGACTTTTGTAGCTCAAGCTGAGTCTTGAGTTTCTTCTTGGCTCCTTGCGTCAGGTCGTACTTGTTCAGGTCCTCCTCTGTCAGAGCTAAAAACTGCAGATAACATGGAGAAACAACTTTAAACTCGTGAGTGAGTGATTAAGCACACTTGCTGTCTCCAGCATATGATCACGGCCGACGCACCTCCTCCATGGTCAGCTGCTTGAAGACGGGGTAATACTTGTGGAGCCGAAGCCTGCGGAGCCAGTCCAGGATGCCGTTCTGCTCCGGCGTGTTTGGCTGGGACTGGGACGGGGCCTGAGTGTGGGACTGGGGCCGAGACTGGGAGTGGGACTGGGGGTAGGACAGGGACTGGGAATGGGACAGATGAGCGCTGGACTGACTGCTGGTTTGTGGGTGAAGGAGGTGCTGGGAGTGCTGCTGCGGCTGAGAGTACGGGTGACCGTGTTGGGAGGAGGGGTCGCCTCCACCAGCCACAGAGCCCTGGGCGGGCAGGGCTTGGACAGGGGGAGGAGGAACTGGGGGAGGAAGAGGGGGAGGGAGGGAGGAGAGGTGAGGAGAAGGACGAATCAAGACAGAGCTGTGGGTGCTGACAACGGGCTGGATGCTGGCCACTCGGTAGACCACCCTGAGAGAGGAAAGAGTGTGTGGGGGTCAAATGACGACGACGATGATGATGACGATGATGATGACTGACAGAGAGATAAAGGCAGGAAATGTTACCTGTTGGTTCCTCTGTACTGAACTGTGCAGCCAAGATCTGCAAAACAGAGAACAGAAAGACTTTGATCCTCTGGATTACTGTCACCACACAACAGCTTTGAAAACTCTTGCATTTACTTTAAAAACGTGTACACAGACACAGAAATCTACTATCTTTTGCATTTGGCCACAAGTTTTCATCCACTTCACTCGATCTGTCCTCTCTGCTAACACCTGAGAAAGAATCTCTGTGCAGGCTGATGCATGCCCTATGTGTATTCATCCAGAAATCATCGAGTCCAAAAGGCACATCTGATCACCGACGGCTGTCATAAACTCCATGAGGAGAATCATTTGAAGGATGAGGAGTAAAGGAAGGAAAACATCCTGGGATAAGCTGTAAACTGTCTGGGGCTGCCCCCTTTTCCTCACCTGGTACCTTTATAGGGGTAAAATACTGAAAAAAAGTGTCTCAAGGAGGAATTTATGATTTTGAAATTGCATTAATTTCTTAAGTTTCTAGAATATAAACATGCAAAATGACCAGACTGGTGGTTGGTGAGAAAACACTGACTCCTGCTGTGTGACTGACTGTGAAGGGCTCTGAAATGTGACTTGCTGCAGATTTGGTCCGATCCCTTTATATTTTGTCTGAAAGCAGCTTCTGTTGTGTGTTTACTGGGATGAACCAATGAACTAGAAACACACGTGTGTTCTGAGCAGTAAATGTGACATTACAGCCTCATATTCAGCCTGTGAAGAGCAGACTGTGAGATATTGTGTCGCAGAGCTCTGTGTGTTTGTTGGAGTAAATCACAGCAGAGTTAGACACATTCATATTAGCCTCGCTTCCCCGGGGTCTCCTGTGAGTCTGGCACACACACACACACACACACACACACACACACACACACACACACACACACACACACACACACACACACAC
>JBAJHX010000081.1:22243368-22260740 GCA_037176925.1 Amniataba percoides
ACACACACACACACACACACACACACACACACACACACACACACACACACACACACACACACACACACACATCTGCAGATTAAACCTGTCCGATAGTTTCTGCTAGATGTCATCCTCTATTTCTGTACATAAAAAAACAGTAGGAGAAATGACAGAGAATCCAAATCAAAAGACAAATCACTGACAATAACACCAAAAAGGCTTACTAGAGCTGGAGGTGAAGGGGCAGGTTGGGGCGACAGGAGCTGTAGGAAGGGAGGGAGGTAACGGAGGGAGGGAGGAGGGGAGGGAGGCTGGACAGTTGGGCGACAGAGGCCTGGTGGAGGTGAAGAACAGCTGGACGCTGTGGTGCTGGAGGACATGGCAGGGCAGAGCTGTCAGACACCTGCGTGCAGGCAGAGAGACGGGACAGCAGGGGGACAGACGAGCAGTCACACACACAGCGAGGCCAGAGAAAGTCAACGAAAAACTGATAAAACAGAACACAACTGAAGAAATGCATTGAGGTTGGATTAAAATGAGCCCACATCACACTTAGGAATGATCTCTGGACAGATTAACACATGACACTGTTGTCTTTATTGTACAACTTTTAAATACATTTATCAAAGTTATTGGGACAATTTGTCTTTCTAAGTTGTCTCTGCTTTGCAAACAAAGTGATGTCTACAGGGGGCTGCTCCCAGTCAAATAATTTATTTATGAAATTACTGGCATGTTTAGTTTTTTGCAAGTGTTAGGAGGAGAGATTTTGTCCACTGGCAGTACGATGAATGACCACTGATGGAAAGGTGAGGGTAGTAATGCAACAAGAAATGTAGGAATGCATAAAAAAATGAGTGAAGAAGACTATTAGTAAGTGGGCATAAATGTAAGTAATGTACACATTTCTGTGTAACTTCCCTGTGACCCAAACTTGTAGTAAGAATCTGGGGCAGGCTGGAGCACGTCTTTGTGATAAGATGAAACTCTGATCAAGGGAAAAAGTCAACAGAGGGGACTAACCTGGGGTCCAACTCTATGGACTGAGGGAGGAACTTCTCCACTCCTTCATCTGGAAATGCTTGAGACAGCTTAGAGAGAAAAGAAAGGAAACAATTAAGATGTGAAACTAAGCTAAGCACTCGTGTCAACACATTTTTATGCTGATGACACTATGCTATACATCCATATAACTTGTAAAACAAACAGGAGTGAAGATTTTCACGTCATCTGAACCTGAGTTTGTTTTAACCATCAGGGAAAGTGTGTTTCGTGGTGGTCCTGACCTGGGAAAGCAGCTCTGTCACCTCCTGCTGAGTTCTGACGACGGGTGACACGAGACCATCTGACCAACTGGCCTGCAGGAGGGAGTGGAGAGGAAGGAGGATGAGGAGAAGGGGGAGGCGATGGAGTACAGGAGGCAAAAAACCAGGTGGAGGGGAAGGGTAAAAAAAACAAAACAAAACATGATGAGATGAACACAATTGGACAAGTGAGCAGAAATTGAGGGAGTATGTTTGTGTGTTTACATTGGACCCACCTCAAACACATATTCACTGGTGTCTTCAGACTTGTGCGTCACTCCTCTCAGCACCACCCGCTCAATCAGCGCTGAATGAAGCAGAGATGGTTTCGCAGATGATTAACCACACATCACAGAGACAGTTGCTCCAACATGTCAGTCATTCAGGGCTGATAAGTTCAGACTCAAACTTGGCCTACTCTCACAAGAGATAAATCATAAAGGACAGAAGCTATAAGTTGAATCAGGTTTCACTAACTGCCCCATGACGTCGTCGTTGTTGTTTTGTGCCAACTCTGCTCGGAGGTGACAGGTCAGGGTCAGCTGATGAGCGGTATCAATAAGCTGGTAGGGTTGAATGCTTTAATCAGTAGTAAACTAAAGTTTTATCTCGCACAAAATGACTATGCTCTACAGTGTGTGCATACAGTTATTGGGAACTGTTTCCACAGTGACTCCATGTCGATTACTTCTCCAGGTGCGAGATTTCTTTCCTGTGTTGGAAAATACTTCTCCGTCCTACATACTGCATTTTATCTGCTCGAGCATGGAGGACAGTCCAAAGAGTGGGTGGCTGGCACTGTAGCACATGTAGCTCTCATTTCAAAAAGCTTTACCATATAACAGCGTTATTATCAAAGGCACGTACAATATTACTATATATGTGAGATTACATAAAACTTCACAGCACTGTGAACCGTTTGGAGAGTTCTTTCTCCATACACTCACAGGCCCGCAGCTGCCTGAACAGATATTTTATCCATCACTAAAATCTCAAATCTGCACTCTAAACTCTGTTCAGACTTCAGTGGCGAAGCCCTGCCGCACATAAAGGATGGTGCAACCTCTCCAAATCCTGCTATCTGTCGGGTTCACCTTTTACCAAACCGACTGGTGGCCTGATCGGGGGCACTGTTAGCTACGCTAGCTCCACATTAAGACAACACATTTCAACAATCAAACTATTTGATTTGTATTTGACTTTATGATGTGATGTTTTTGGGTCAAAATGCACAGTGGCCTTTCTTTCAGTACATGCTATTTGTTTACAAGAGATATAAGTATGCAAATCTCTCTGTGTACAGCATTCACTCGTGTGCGAGAACATTCACAGATGTGCACACATGTTGGATCATTTGCACATATGTCTACTTCTGTGTCTGGATGTGTGCCTCAGGGGCAGAGGCAGTTTGGGGCTGCTCCACTGCTATTAGACTCATGTCATTGGATAGAAGGTGAGAGTGAGCTAAAATGTATGTGTGTGTGTGTGTGTGTGTGTGTGTGTGTGTGTGTGCGCGCACAAGACCTCCAGGTATCAATTTAGGCACATTAGACTGCAAACTCTCCGAGACATTATGAGGCGTGCAGGAACAAGCAGCAGGGTGGGGGAAGACAAGAGTGAAGGAGGAGGTGAATAAAGAAGGGCATGAAAGAGTAACACACACACACACACACACACACACACACATCGCTCACCACCTTGCTGTGTGCCTGTTGGGCAGCAGCTGTGGAAGGCTCGAAATGCCGCCTGCCATTCTCACTAATCTAGGCTGCCACACATACACAATGTGCACTCCTACGCGTAAAGTCCAGGAGTGTGTGTGCATGACATGCTGATGATGTGACAGAGAGAAGAGTTTCAGTTATCTCCTCGAGAGAGAATACTCATAAAGATACCTCATGATGCATTTTTGTCTTTATTACTTTACAGCTCCAGTTTGTGTGTGTGAGCTGGAAAAACACATCGTAAATCCAGCACATGAGGTGTGGCTCCTTCTGCCTGGGCTAAGGTAGCAAAAACTGTAAACACACAGAGAAAATGGCAGGGCATAGCATATAAACCTAATTGTGTGTGCCCGTGGGAGTGTTTGTGTGTGTGTGTGTTTGTGTGTGTGTTTGTACGTGCTTCTCTGCATTTGTGTTTTATGTGTTTCTACATAGTGAATACAAGTGTGTGTATGTGTTTCATGCTGGTGACAGCTATGCGGTGTGACCATGAGGTAGTGAGATAGTTGAGTATTGTGTTACAGACAGAGGCAGGGGGCCAAGACAATAACAGACTGTCCTGGAGAGGCTCGCCCGACTTAAACCACATACGGCCACCAGCTGGTCACTGAGTGACTGATTTCATATGAATGATAATGGAAGATGTCCTCGGAGGCCAAGCTGCCTGAGTGTGACCTAGAACGGAGAGAAAGACTCTGCTGTCAGCTTTGTCACGATTACTATATGCTAATTTCAAATGTTTATACTCTTTTGCTCTGCTCATTTCTACCCCACGCTCCTGTGCTGCACCCACAGAGGTTTTCACTTTGCCTGATCAGACCTCTTCACAGGGCCGTGTGGGCGAATGTGCACTGTGCACATTACCAAACATTACTCCTGGTAGTTTTACTGCCACTGAGTGTCCCAGTAAGTCGGACCAGTGAGGCAGCACACACCAGCTCACCTACAGGGACTGCAGTTGTTTTTAACGTTATCAGTTACACCAGTGTTTTTCCTGATGAGCCAAAATGTCTGCTGTAAAAGGGTCTCAAAGTAAGGACATTTTTTATTCTATTCAGGGACAAGTGTCCTGAACAATACATTTCTACATCTGTGTGGTACAATAATGTACCGCGTGTGTGTGTGTGTCATGTAAGATGGGAATGCACTGCAGAGGTGAAAGACAACAGGCTGATCTACTTTTTAGCACAGTGAAGACTGATCTGAAGTTTTTGTGATGATTTGTGACAGGCTGCACTGAACCTGAAACCATGTGCATCCTTAAGTGACATACTACACTGCAGACACACACACACACACACACACACACACACACACACACACACACACCTAAGCCTTAGGGTAGCATTCTTTAAGCTTAGTTGCAGTGTTCAGATGTGCCAGCAGGCCACATCTTGTTCAACCTGGCTTAACTGGGTGTATAGCATGACATGCATGCTTCATGCCGATGCACAGATGGAGGATGAGGCCAGTGAGTCAGACAGAGAGACGCTGAGATCAAAAAGAAGCAGAGAGAGACAGAATACAACAGTACAATGGAGAAAACACGCTCGACAGTGCAGGATCATCATCAGCGTTCTCCTGCAGGCGGAGCAACCGTGTAGAAGTGGTGCCCTTGAGCAAGGCACCGAACTCCACAAGGGGCAGCCCACTCACTCTGACATCTCTCCTCAGTTTGCATGTGCATGTGTGTGTGTACTCCTGTATGTATATGTATAAGTAAAAATGTAAAAAAAAAACAAAAAAACAGTGTAAATGTAAATTTCCCCATGCGGGATGATTAAAGGTGTTCTTCTTCTTCTTCTTCTAGAAATATTAGAGGAAAACTAAACAGCACTCCTGTAATGATTGCTGTAGCAGCTCACCTTTTCCTGCTTTCCCTTGGTGGCACTTGGCTGGTGCTGAGGGATCCTGGCCTTGCCCAGCAGGCAGAGGAGAAGGCTGATGTGGAGGTGTTGGTGGTGGAGGTGGAGGAGGAGGAGGAGGAGGGAGGTCAGCGTGAGGAGGGCTGAGTTCCTGGCTGACCGTGTGGTCGCGTCGCCCCAGAGTCACCCCTAACGCCGGCACCGAGACTGTGCCGACCTCTCTGTGCTGGCTCTGGAGGGCAGGGGTGAGAAATGATTGAGCAGAGGAGAGGTTAAAGCCACAGAGCAGAGGTCAGGGCTAACTAGACGCAGCACAGGACAGCATTAACTGCACCGCCTCACAGGCGCATGTGTGGTACCAATATAACAGTGACCTTTGCTTACAGATGGGCCAAGTGCAAAAAGTAAATACTGTGCGCTTGAGATGTGAGAAGAGAGAAACTGCCCCTGCAGTTGTTCCCACATGGGCACAAAAACACACACAAGACAACACTCGACACGACCATCTTGATAAATACCACTCTTAAGCTGTGTATGTCACTACTTGAATACACTCAAACACTAAGAGAAGCTCTCTCCAGGGCTGGCACAGTGCTAAAACAAAGTGAGGAGAAAGACCTGGCAGCACAGAAACCAATATTTAACCAGGCCCGTCCACTCAGAGGCCGCTCTTATTTATAGAAACGCCCTCGAGGAGCAGTTGTAGGGAGAACGTGCTGACATCCAAACACACACACATAAACCTGGAGCAGCCTTTAGCTGCTGCTCTGACTGAAACCACCGTCGATGTGCTTTGCTCAAGAACATTTCAGAAACTGATCCCACCAAACTTCCCTGATCTGGGTCAGGCACTGCAACTTACGTAAATACTAACATATTTGCACTATTGTACATTTTGGAAAAAAAGACACCTTAAAGCCCCAGTCAGTAAGATCTCACTGCACCAGTTGGTAAGATTAGGAGAAAGTGCTCTTATTTTGAAAATACAGTGAGTATAAGTTCCAGCTCCCCCCCCAAAGCTCCTCCTCCTCCCTTCAGTGTTGCTGTTTTTTCTTTTTGACCTGCTATGCTTATTGCACTTCTTCTTTTTACTTTATCTTTCATGTAAACTGTTGTTTTCTCCTTGCTTGGGTTTTTGCTTGTTGTGTATCCACGGTTATGTCCACTCTGAGTCAGCTCATGCACAGTGGAGCAGAGACTGAAGCTTCGTCAGACACTCTGCTCTGATTGGTTATTTTTATTCAGCCTCAGAGGCAGCAGGTGGAGCCAGAGGAGCCTGATTTTCACCAGATTATCTATCTCATGTAGTACTGGCGGGGCAGAGTGACAGATTTAGTATGACTGCAAGTCATTTTTAAACGAGTTACCTACTTCTGGTTTAAGATACTCCTGTTAACTTTCCGTGATAAGTCACCAAATTTCTGAAGTATTTTGTGTTAAATGTAAATTTCCAGGGTGTTTTCACAGCTCAAATGAAATAATGATGCATCGTTATGTTTTAGTTTGAGCCCTGTCTGTGGTCATACTGGCTTTTTAACAACCCAACCAAGAGGAGTGATCATGACGTGACACAGACTGGCTGGTGACTTGTTGTTTGGACAGTTTTGATGTTGTCATCGTGCATCATTAGCACATTATAGAGACTCACATCTGGAAATCAATTTCTGGTGACTAACAGCAGCTCACGCAGCCCTTTAATGCTCCTGATGTGTAAAAGAACTATGTGATGATAATAATACATCCAGTGGTGTTACTGGTGTTATTAGACTGTAAACTGCCACATGTGATTAATGATGGAAAGAAAAAAGAAAATAGACAAAAAAAAAGAAATACACACATAGAAAGAAGTAGTGTCCAGTTCAGCAGAGTCACACAGTTTGTAATGAACAGCCAAAGTACACAGAGGAGGATATAAACACACACACACACACAGAGTTTGAACTGCTGTTGACTGTCTAATTAGAGAAAATCCCTGCCCTCACATGTTGATACGCATTAGTCACCAAACGATTTATATGGCTTATAAAGATCATTCATAAGATCACCTCCTGAACTGTTCACACACAGCAGATAGATTTATTAGTCTTTAATTCATCGATTAACTGTTTACTTCTAAAATAACCATTTAGTTTCAGAAACATCAGAAAGTCTTGAAGTGATATCAGAGAACTACAACAATTCATTGTTACCATTGTTACCAATATCCAATAATCAACTAAAAACAGACAAACTGAGTGTTCCCGCTCTACAGTGTGCACTACCTGCGCCAAACATACTGCATCGCTCCGCTCTGTTCACATGCTAGAGTGAGATATTTACAGTGAACACTGGACTTACGTTCACCAGGTGGACACAAACACAGCTCCAAATATATGTGTAAAAAAACGTGTTTCACCATAAAAACTTTATAAGGTGATAGTATGTGTCGTATTTTCCAACTGACTGCTGCCTCCAAGAAGGTACTGAGGTAGGTTTAATGGAAGAAGGGAAAACAATGGTTTGTATAATTATAACAGATTTTTAATACCAAGTCTGTCGTTCAGGAGTTGAAGGTTAATGTGTTTTTTCACTGAAAGCAAAACATTAACAGACTGTCAGTCTCTAAGACAAACAGCACAGTGTGTAAACTCTTGGAGCTAAGAGTACTGTAAACACTGTGTCAAGCAAATCAACCATTTCTGTGTTTAACTACATTTTACCTATGAGAACAAAACAGGAAATTCCAAACAACTGCACTTATTTGAGCCACATGTAAAGTGTCTGTTAGTCATCGCTGCTGCTCTTCCAAAGAAGACTCACATGTTCGGTGTAATGAAGAGAGAGGGCTGAACGGTGCAGTGTGCAGTTTAAGCTGCTATCCTCGCTGTAAAACATCACCTGTGATACAGCCTTCAGCAGCAGCTGGTAGATTCAGTGTGTTTGTATCTCCCCATGTTTAAGTAAAGGTTACTACTTCCACTTTTGGACTCCTTCAACAGGAAGACCCTTCAAAAAGTTGACTACGTACAGATTAAAGTTAAAAGAGCGTGGCTCTAGTTTTCAGAGGAAAATGCGATCATGCATTTGCACACACACACACACACACACACACATGCACAGCATGAGGCAGTAGATCTGAAAACAATTAAGTGTGCTACTGCCACATCCGCATGTTACCTCCCCAAGCTGCCAACTCTCTGCTCGGTCTGCAGACTGAACGTGTGGGGAAGCAGAGTCTGACTCTGCTCAACGTAACAGTAAAACCACGACTCGGGAAAGCAACGTGAATCAGCGGGAAGGATTACGAGGAAGAAACAGAAAATCAAAGAGGGTGGAAGTGAAATCAGGAAACTTTTCAGATATCTGGACACCACCAGTATCGTACAGTTTAAAATAAACCTACAAACACAGGCTGTGTGCTGACAGCAACGCCTCCCTCTGCTGCTAAAGTCAGCGTAGCTCTGCTGTTAATTCTGACGCAGGCAGTTGTTTTTTTTTATAGATGCATAAAGCTCTCATATAATTGGGTGATTATGAAGGTTTGGTACAGGCCCGACAGATGTGGCCGGTGTATTTGAATCTGCTGTTTATACTGCTGCACTTCTGTTGCTGGATCCCGTTGGAGAAAATCGAATTCAACTATTTGTCCTCTGGAGGGACTCGGCATCCAGCTGCTTTGTGTTAAAATAAGCTTGTGCAAGTTGACTTAAAAGTCTTGGAGGAGGAACAGACTACAGCGGCCGGCGCAGCACTTAAATGCGGCGGTGGAAAGTAACTGAGTACTTATGATCAGATGGACACAGTTTTGAGTTATTTGGGTTTTAATAATCTGTGTCTTTGCACTTGTACCACAGTTCAGAAGGAAATATTTCTTTGTTTCAATACATTTGTCACAGATCTTCCTTCCAAAATGTGTGATGAGCTTATAAAACATTACACAATAACCCAGTAACAGGAAAAAGTAGTTCAAAATGAGCTGCCCCTTTAAAGAATAAGAAATAAGACATTCCTCCTCTAACAAATAAAAAATTAAGGGCCCTTTTGGTTGAGCTGTTGCAGCCTTATTGGGTCTGGTATGAGCAGTATCTACTGTTGTTAATCTTGTTTGGTTAGCCATCACTGTATCTCTGAGGTTAAACTACGCTCAGAGCAAACACCTCATTTCTTTTCACAAAAATAAAATAAAAATATAAAGCAACAGGAGACACATTTCTTTTTTCCTGATTGTGATCCACTGACTCTGTGTCGTCACCTAAAGATCACATCTTCAGACCAAACAGCTAAAGAGACATTTGATGCGATATTATCCTCTAACTACCACCTGTGATCGCAGTATTGGGCTGTTATACAAAATTAAAATAGTCTTTTATTCATCATTAATAATAATAGCAACTTTGACTTTGAACGTGTATTTCTGTTTGGAGGATTTAAAGCTGTATTTATTTTTTAATTCTTTATTTTTTATTTTATTTTTCAGCTGCCAGAAGACAGAAAGAGAAAGCAGAACACTGATGTAAAGTATCAGTGTAATATTATTATTATTATTATTATTATTGTTGTTGTTGGCATTATTTTTCTATCAAGAACTGCACAATGGATCCAAAAATGGTGCTTACTCAGTCCAATAAGAGTTGTTTCTCTTGCTGATACATGTTAATCCCATCATGCCTCTGGCTGAGCCGCTCTGCTCGCACACAGCAATGAAATCATTAGGAACTACTTTTCCAGGCTTTGAAAAAAACTTTACGAAGGTTAAGCCTCCACAGCTTAAATATATGTAGTAATAACTGACCAAGTTTATAGCAGGAGGTGTCCTGTTAACAGTTTTACAGATGTGTCTTTCACACTGTTGATCTGTTTTAATGTCGTACATTTTTCTGTTTGTTTTTCTGTTTGTTTGTTTTATGCAGCACCGCTAATGGTCACTGGCAAAGACTGGTAGTGCTGTTCTTATAATACATAAACGATAGACACAGAGAAACATTAGCCTTTATTTGTAGATGTGTTTCTGGACACCCAACAAAGTGCAGGAGTCTCTTCTTTGAGCTCTGCTTGGGTCTCCACCACACACTAAATATTGTATTCAGTCTTTAAGGGTTAGGGTTAGAACAGAAACAAAACAATGAGTTTAAAGACGTTTAAAGGCTCTATGGAGCTGAGAGAAGAGGCACACACAGATAATGGTCCAAGTGATCCCCTTTCACACCACACTGTCATTTAATTCATTGTTAATGTAAAAATACTGACCGGGTGCAGCGCTAAGTAAAGGCTCTGTGTTCATCTTTCACCACTGATTACATGGAACATCACTGATGGCTACTACAAGACAGAGAGTGAAAGTTTTCACACTTATTTATGTCCCACCCAGTAAAGCCTGCTGCAGCACAGACACACACTGTTACAGCTCTGACTGACAGCTGAGCAGAAGCAGTAAGTGGCTAAAAGCTGCTGTACTGTAGATAACGTACACCGCTGCTCTGATTTACAGTGAACCTCTGTCATTCGCTTCAGAGCGCCGAGCGAGAGGGGGAGAGAGAGAGAGAGCATTTATAACTTCCTGGGGATTCACTGGAGACACACACGCATGCACAGGCTCACAGACACGCACGCACACACCACAGAGGGTTGATTTCAGCATGGAGAAATGTGCTGACCTGCGCTAAGCAGGAGCCAAGGGCAACAAAACACTAAATACAAACGCTCCTCTCTGAGCTGGGTACTTTCCCTTCACTGCTCACACATGTTCAGACAGTGTGTCTGCCTGCCTCTCTGAGCACAGGCCTGTGTGTTTATGTGTGTGTGCAAAAGAGGGGAACAAAATATCTGATCTTTTACTTCTCTGACTGTCTTTATCGTGCTTGTGTTGATGTATTTCTCTGATTCCTGTTTGAAGAGGCCCTCTAGGCTCTCTGCTGGATGATCCCACATGTTGCGGTAACAGAGGGTTAATGAACCACGCAGCTCCAGGCATCATTGGGAAATCCCCTCCCTCCCTCCCTGCCTCCAATCTCCACCTTTCATTACAACACATCCAGGCGGAGAGACCACATTTGGTTGTAAACAACTGCAGTCTTTGTCTTGCTGTCCTCTTTCAGCATCAATATTTGGACATTTCATGGCTTACCACTAATATTGTTGTTGGTGAGGACTGTTCTTCATGTTTAGAAACCGTTCTCACACAACAGGAGTTTGGCTTCCTGCCAAAAAGACGGCTAACGGTTCAAACTCTGGACAATACACTGATAATCTGCTTATCAAACATCTTATGTTTACCTTGCATTTCTTGCGTGTCTTTCTAAGTGCTGTGATGCAGCAGGAACCAAAATACAAACAAAGCCCGTGTTAAGGTCAGAAAAATATCTCAGAGCGCAGCTTGTTTTGCTGCCACAAACATTGGCTGTGGTGTGTAACAAGAGGTCTAACAAATGCACTGAATCCACTTTCTTTCCCTTAAAAACGTGCATATATATGTGTATATATATAGATACACACACATATTACGCCTACACAGCATACAGCCCACTGAACGTCCACAATGGAGCCACAGTATTTAATGCGCAGAGTACGAGCTGTACCACAGCCCTGCGTTCTGTATTGAACTTGCAGACAGCTTTTATTTTACAGAAACATCTCAGACACATCCAACAACAGACAAGGAATCAAAACATAGCAGCGCTTTCACTCATACGGGACTGTGACTAACTCAAGACATGAACTTCCTTTTAACAAAAATACCAACCAATCTACCAGAACCCCAACAGACGACCCATCAATGAAATCCTCTTTTCTATTTGTTTTCCTCCATTAATGACTGAAATGTGCTCTTCTGTTAAATGTGCATGCACGCTGGCCGTGGTGCTTCCTACCTTGTGCCAGCAGGTGCAGTGTGTGTGGCAGGGTTGGCAGGCGGGCAGAGGCAGGTAGGCAGCGCCGGCGTCCGGCAGGGAGCAGGCGGCGGCGGGCAGCAGCGAGGCCAGAGGCAGCGACGCGGTCTGATGGCAGAAGTGGTGGTGTGGCTGCGTGTAGCAGGCGGCAGCTCGATCCCCACCGGGGCCTGCTGCCTGGGCCTCCCCTCCCCCTCCACTGCTCACCTGTGAAAGCCAAGGTGTTGAGTGAGACATCAGAAACACAGCCTGAGTGAGATGTGACGGCTGTGTCATCTCGCTTTCGTTTCAGAGACACACAAATGCACAAAAAATGTATTTTTCTGTTTCGCACCATCACTTTAAGTGCAGATCTTGAGAGATGCGTCTCTCAACGTCTAATTTGAGTGTGATCAGCTCTGTCTCATCGTGCAAATCAGCACATCTGGAGTAAGAAATAACTCACCACAGAGTGTCTCTGTAAAGCACATTGGTCAACGTCGCTTAAAACAGAATAATTAATGTTCCCATCATCATTGCATAACTCTTACATTCTGTTTAATTTGTTTTTCTGACAATGAAATGAGCATAAAATATAGTTATTAAGAAGATGCTTTAGATTTCACATGTTGTGCAGGATGTGCATGAACAAATGTACATTTCTGTTCTTTCCCCAAAAAACTACTGCTGACAGAGAAATGTCCAGTATGTTATCCTGCCTGGTGACGGTGGATGTTTGGGGTGAGTTAGACCCCCGAGAGGTGCAGCTCCTTCTCAGCCTAGTTTGGAACAAGACGACATATTTCAGAGGAGCGTTGCTGTGTAAAAAGTCCCATCAGCACCACATAGTCGTACAGTATATGATGGAGACCCACTGTATTAAGTCTCTGACAACCCAAACAGAAATTATCTCTGACAGAAGTTTCTGTAGAAAACTTCAGAAACATGTCATCATTTCAAAATCATGTTTTTAAGCAAGTCACAGCACATTATGGAAGATAACTAAATATTGAAGTAATAAAAAACAATGTATGTTTTGGAGCTGTTGAAGAGACACGAGTGGCTGCTTTCTTTGTTTAACCAATATTTAGTAGGTATGACCTGCTTATTCTGCAGGTCTCATTATTTCTGCGCCGATATATTTATATGATAAATCAAACACGGCCTGATACAGCAACCATTAAGCCATCAAACTACCTCAGTATATGGAAGTGGATCAGAATAAAAAGACTTAAATTGTTCTTTGAGCTAAGAAGAGTATCTTTAATCTGACCTGCGCTGTGGTCCACACGGTGAACTCCTGCTCACTCTCAGCTTTCACCTACAAACTTGTAATTTACTTTGCACACCTGAAGCAGCCTGTCATTGACTCTCACCTGTAATTGCGTGTGCAGGTAACATGTCAGTGTGCTGTACTCATCTGTAACATATTTCCTCTACCAGGTCACAGGAAGAACCTAAAATTAGTTTGGCTTTCACCTGCTGCAAAGTTTTTTCTCCTCTGAGCAGGTGAGAAGCTCACCTGGGCGGACGTGGTGAAAACTCAGAGCGGACGGAGCTCTTCTTACTCTGTCAGAGGGATGAGAACTCACAGCAGCGTGCTCACTGTGCTCACCTGCTCTGTGAGCTCCTTCATGTGAGAGTACAACCTCCACTTCTTTGTGATGCGTTACTAACCCGACACAGCAGAGCACTGCTTTAGATGCTGCGTTCACTCCCTCTGAAAATGAAATGAGAAAAGTCTCTTTCACCACGTTAGACTTTCATCAGCTCGCACAGTCTGTCCCATCTGCTCAGGTTTCTCATTCACAGCTGTGATGAGGTGATGTAGAACAGCTAAACTGCATTTTCTGAAAACAATTTGTGTGTGTTTAGAGAGGAGTATTTGTTCAGCTCAGAGTGTGAAGAGAGCACGTGAGCATGTTTCTGACACCTGGAGACTGATCCAGTGTGTCGGGTTTGAAGCATCTTATAGAGACTTTACTCCACGATACTGCAAATACAATCTTTTCAGTGATGGGAGCTCTTCAGTAGCAGGGAGATGATTTCACACACCGCCGCATGTTTAACCTGGCAGTGTGTGAACAGGGGGCGGTAGCTCAGGTGTTCCCGTCCAGCACAGCCTGAAGCACACGGTGTGGACCAGCAGCAGGAGAGATGCCAGCTCACCTCCTGGGCCCTGCTGAGCTACTGTTGAGCAAGGCATCAAACTCCTAATGTGTGTGTTTTGGGCACAGACTGAGGTGACTGCTTCTGACCTGACATGTCCTGCGTGTGTGAGCGTGGGCCGGCGCCGGTCCCCCTCCTCTCACCTGCAGGATGTCCTGGATCTGGCCGAGCTGCTGCCTCAGCACCTGCTTCTGGTGGAAGCTGAAGGCGGGGTGGTGGGAGGCCATGGTGAACAGCAGCAGGAACTGCTCCTCCGTCCTGCCGTCGTTCAGCGCCAGGCCGTAGTTGTTGATGACGGTGTCCGTGTGGGTCAGCGTGCGGTACAGGACCCCCGCGGCCTCCCTGTTGTCCGAGCCCAGCAGGGCGAGCGACACCAGCAGCTTGCTGCGCACCACCTCGTCCGTGATGTTGGTGAGGCCCGACAGGTCGGCCGGGTTGTTGGCTTTGATCTCGGCGTCCCTCAGGGAGCGATAGTCCTTCCGGGCCAGATCCTCCAGGCACGAGCCCAGAAAGCGCAGCTCGATGGGCACGCAGAGGTCCAGCAGGCCGCACAGGAACTCGGCTCTGTGCGCCGAGCTGAGGGAGGAGAACCAGCGGTACACCCCCTCCCTCTGCACGCAGCCCCGACTCTCCACCATCCTCTCACACACACACACACACACACACACACACACACACACGCTGTGCACACTGTCACTCACACACACACTGATACACACTGTCACTCACTGACACACAGACACACACTGTGCACACTGACACACACTGTGCACACTGACACTCACACACACTCAATGACACACAGACACACACACTGATACACACACACACAGATACACTGTGCACACTGATACACTCACACACCACAACACTGACAAACACACACACACACACTCACTGATACACTCACTCACAGACACACTCACCACAACACTGAGACACACTCTCTCTCACTCACACGCTCTTACACACACACACACTGTGCACACTGACACACACTCTCTCTCACTCACACACTCTTACACACACTGACACACACACTCACACACACACACCGCAGAATCCCTCTCTGAAGTAAACTTCACAACAAAGGGGCCGCGCGCGCGTCCGAATGAGGGAGTGTGTGTGTGTGTGCGCGCACGTGCGTAATTGCGCAGGCGCGCGTGCAGCGGCCGTGAAGTGAAGTGACTTATCTGAAGTTGAGCGAGCGTCTGTCAGCGTGCGCGCGCAGGAATCACGGCGGCAGCAGAGTTTCCTTTGTTGTCGCTGCGGGCCGCTCATCAGCGTGATCTCACCGAGTCGCCTCGCGCGCAGCCAGGATCCCTCCGCAGGTCGGACCGCGGCCCCCCGACGGGACCGGAGCAGCTCGCGCACACCGCAGCCAGGGTCCGCGCGCGCCGGCCCATTCAGCTGGAGAGCGGCGCCGCCCCGCCGCGCTGCCCCGCCGCGCGCACCGAGCGCGCCGTCCTCATGGCTGCGAGGCAGCTCGTGCTGACCAACTGCAGGAAGACTCAGTCCGGGCCGTGTGCGGGGGGGTCACAGCTGGGGGGCAAAGCTGCTGCGGACACAAGCTGCTGCCACTGGAAACAACATCATCGCATCATCGCGCGCGCCGCGGACAGGAGGGCGCGCTCGCGCCTCTGAATGGATCCGGAGCAAAGTGAAGTTTTGCGCGCTGCGTGTTAGGCTGCGAGTGCTGAGGTGGGGGGGGACAGCTGTGTATCACATTATCCAACTCCGGCTGCACGGCCCGCCCACCGCACCGACATCTCTGCTGTGATTGGCCGAGAGTCCCGTCCGTGTTCGACGGGCCTCTCGTGATTGGCTCGCGCGGGATATCCGCTGTCCTGCTATTTCACGTCTTTTTCTCATGCGCTCATACGTGCCCAACTTAGTTTGTGAAGCTTTAAAGCGCCAGATACACGTCAGACTGCCGTTATATCAGCGAGGAGAACTCACTCTGAGATTTACTTCTGGAGATTTAGAGGCAGGGTGGCAGCAAAAACTTCCACGAAACACAAAAGAGACTGAATGCAAACACACAAACATGTTGAAATAATTAAGCACTGGTGTAATTTCCAGATATTTGAATACCATAAACAAAATCAACCATAAAGCCACTGATGAGTATCACATGATTAAATAGTCTATGTAAACAAGGCAAAGGCAAAGGATGGGTGTTTCTATAGTTTCAGTGGTGTACAGCTGTTAATGCCACTGCAGACTCACCTTTCACCCACATTTAGTATTAGCTGTATTTTATCTGTAGTTTTACAGTGTCTGTATGGTGAACTCCTTGAGAGGTGTCTCGGTGCTTTTATTGTGTAGTTCATACCTATGCCCAGAAGATGGCGTCATATGTCCACGTTGAGACCTGATGCAGGAGCAGACTGATAGATGTGGTGTTGAACCCATCGTGACACTTGCTAATGCAAAATTACACACCAACAATGATTTTAATGTACTAATTAAATACATGTTGCCTGATATAACATATCTTTGCTCTTGTTCCCCCTCAGTGTGCCTGCCTGCGTGTCTCTTGTCTTGTTTCTCCTCCTCTCCATCAACACGGCCTCCCTCCATCCTCTCATTCAGAACAGTGGTCTCTGGAGGTAAATCCCGCCCCCAAACACAGGCCCCGCCCCTCCACTGACGGAGGACAAGTCAGTTAAGGTTGCTATAGTAACCGTACCCTCCCTCTCAACCAGGCCTGTACCACTCCCTCTCTGCATCAGGGATGCTGCCTGACACACACACACACACACACACACACACACATAAAAAGTATGAAGCGCAACACAGAGAGAGAAAAAAAACACAAGAGCCAAGAGTCGTTTCTTTCAAACACTTTCATTATTTTCTCCACATAACTCAAAAACAAAACAGAGTAATTCCCAGAAACATAAAGAAAGAAAGAAAGAAAGAAAGAAAGAAAGAAAGAAAGAAAGAGAAAGAAAGAGAAAGAAAGAGGAGAGTCAAACTATAGAGAGAGAGCTTGGCATGCTGTAGCATGCTGCGGACTAACAGGGTGGCGCAGGGCATCGTCACCAGGCTGATGGCAGACAGCAGAGCTTCAGTCTGGGACCCAAATGAAATGAAAATATATTGTTCTGCCTCTCGGGGTGCAGGCACGTTAGACTGTACTCTTGTAATAATGTGGGGAAACACCAGAAATGAGCCTACAGCCGGGTGTGAGTTCTGATCCATAATTTGAGAAGCGCTGTCGGACAGAAAAACAACAGCGAGCCTCCCTGCCCCCTGGAAGTTGTTACCGATGGCAACAGGCTCAGCCACCCCATCCCATCCCATCACGTGGAACGAGGAGGATGCACACACATGTTCACACACTCCGATGAGCGTTCATGTGCACACATGCAAACAAACACAGAGGCTGGTCTGCCAGATGGATTTGAGACACACACACACACACACACACACACACACACACACACACACACACACACACACACACACACACACACACAC
>JBAJHX010000081.1:22260840-22276999 GCA_037176925.1 Amniataba percoides
ACACACACACACACACACACACACACACACACACACACACACACACACACACACACACACACACACACACAGTGTCTTCACTCGACTATAAAAATAGACAAATTGTGATTGGTCTTTGTGAGTGTGCCGTGTTGTGCCTGTCTGTCAGTGAGGGTCTTGGATCAGTGGAGGTGAAGCTGAGGAATAGTGGTGGTAAATCCTCGATCTTGGACACTACTTGCTTCTCCTCTAAGACACACCTGCATCATTTAACCAAAATCTTTTCAAATAGTTTGCTCCTGTAAGGCTGCCTCGAGGTTCAGTTGGCTTTATATAACCCAGAAAAGATCAGTTCAGCGTTCAGTACGACATTCGGACTCTGCTGTTTTATTCCGGCTTCATAATCAGTGCTAAATAGGCTTCTCTCCACTCACTGCTGCTATCAAAACTTAACGTGTCGCATGTGCTTCTGAAGCATTTTCTTGCTTTCAGATTCAATGCACAACTAAGATATTACAGTACATTTGCATGCATTGTTGTACTTTTATCAATTTGCGCTACAAAAGCAAGGCAGGTGGCGACTAGTACTTTTTTCAGACATCTTGCAAGTATAGTATAAAAGATGTTGTCTTCAGGTCAAGTTTTGAGAGAAGCAGTGGGAGACACTGTGTTATCAATATGATATTGTTTTTAAAGCCATATTTCTGCTGCTGCACGTACAAGCGCTGCTTTGGTGAACACAGCGTTGCCTCTAGATACCTCTGCTGAAGATACAGTAGGCGCAGGGCTTTGCCAAGGACGGTCTGTCTTGAACTACCACCAACTCAGAGGAAGCTCCATCCTCTGACTGGTGTGTGTGGAGGTGGGAGAGAGTAGGAGGGAGAGATGGAGAGAGCACAGCTGTCAGCTGATGCTAGTAGGCTAGATGTGGATAAGCAGTGACTGTGTCCTCATGAGATGCTCCTGTAAAGTTCATGAACAGCGTGAAAGGCCACTGAGCTACTTGGAGACCACACACGCACACACGCACATTGCTGGAAAAGACATGGCAGCTTGATATAGACACAAACACACTCTGCCTACAAACCCATTTATACACACATATACTGCAAACACACTGTATGTACATTATGCAGGGATGCACACACACCTATACAAATTTCTTCACACACACACACACTCACACGTAAAGTTTCTCACTTCCAGCATGAGATGAAGAAAGAGAGCAGACAGACATCAGAGCAGGAGTGTGTGAGTGTGCACAATGAGTGTATGTGCGCATGTATTTGCATTTGTGTATGTGTGTAGACAGGGAGCCATCTATCATGTATCCAAGCAGCACGTACTCATCAGCTCCCCAGTCTTACAGAGACACACACACACACACACACACACAAACACACACCTTAAACCATCTGTAACAACACCCAGGCAGGCGGACAAACCAAAAGGCAGGAGTTATATAAAGAGGGGTGGAGGGTTACAAAATAAAGAATATATCCATCAACATATTGTACATGAGAGAAAATGTTAATAAATAAATTATAAGTTACAAATCTGTTGAAAACTATGATTTGAAGATGAAAAAGTCTGTCTCGACAGTCCTGTCTGCAGACAGTGGAAGCAGACATCTCGCTGTTATGCCAGATCAGACCAGTTCAGCCCCTCTGAGTTTATATCTGAGCTACTCAAGCTCACTCAAGTCCAGTTTCTGGACTAGAATATCTCCCGGTAGTCCAGTTACCTGGACTGCTGTACTCTTCTTTCGTCCACTTCTTTGGGCTACGCACTTGAGCAGCTCTTTCGGGAAGACTGGACCAAAGCCTAGCCGAGGTCAGCGCAGGTCAGCCGCCTTCGGCCCGGATGGCGGCGGAGCCCTCCTTGGTCCGAGTCTTCCTCCGGCCGGTCACGGTCCTCCCACCAGGAGCACGGAGTGGCAGCAGACTCATTGTGATACTCATATGAATTTATAGTTGTTGTAGCATAGATAGGCTGACTCTGAAAGCGGTGCTGTCTTTAAATAAAAAAGTGGATAAACAAAATAGCCACTCCAATGTTGAGCAGAATCACCATGACAACCAGGATAGAGCTGTAGGCCTGCGTGGGAGAGAGAGAGAAAGAGAGAGAAGGGGAGAGTGTCAGTAAGGACAGACACACACACACACACACACACAGACACACACACACACAGCTCAATCACACAAGGCTGTTCATACAGACAGTATATCTAACCTGCTAATGGATACATATATACAGTCATTTGTATTCATCCCTTTATCTTTTTTATATCACATCACATCATATCAAGACATTTTATATCACCACAGCTGCTTATCTATGTGTCAATGGGCATAATAACTTAGTATAAAAGGAATAACGGTGAGTAAAAAGGAATACAATCTCACAAACTGATCAGAGGCTCAGTACAGGTGGCATGTTGTTTTGCTTCAACACAAGTCACTGTTTTAAAAGGTTGAAAGGCTTGATGATAATCCTCTATTTTATTAAAGTATTTCAAGAAACTGGTGATGATTTAAGGATTTTTTTTTCTGTTGCTGTGGATTTCACACTTGTAACGTCATGCTCACTGGTTCTTGCATAACTGCATGCACATCACTCGTGCCTCCAGTGTCAGGTGAATTCTGGAAACTGTCACTTCAGCTGGAGGAGGCTCCTTAACTGGTTCAGAAAACCCTACAGCCCTGGGGTTTAGAAAACCTTTTCATAAAATACAAAGGAGCTCAAATACATGGGTGTCAAGTTATATCCACAGCTCGAACATTTTGAAGATGCTTCCACCTGACAGCAGCCACACAATACACTCCCACAGAGAGGAAATGCTCCCGTGCTGCTGTGCGATGCAAATGAACTTTAGTTTTTATGAGTTAATTACTGCAACAGTGTGATTGATGTCCTCCTCAGAAGGTGGATAAAACCCATGTCTTTTACCCATTACCCAAAACCCATGCCCATGTCTACCTAAGTATTAGGTTTGTTCAAAAATCCACCTGTGTCACCAACACACAGTGTTCTCCATCTTTATTCCTATAGTGGGTTAGACATTAAGGTTTCACTGTGTTAGTATGTTCATGTGTTCGTACAGTTTTATTGGCACTTTTCAAAACCAGGGTTAAAAAGTGCTTCACAGTTACACAGAAGGCCGTAAAAATCAAGACACAACCAAACCATGTTGTTAGAGCTGTAACGGGGAATAGCTTGGTAATGTTTCTTATTTGAAGATAACGTGGCTGCACAACTGACTTAAGACGTCTCTTAAAAAACAAAGGAAGCAGAAATGACCCCTAAAAATCTCTGGAAAGCAAAAACAAGAACTTCATCTAGGGACTATTCGCATTAAGATGATGACTTACAATAAATTTAAAAGCTCCCCAGATTCACAAATCCATTGAGCTGGACATCATCGGCACAGCAATGATAATAAACACAAACTGACAGAGAGAGTGGCCTGATGTCTGTGACGTGAAGAGCATGTAGATAAGTCACAGCAGCAAAGATGATACGAAAGCAATGCAGTGCTGAAGGAGCCATTTGCATCTGCAGATAAATAAATACAATCCTGTTTTGATCCCACAGGGAAGCCCACCTCATCTGACAGAGCGGGGTCAGAGGGCAAGCTCTGCCGCAGAGCAGCAGCCCGGAGCTGGTGGGGAGTCAGCGTCTTGCTCGATGACACTTCAGCAGATGCTTGCTGACAACCCGGGTCATGTGGGTGAAGGCCAGCCTTTCTGACCACCTGTTCAGGCTCCGTAAATATGTGAAAGTAAATCAGTATATTCACTGACATCATCATCAGCGTGGCACTTTTTTTCCTACGCCTCACTGAGAGAAGAATCCCTCACCGAGTGTCCCCTGCTTGAAAATTAAATGCTTTACTGGTATCTACACTGAACGCTAATAAAGGATTGACCAAAAGAGGAGGTGCAGAAGACCTATGGTTTTAATTAAGTCTACCTCTAAAATCATTTCAACAATAGCTACAGAGGGAGAGGGAAATGGGACTCGGAGTAACACTACGCTCTGATATTAAGCAGCATTAGTGCAACATTGCTGTAAATGAATCTGTCCAGAGTGGCTGCTAACGAGGTTTCTGCTGATCAATCCGGTGATAGGCTTATCTCAGATCTGTGTCACGGATGATTACCAGACCAGGTGGATTAAATCCTCTGATAATCAGTCTTTTCTGTTCTCTATTTGGGAAGGAAATGTGGGCTTTTTGTGTCTCCAGCGCTCTGTATTCTGCCTTCATATCCATTTTCTGTGGTTTATACACTGGAGTTTACACTTCCTTCAAGAGGTTAGTTGACTGGTGAATAATCATATTTTTTTCAGTCTAATTATTTCATTAGTGCCAAATTGCGTAATTATTCACAATTAGTGATTTCAATGAGTAAATCATATGGGAACTCTCAGATCTGAGCAACAGGATCTGCCTCTCAAGCCAACAGTTGGACATGCTCGAAAATAAATTAACTTGCTTTATTAACGATACTTTGCAGAGTGACTCAGCTAATATCCATACATGAAGCTACAGCCAGCAGCCAAGCTTACAGTTTGTCCTTTCTGCTCCTTATGACTCGTATAAAAGGAACAAATAGGATATAACATGTTATTTGTTGAGCTTTAGAGGTGCAGGTTTGGGTGTAGGTTGGTGGGGCAGAGCACAGAGGGGCCCGTTCAGTCTCTGTATCAGTCTAGTTCAAAAGCACATGCACATATTCCTCACAGTTTTATGTGGAAAAAGCAAACTCTGGACTTTGTTATAACATCAGAAACAACAGAGAAATTGCACAGAGCAAAGTGTGTTATAAAGGTCAGGTTTAGTGTAGTATAATCACAGCAAAAGTAGTGTGAGGCCCAATTTGGAATTATTTTTCTTTTGCTTGAACCTACTTTAAACCACTTTGCTGTTGTTAATAAAGAAATGTTACTTAATCTCGCCACCAGCTGCTTGACCCGACCAAACACCTTTTATAAGAGAATGCTCATTATCCTGAGGATGAAGTGCTGCTGAAGAACAAATCATTTTCCTGCTTACTGGCATCTCCGCTTGGCACTGAGAACTGCTGCTGTGCAATACCTCTTCAAGAAAAGTAACAGATTCTTAAGCCCAAATTTAGGCCAATAACTATTATTCATGATTGGAAAGGCATTATATTTGCTTTAATGCTTCCCTGAACAATATTTTATATATTAATAAATCACGAAATGACTGTGTGTGATTTAAAAATTGTCACTTGCAGTGACAAACCCACAGAAAATTCAACACAGTGCTGCTTTCTTTTACTTGATATTTTGCTGAATGTATGCTTTTGTTTACTACTTTCATCAATATTTCCAGCAGCAGCTGTTTTCAGCAAACAACCCCTGATAAATGCATTGTACTCAACCTGCCCAATGCCAGATGGCAGACAAAAATCAGCAGACTTAAAAATGTGATACAAACAAATGCTAATGTTGCTCCATGACAGTTAAACATGTAAATATGAAAGTCTCTCTTAAAACATCAAGTTTTGATAAATGTAAGTATCCTAAACTTATTATAATAAACTACAGACGGGTGAGGGTCTATGGCATCATTTTAACTCGGCTTAAGTCTGCTGTCCACTGTCTTGGTGGCCACTCTGCTGCCAAAACTGACTTGGGGGATGAGCCAGAACTCAGTTCAGGGAACACTTTTGTTCCCACTGCTGATAATATCTTCTCTCAACACAGAACTGAATTGTCTGTATTGCCATGCAACTCTGCAGCTGAACTTAAAAAACATGGCCGTAGTTAGAGAAGGACTACGGCTAACGTTACGTGCAGGTCTGGGACAAGGTCTCCTGCTGACAGTGACACACTAATCTGCTGTCCACCTCCACACCTTAACAATCTGTCTGACTACAAAAGGGGCACACTGCTTCCTGCACAGGCAGTCAGTGCTGGCATTCAACAAAAATCATGAGGTGTGGGAATCATCCAATATGGAGATAAAGCCCGGGACTACTGGGCGCTCAGTGATGTAAACTCTACTGTGTCATCGTGTCTACTTTTTATGGGACAAACTTTCCTACAGCTCAAAGACAGAAGTTCTAATAATCAGAGCAAAGACAAAAGTTGCACAGTGACTTAAAATCCTTGACGCAGGAACACCAAACCCAAAGCTTGTAACCTCGCTCTTCTTTTAGATCCTCGTCTGAATATTGAGGCTCACAACTAAAATATCACCACTGCTGCTTTTTATCATGTGGGAAAATGCTGCAAAAGTCCCGCCACATCTCTCTCAGGCACATACAAAGAGAACTATGCATTCTTTTATGGATAACAAGCCTGGCTACAGTGCTGTAATGCTGTCTTTTGTGGCCCACCCAAGAAAGCTTCAGACAAACTGCAGACCAGCAGAAATGAAGCAGCATGTGTGCTGACCAGAATCAGCAGGAGAGGACTCATCACACTTTATATACATCTGCACTTATTGTTCTATAATCTGCTGCTAAAACCAGCAGAGAGGCAGGCTTTAGTGTCAATCTGGAGCCAGTGGCATCCCAATCTGCTGATTCTGGGCAAAATCTTAGAATATTATTTTTAGCCCATAGTTTCTGGTTTATCCTCAGAGCGGTTCCTTGGTTCTTAATGTGCTCGCTTTCAGGTCTCTTTGTCATTGTGTTGTTATTGTTATTGTGGGCCATAAAGGGCTCTGTCATCTGGGGACACCTCTTACTGAGGTGTTGTTCCTGTAAATACCAGCCTTTGGGATGCACAGAGGTTCATTTCTGTGTTCCATGATGACGCCCGGCTGATGTCTTTGAGTGGACACGGAGGTGCGGTGCTATTTTGGTTCAGAGGTTTCATGCAATGCTGCATACAGTGAAAGCAGAAGCAGCTTTCTTTTTAATGCACGGCTGTATTGCAATCTTGCACAAAAAGCACCATATCAATAAAGTTTGATGAATGAATTGACAAAATGTGGTCCCGTGTGTGTGTGTGTGTGTGTGTGTGTGTGTGTGTGTGTGTGTGTCAGGGCAGCCCCAGTGTTCCTGTGGTGTTCGCAGCGTTCCCTGTGTGTATTTATCGGAGTGTGATAGTATCTGTGTATGCTGTGAACCTGCCTTACACAAACCTCACTTGCTTCTCTGCGGCTGCAAACACACACACTCCCCACCTCCACCCACCCCCCCGCCCCCCTGTCACCGACACACATCCAACGATTGGCCGCCGCTGAAGCAAGGCATAAGCTGTTCCCTAGCAACAGAGCGCTGGTTAACCAATAGGGGGCCTTCAGTGAGGAAGGGGCTAGTTTGCCAGTGTGCTGTTACTAAGGTGCAGAGAGGACCGCTGGGGTTCTCTCTCCGCCTGTATGTGTGTGTGTTTGAGGCAACATGGCTTCATACAGCAGGTAGCAGCAGCAGCAAGCAGCCAGCGAGCTACTAAACAACCAGCTTCAGTCATCACACTGCTGCACACACATCTGCACTGAAGTGAGCAAGTTGTGTGAGGAGTGTGTAACTGTATTCAACAGTTTACACACAAGCAGAGTGTGTGTCAGAGAGAGAGGGAGCTTGTATGATGTGCGGTTTTCACTTGCTGCTGGATTCATTAGCTAATGCCGTGACTGCATTATCATCCAGGATTAGCGTGGTTGGGGCCGTCCACCAGCCCGAGTCAAGACGTAGCCAAAAAATTATATTATAACGGTGTAATCCCCCTTTGCTTGCTCGTACGACAAAAAAAAATCTTTCTTTATTTCACAAGGTTAAACCTTGTGCCTCTCCCACCGGATTATCTTAATATGTGGGATAACACTGGGTTATGTCACAGGGGATGGGATGTATCCTCATGACAGTGGGCAACAAATCCTTTTAGTCAAATCAATGTGTGGCAGTGACACGACAGATATGACAAATGTGCCATACAGCTGCTGTCCGGGGCGATATAAAGGCAACACAGAGCCATACACGGGTTAAGAGTACTGACGTTTAAAGCTGCATGTGAAGTGAAATGAGTTTTTTAACTGGTTAAATTGGTTTCATAGACTACAACTTGTTGTCATGTTTTGGTTCACTCTCAGCGTTCACAGCATCCTTGTTTCCAGCAGCAGCTGTTTTCAGCAAACTGTCTCTGCTAAACACACTTTAAAGCACCTACCCAGAAACAAATGGCAGACAGACAAAGTTAGTGTCTAGATGGAGAACACGGTGCAGCATTTAGCAATTTAAAGACCAAAGCAGAGCCAAAGGCGAGACTTAATGTTGGAGCATGGCTACAAATGACTGTTAACGTTGCTTTGTCTGCTCACAGTGCAATGTAAAAAATCACAGCAGGTCCACAAAGAAACTGATTTCCCAGTTTGGTTTGAAAGAACTCGACTGTCACAGAGCTCTGAACTCAAGCCCATCCGATATCTCTGCTGCCTGGTGTCAAGGTGTCGAAGAGGACGCCATCACAGCAGCAGATGAATGCTTTTTTTGACAGAGATGGTTCATATCATTATGTTTGGGATGTTGGTTTTAACTTTTAGGTCTAATCTTTCCCATGTTTAGGCCATACTTTATATCACTTTATGTAATTTACCCATCAGGTTAATTTGTGGAGATACCATGATGCAGAAACTCCTCGAGACATCATTTTACAACAGCTCATTAGACTTAACAACACAACAACCAGCCTCCAGTTTAACTGGATCATATTATGAGCGAAACAGTTTTTACTTACACAGACTCGGCTATAAAGCTGTGTCTTACAGAGGCACAAGGTCCCCAGATAGCAGCAGTGAAACCGGTGTGTAGTCTATTATTATAAGTAAGAGGGATGATGGCCAGATTTACAAAAAACACAGCAGCAGCAGCAGTATCTGTGTAGACACTGAGCCATTACCTTATTATGTGTGTTGCTGAACCGTAATGAATTAACAAAGAGAGAAAATGACAGTGCTGATTGTGCCGGTCTACCCTGCAGCTGTCGGTTCCTGTGCGTATTAAAAATGCTTTCAGCATCAGTTTTTCAGTGTGATGCTTGGTAGGATAAATGAGAGTTTATCAAAGTCACTGAAACATGTCGGATACCGCACAACTGTCTGATATGTGACATAGTGATGCTGTGTTACACCTGTTCACCTTTTTTGTTTTAAATTGGACCTTATCGGTTTTATCAATTAATCCAATTTCATTAAGATACACCACCATAAAAATGAAAAGGCTTATTTTAAAACTTGATTAATTGTGAAACTGAATTGCTACTGAATACATAAACCTTCAAAAACGGACCCTTTGTGGCAGTGGAAGCTGTAAACACAACCCTAAAAATATGATCACCTTTGAGGTTGATACAGACATACAACATCCAGTGCATATGGAGCAATATTTCATTTGTTTGGAGCCATGCTCGAGTCAGCGCCACTGACATATCGCCTCTGATTTGGTCTCCACCAACTCCTAAGGGAAATGTCTGTCTCTTTAGCTGCTAAATCCCCCACTATGTTCACAGTTCAGAGCTAACTGTGTCCATGTGATTGTGAAAATAATGTCTCTTAAATATTGAACTGCTTTTCAAACTTAAGTTAAAAGTCTAACTTGAATACGAGAATAAGCACAGATGGAATCAATTAAATCTAATTTCAGTCAGGTTGTGTGCTGTCAGTGACATAATTGAAGAAAACGAAGCTGATATGAGTGACTGGAAAAACAGAAAGTGTTTCTAAAACTGCTGTAAATTCAGTGCTATTTAGGCTTTAATATTATATATTCAGTGATTATTTACATTTCATATCATGAGGTTGTTTATGGGATTCAAATCTTTTCTTTGCTTCATTTAATAACATTAAACTTCACAAAAGGTAGAAAGTTGTTCTGTGTGCTACATTCAATCAGGTAATGTGTGTGTGCTACGTACAGAACATTACATTAGGCCTTTCACCAGCAGGTACTTTATTATGTAATATAATATATAGGATCATTTTGGCACTGAGATTTGTTTTGGTAAATTACAGTACTGACTGACAGACCTTCATGTTTTCGGGGGATGAACCAGACTCTTCTACAGTTGAAATGTTGCGTAACTTTTGGTTATACTTTCACTGATGTTGATGAATGTAAAAAATGAAAGAACTTCACAGCTTTTGATCCTCAGAAAATTGCCTCCTGACCCTCCTCACAGAGAAGTCAGATCAGACTGCAGCTGATAACATCCGGCGTCTGACTGAAGGACACTTTAGCACAGCGGAGGCCGTCGGCTTGGCTCCCTGCTGACGCCACGATTTGGGGCCCCAAAACAGCACGCCAAGAAAACCATTTAGTCATCAGTCAACAAAGATTTAAAGAGGACAGAAAGGCAACTCTGGGATTTTTGAAAGTTTTTGAGACCAGAGGTCATGTGTTGTAAATTGTCTGGCCGGAGAGATGGAGGCAGTGATGAGGATATTCAACCTGTGCTGAGGGAGGTGAGTGTGGAAAGAGTCTCGCTGGAGCCAGTTTTGTACCTTTCTCCTAAAATTTCAACCCAACCTGCCTGCGTGCCAGAAAGACTTTGAGCCAGTGACCCTACAGAAGCACCTGAGAGTAATTTGTGCAGTGTGGAGAAGATCACCATGAGCCATCAGCAGCTTCAGAGCCAGTCGAGTGTTTGTGTGGGACAGAGTCGTGTCAGTGTGCTCAGCGTGAGTCTTACCGAGTTGCCTTTGCCCTGCGTGAGGCTGTGCTCCTGCTGCTCCGGTGTGATGGGGGAGGACTTCAGAGGGGGGGAGAGGGTGAGGTCCCGCCGTAGAGGCCGTGAATCCATCTTTTCTCCCTGTCTGTCTTTACCCCCCTCCCTGCCCTCTTTGCCCTCTCTTCCTTCCCTCCCCTCCCTCCCTTCACGGTTCTTATGCCTCTGTCGTTGCATGGTGTGCGAGCGCCCCTCTCCGTGAGCGTGACTGTGCCCGTGCCTCTCCTCCCCGTGCCCATGGGGCTTGTGGGTAGTGGAGTCTCTGGGCTGTAAAGGCTTCATCTCCATCTCATAATTGCTAATTTTCTCCTCATCCTGTTCCAGCAGCCGGCCTCCCCTGCCGTGCACACCTCTGTGGCCGGACGTCCAAGAGGCAGACGAGGATGACTCTGTCCACCTGTCGCCTCTGGCCTGTCTGTGATTGGATGATCCGTGCTCCCGGGACTTGTGATTGGAGCTGTGTTTGTGTCCGTTGGTCCTGCTCGCTCCTCGTCCACTGACCCCGCCTCCTCCTTTTGACAACATCCCTCTCCTCTTGTCCTCGCTCCAGCTGTTGGCCCGCGCGTACTCCCCCTTCCCACCTGCTCCTCCCCCTTCGCCTCCCCCGCTTCCTCCCTCCATCAGCACCTGGATCTCCGTCTGCCCTCCTCCCGCGGCCTTCTCACTCCTCTCTCCTCCGTCCTTCCCCCTGTCTCCGTGGTCCACGGCGCTCTGCCGATGGAAGCGGGCGCTCTTGCTGCGCTGGGATGGCCGGGCAGGGGGAGGCGGGGTGTGGGGTGGTGAGGAAGAAGGGGGGCTAAGGTCAGGGGTGGCGGCATCGTTGGAGGGGTCGTCAGAGCCTGCACTCTTCACGTAGAGGTCGGGGCTGTCGGCAGTACCGGCGCTACTCGACAACCCCTCGCCCTCCATCTCACTGGACACCTGGCGTTTGGGGCGCTGCACCTCCATGCCTGCAAGAGACAGACGGACATGTTTGGAGGCGGTGAGGTGACGGAGGTATGAAGCTGCCTCCATGCTCGCTGGCTTTACACGGCTATCACTGTTTACTACTTTAAACATCATCAGTTCACATTATCTCAACACACATGCGGGACCGTGTGAAAGTGTGATGGGGCTATTTAATCTTTCAAAACATGATAATATGATCATAGTTGCACAGTCCTTTCATTTCTATCTGCGCACTTCTGTGAAGGAAACAGCAGGGTACATGATGATCGCCAGGATTTCCGTATCAACACGAACATGTAGCGAAATGTCAGCACTGATATTTGCTGACACTTGTTGACCTCACAACAACATGGAGTGTTTTTTTCGTGAGAGAAACAGGCAGCTGCTGGGAACAGAATAGACGGCAAAAGAACAATCACTGTCATGTCAGGTATGTGTGTGTGGGAGTGTACAGTGCGTGTCATGAAGCCAGCGCGTGTTCCTGTGGGCTGGCTACCTGCAGCGCCCTACAGGTGTGAGTGACAGAGGCAGAAACACAAAGCTGGAGGGTGGTTTGCACTGACCTTTACACCAACACACACACACACACACACGTGTTCACGCTCGTGTTGTTGCATACATGTCTGCTCGGCTGAGTTTATGGATTATGGGCATGCACTGCACAGGATTGTGTGCTGCATGTATGTTGTGATGTTGGTGTGTCGTGCCCACCGTTTCCTGGGTGTTGGAAAGAAGGGGAGAACTGCTTGGCGGTGACTCTCGCCATTCGACTCTCTTCCACGGCTTTCTGAGCTGCTCCCACCGCGGCATCTGCTTTGCCCTGCGCGTGAGCCGTCCTGACACACAAAAGACAAACACAGTGCAAAAAGATCAATAAATACATTTTAAATATTTCAAACACTTAAAAGAGTAAGAAAACAGAAAGAAATCTTTGGCTACGCTGTCCAAAACTAATTCCTTTAAGAAAAAAAGCACAGCAGGTTGGAAGGAGATAAGGAAACCTACTTTAAAAGAAGAGAGCAGAAAGGAAAATCATTGTCCAAAAACACTGAAGGTAAAAATGAAAATACAGTAACTGACCTTTAGAACAATAAAAGTGCCAACAATGCACAACTTTATTTCACTTGTATGGGGGTATTTGTGGTTGAGCTGTGGTTTATTCAATACACACAGGACCATCAGAAGCTGAGAAGTTCACCTCCATTAACTTTGGATTGGGCTCCGGTGTTTGCTGCCCGAGGGGTGACGGAGCGCTTTGCAAAGAGGACACGGTCCTTTGATGGTTGGAAGAAAAGTTAAAGCCCAGCTAACTGCATGCAAATGAAGGAATCTGTTGGTTATCACTGTCGCTCCTGTTAACCTTTCTGGGATTCACGTAAACACACGTTTATTATCAAACACACAACCAATACAGCTGACAGATTCACTGAACAACCTCAACAGCAATTTAGAGGTTTGATGAATAAAATTGGCCTCTCATGTTAGCAATGCATTATTTGTACACTTTTGTCACAATGGGGACACTTTTCTATATATACCATTCATTTTATAATGAAATAATACATCTGTATGCAGCCACGTCACCGTTGTGCCCACGTTTACTCTCAGGTATCAGTATTAAAACAACGAGCAGCTTACGCCACCTGCACATCACGACTTATCTGCTCTATTGTGTCTTGTTATGGCTGACAAACCTCATTATAAAGAGACACCTGAGCCGGAGGGCGAGAAACACACAAGCGCCTCAAAGACCGCCAGTGGTACGTAGGCATGGGCACAGTACATGAAACCTCACACACAATTATTACACACAGGCAGCATGTATTCATCCCTTTATAGGTGCTGTAATCTTTTTGAAAATGTGTTTATTATCACCAAACTATTCATCTCACTTCCTCTGCCTGTTGGGCTTCTCACATCTCCTTCATCTCTCTGACTGCTCCTTTACGGCCTCCTTTTCATATCTTTTTTTCTTTTTTTTATGAACCGTGTTTCTTTCTGCCGCCTCCTAATTGCTCCCTCCTTCTTTATCACAATCCCCTTTTTCATCAGCATCTTGTCCCACCCTCCCTCTTTCTCTCTCTTATATCAAATGGATCTTTTCTCTCAATTACAGCCATCCTCTCACCTCCATCTCTCTCTTTCCATTTGCCTATTTTTCTCTGTCTTTCAGAGGGCTCTCAACTCCTCGTGTAAAATAACCTCTTCCCTCCCTCCCTCCCTCCCTCCCTCCCTCGCTGCCTCTTCTCTCTCTGGGCAGTAACAGTCTTGATGCAGTGTTGCATGTCGATGGCTATTGATTTTTTGCTCTTCGCCTCTCTGTTTCTCTTTGCCCCTCTCAGCACTCTCTGCCAGCGCCGCTATGCCAGGCCCACAGTATACTCAACACCACCGTGTGTGTGAGTGCAGGCCTGTTGGCTGTGGGGGAGGTGAGGTGTAAAAAGAGAGGAGAAGACTGTTTCACATGACATAATTGCATGCAGAAACTCTGACAGAAGTCGTGGATTCGCAGAGTTTAAATGTCGGGAATAAACCGCTCCACATGCACACAGACTGTCGCTAATCTGGCACAACCTGCTCTCACCTTGGTGCTCACAACACAATGTGAAAGACTCCCTCTCTCTCTGTCTCTCTCTCTTTCTTTCTCACTCTTTCCTCCACAACTTCCTGTCCCACTCCTGTCTTCCCGGGGAACCACCTGTTTCAGGATGAATCAGCTGCCTGGAGAGGGGACAAAAAAAAGCTGCCTGTTCAACGGGGGCTTGATTATACAACCCAACATCCCGTCCAAAACAGGGGAAACAAGGAGCTGCAAATGGAGGGCAAGGAGACAGAAAGGAAAGCGAGACGAGGAGCGAGTAGAGTGAGTGACACAGAGGAGGTGCAGACGGCGTAATGGAGAACGGCATGGGGGGAGGCCGAGAGGGACGAAAGAGGATGGAGTTTAAAAGGTGTTAGGTATTCAACATCAATGAATCATTAGCAGATTAATTGGGAGACGGCGTAATTACAGCGGTGCCCCAAAGACTGACAACCTCTCCATTAAAGCAAAAGAGAAGGAGGGGGGACAAGCAGCAATGTCTTTATGACAGAGTTCACGGGACTTTGCTGTAATTTTGAGAACCACTTAGATTAGACAGCACTGCTCCTCTGCTTTCATGTGAGGCTGTGTTATTACTCAAACTTATTGTGCATCAACTCTCAGTTGTACTTCATCGTGATGATATGACCACATCTTCTTATTAATTCCATTAGAGGAATTATCATTATCCTGACAAAGTAAATAATTAGTTATTGGTTTAGTTTTTTAGTTTTACATTTACAGAGAAGCAGTGGAGTAAGAGAGTTTGGAGACAATAAAAGTCTACATGAAATTTCATAGCTATTTAATCAAAAGTTCTTGAGATATTTCATTCTAGACCAAAGCAGCAGGGCATCCCAAGAGCCAGGCCGCTAGTGTGGCTAAAAATATAAACTGTGAGCTGGTTCAAGCTTCAGATGTAGTGATCTGCTGCTGCGTCTCTCTTTTCTATCACTGTAAACTGAATATGTTGTTCATTCTGACTGTTGGTGAAACAAAACAAGTCATTTCACAATTTTAACAAAACTTGTGTGACGACGGTTTTTAGTTTTATATGTTCACCTTTTTAACCATTATTTATAGGCACGAGTTAACTCCAAGATATAATAATCTAAATAGAAATGTAATCTTACTGGGTCAGACCAGAACGAGCTGACTGCTGGTGTGTATCGCACTTTCATATACGTGATGTTTGCCTACAACAGCCTTTACAACATCAGACTGAGTAACAGACACATGCAGACAAACCAGTGTCGAATTCAGGTGTGTGGTGCATTGTTAATGTTTTTAAACTGGATAACTGAATAATAGTGACTGCTAAGTGTCTATGAACTGTGTTTGAATACTTACTGAACTATTCTCGAACAAACAACATTGTGGTCAAAGTTATGCTTTAATGTATTGTGCTAAACATTTTACACATGCTGGTATCAGGTCCAAATAAAGCGAAAGATAAGTACCCAGATAAACAGAGCAGGTGGGCTCCCACACAGTGAATGTCCCAGTCCTGAGGAGGGAATTTTTCTTATGTAACCTGTAGTCCCACAAGATAATGTAGTTAACTAATAATATGACCCTTGGCTTTGGAGGTAATGCGGGGTTATTAGTGTAAGTAATTTATCCAGACTGTTCCAGCTGAGGCCAGTTAGGACATGATCACACCTTTCATTTTTCCTTATAGTTCTGCACTTGTTTGTCAAGGTCTTCATACAATAAAAAATCCAAAGTTTGACAGTGATGATTGGACATCACTAGTCGGGGGAGGAGTTTCCACTTTGACAGAAGTATGAGGACATTCAGCACACTTTATGTAGCACCTTTAAGAAGACAGAGTCAATGAGCAGAGATACCAAGGACAAGGGAGCTAAAGGAGGACAGCAAAGTTCAATGAAGGAGATATTAAAAGGTTTTGGAAATGTGAATGGTTTGATAACAACTGAACTAAGGAATCTT
>JBAJHX010000081.1:22278906-22306602 GCA_037176925.1 Amniataba percoides
ACCCCCACAGAACTTTTAAACATAAATGGTTTTCAAGAAAAAAACTTCAGGAGACAAAATAGTGAGAGAATCACAAACAGATTCGAAGAGAGCTGGCGGACCGATGAACAGTTTGACATGCAAAGACGAGAAGTGAATACATCTGCACACATAACCCACACTTTTTCCAATTAACACCATTAACAGTAATTTATCTCAAGATGAAAGATCATCATTATGGGATACAATAATGAATAAGCTAATAACAATCATTATCGATGGTCTGTCTATGGTTGTGTGTGTGAACCAGCCCTCTAAACCAACGTGCTCATGAATTACATGCTTCATTTGCACTACCTGTTGCAGTACAGGTACACACAACAAGACTGATCAAGGTTCATATTAAACCAGACAGTTTTAATGTAGTGAAGCAGGTATACAACAGCAAACCTGAGCTTGCTTGACCATGCTGCTCTGTTGACATCTTGAAGGAACACTGGAATATGAACAGATTTGCTGACGGGCCTTGCTGACTGGTCTGCGATGAGCACAGCTGCCACTGGCCAAAATACTTTCGACAGACAGATTGGATCTCACGCTTGAATTTTAATTTGTCACCCGTGGCCAACACCAGACACAAGAACTCCATTAGAGAAAATTGTTTCAGGCGAATGCAGGGACATGAGAAGCATTAGCTTCTGATGCACAGTTAGAGCTACATCATGTACCTGTATGCTCTTACATGTGCCTTTGGTCTGTTAATGCTCTTGGTTACTAAATGAATTTCCAACAGTGGATTAAAGTTTCATTTTAGCATGCAAAGTTACAGCCTATGCAACTAAATTAAGCCACCTGTGCTTCTGCAAGGTGGCAGCGACAGTCTTCTGTGTTTTAGAAACAACCAAACTGAGCGCCTGCCACAGTCGTTCATACTGTATGAGCACAGGCCGCTTCATTAGAATTAGGCTGCACATGTGACTAAGAGTTGGTCCATCCATCAGGGTATTTCTGGCTTTGCTTGAGGTCTCGGTGGTACGTGACAATCTGTTCACTGCGGGTCTGTTACAATGGCTGCAGAGCACACAAACCTATTACGCTACCAGTACAATTTTAACATGTTGAATAAAACAAAAGGGGAGAGACCTACTCGCCATGACGTATGACAGCCCAGTGTCTCTTTGATTAGTCTACATTTCTTCCAGAGTTAGGTGAGCAGCTGTGGTCAGACTGCCCTCAGCACTGTCATCAGGACCAATAGGATCTTTAGTGATTCAGCTCATGCATCCTGTTGTACCTTCAACAAACACAGGTATGTTCAGCAGCTGCATTCACATGGCAAGTAGGCTTGTCAGCATATGCGTGTGTGTGTGTGTGTGTGTGTGTGTGTGTGTGTGTGTGAGCCTCCAGTTCAGCTTCTCTGCTCTCTCTCAGGCTGCCTGCCAACATTGTTGGCATAATGCGGAAATCTCTCTCACTCCCTCTTACCTTTTCTGTCTCACTTTCTTGTTGTCTTTTTCTCTCCAACTCCCACTTTCACACTCGTTTCATCTCTATCTTTTCTCCCTTCTCTATCCCACACCATGTCTTTGTCACGCTCTTGTGTTTTCTCTGTTCCCACCTTAACAGGCTTGTCCCTCTAAGCCTTTATACTCGTAAAACAGGTAATCTACTCTTGGAAGTGGCGCAGACACAAGGATGTATACACACACTGAACACTAGTTACAGTTACGGACCATGACGTCAGCGTGCAACACACACTGTCACACTATTGATCTGCTCCAAGGTCAACTGCTAATCAGATAGTAAACCTAACCTCTTTTCAGACAGCCAGTTCATTCACACACTCACAAACTCAGCGTCTGCTTTGACTCTGCGGCTCTTTATCCCAGCTGTTGCTCCCATCTTCCCTCTGCAGGACTGGACACCTGTTGTTCCTCCTGCATCGCCCTGCAGCTACAGTCCTTTCGATGCATGTCACATGGACTGTAGGCCGCATGCAGCAAGGATTGATGGTGATTATGTAGCACAGAGGTCAGATGAGGTTTGAAATCTATATTTAGATTTGAAAAGAGTAAACACACTTTCAGCTGCGGTAAACTTTACACATGTTGACATTGAGTCAAATCTTAAGCTGAAGTTCTGCACAACAATTCCCAAGCCAAAAAAACACACATATTTTACAAGAATGATCCGTTTCTGGGCTAAGAGCTGTAACCTGACAATAACCTTAAACAAATTTAACATTTAAAACCAAAGGTGACTCTCTCCTTTCTTAACTTTAGGTCAGACTCTGAGTGTTAAAATACAGCACATTGTTCTCTAATCTGAATACTCAAGGCTGCTGTCAGGGAAGAGCTGTTTAACACAAATTCAGACACAGTGGAAACAGATATTTTACTCATGACCCTCTGCATAACTTTAACTAGCTTGGGGCATCTTCAGCGGGCACAGATTCACCTGTAGAATCGGATTCCTGTGAAGCAAGCCGAGCAGAGCTGCCAAGTCGCTTGAACATTTTATATCGCTGAGCTGATTTCTGTGTTACAACCTTGTCCAATCCCTGCTGCATTTTCTTATTCAGACCTTGCTGCACAACCTAAACTACAAAGAATATCTAAAAAATGATCTTTGACAGCAAGTATCACCACAAAACTAATGTACCCATGGCCCTGTAACCTGGTTCCTTGAAACAACAAGGTCCGGGACCAAAATGGGTCATGGGCCTACTTGTGATGTGTCCCCTCGTGACAGAGTATCAATGTGTATCCATGACTACAGGTCCCCGGACGGCTAATTAATTTCTGCTCCGAGAGCTGGGCTGAAGAAAAAATGTTGCTTTATATTCCTGTCCAAAAGTTTCTATGTGCTGTAAAGAAGGTCAGGACACGCCCATTAACATCATAACCCCGACTGTGCTCACTGTTTTGGTTCAATGAGCAGAGTCATAATGAGAGCGGGTCCTCATTTCCATTCAGCAGAGCAGCTTCATCATAACAGCTCCTGACGGTCTCGCTTCGCTTGCGGTTTCACTTGTGCCATAACCTCCTTAGCCCTACGTTCACCTTAACCTTAATCCTGTTATGTAATCTGTCATTGATCTCAATTATAATGGAAGGGAACAAAGTGGAAAGGAGCCATCCAACAAGCGTTTACAGGTGGAGCCAACTGCCCGTGTGATCATGTGATTCAGACACACGGAGCCACGAGTGGACAGAGAGCTGGAAATTACAAATCAATTTGCTGATTCAGTCATGCAAAGTTTTAAGCAAGATTCTTGAATTGCACGTCAGTATTTACATCAGTAAAGGGGGAATCATCGTCTGTAAGGGTGCAGCACAGAGTGCTGACTGTGACCGTCGAGACTGTTACCTCCAGTTCAGTACAAAAGTGGATCCATACAAACACTGTTGATCAGATTCATTGCTCAGCAGCCATCTATCTGCAACAGAATGATGACATTATGATTGTTTCTGTGGCTCTCGCTGTCTTTTTACCAGGAAGTAACATGTGAATCATTGCTGAGCTGACAGCGGCGCTCTCAGCCACCAGTTGAAGCAACAGTAAAAGCTGCTGAATCGGACATACAGTGATGATTCAGAGCGATCAGTTTGAAGACTGGTGATAAAGAGGTGTTTGTACATGTACTGAACACTTCCAGAGGAAATGAGTATGAAAAACCATGTGAAACTATCAGTACCATCAGTGAAGGTCCAGCACCGTGTGACTGTCTGTTAATAAACACTGGTGCAACGAGGAATGTTTGCTAATAAAAATCCAAGTCACAAACAAGAATGGAGAGAAAAAAGTATTATATTAATCATGACAGCTCATCAATGTAGTGAAGTTCTTTGGAAGAATTAAAAGCAGCAGCTGCTGTATCGGTGTGCCAGCGCTGTGTGGCCATGAGAAACAGAGACAAGTAAAGATGAGCTGGACGCAGCTGTGCAGGTTATTGAACATCAACAACTCCTTCGTCAGCGTAAAAGCATTAAGTTGTCTTCACCTAACATCACTTGCCACTGCTTTAACGTCAGAAATTGATACTGTGGTGCAACACAAACAAATCCCCTAAATAAAACTGAACACCATGTCAGACTGAATAAATGAAATTCAGTCTGATTATCAGGCTGATACATTGTGACAAAGCCTCCATTTGTAAACTGTGTAACGTGACAGTGGAGACATGTTCTTTACATGCAACAATCAATCCTTATTTCCAAGAGCTTCACTGCAAATTTTATTTTAAACCTTACTTTCAATTAATATGCAAAGTTCCTGCATTTTTTGTTCTTTGAAAAGAGCTTCTTAAAGCTGGTGGCATTAAATATTCATCACTAAATGAGGACTACACAAAGTTCAGAAAAAAGATCCTTAATTATTATTTGTCAGCAGTGACAGTTTGACAGTTGAAAAAACTTCATGTGCGTCATCAGGACTGTGTGGGTGTGGTTTGATAAAACTTGACTGATGGTGCTCCAGATTGGTGTGCAGAAATACATGACATCACCTTTTCCTACAGAGCCCAAACCACATCCCATTAACCACGCCGGCACACACACACACAAGCTGCCTCTGGCCTTTTACTTCAACCAAAGAAAGTGACAAACAAAAGAAAGACAAACAGATTCATACAGTCACTACCTGGAGAGAGCGATCTCGGCCTTCTGCCGGGCGATGTCGGCTGCTTTCTGCGCTCCCTCCACGGCTCGGTCCACCTTCTCTCTGATCTTACTGGCCCGGAGGGGGATCAGGTTCTTCCGTTTGCCGCTCACCAGGATGTTCTGTTTGTACTTCCCTTCCTCTTTGGTGCCATCAGGAAACGTGGTGCAGCCATAGCCGTGGCGTTTGTTGCTAAGCCACTCCCCCTCGTACTGCAGCCCGTCGGACCGCCGACTGACCCCGAAGCCTGTCCGCTTGTCGTTCTTCCACTCCCCACAGTAGGTCTCTGTTGCTGTGGCGTCCACATCGTCATCAGCGACGGCCAAATCTGCGTCTGCATCTCCCAGACTGGAAAGGTGAAAGGTGACATTAGTTGGGTTTGTGTATTTAATCAGTGATCCCACACATAAATCTGAGAGAAGCAAAGGTTTGATCGGCTGGTACGCCATGACAGCTCCGCCATAATGAGACAGAAGGAGCGCTGTACACCGCCGGCAGAAAGTGGCTTTAATGTTCGAGGCTGCTGATGAGTACACACTGCACAAAGCTCTCTGAAGTCACTCGACTGTACCGTCTCAGCCTCCCAATATCCTTTTCACCAGTCTCTGTATCTCATCGCCTTTATGGAACCTGAGATTTCATCAGATGAACATCCAGTATTTACGGAAATTAAGATCCTGCTGTTCTGAATCTCACCAAAGTATGAAGCTCAACAGCACAATGTGTTCCTTTTTTCTTTTGTGCACCAACAGAAAGCTAAAAGTGGCTATTTGAGATTTTTAAGGAGCCTTAGTTACATGTTAAAGCTTCATCTTGATGAACACGTTCCTTTATCTGCTCTGCACTTCTGTGCTCGCCAGACCTGACTAATGTTTGCAAAGAAATTGTAACTCCACCTAAAAGCCACAAAAGTGTGTTTGTACAGGTCTGTTTACATCAAGTGACTGAGACAGAAGCTGTAAACTGATTTATTGGTTGAGGCGGTGGCCAGAGGCAGGCTTGCTGTTTCCTGCTGTGTCCAGCCTTTATGTTACACCAGACTGCAAGAGACTGATTTTGATCCTCACTTGGAGAGAAAGCAAAGAGAGAAGGGAATTTCCAAAAATGTTGAACTATTCCTTCCACAGTTTTAGTGTGCAAAACATCCTTTAAAAAACAATTGAAATCAGAGAGAGTCTCGATTAAATCTCAGCCAACAGCCAACTCACTCAAAATGCTTCAAAGATATTGTCTCCCATTTTCATCTATCTGTCTGTTGATAGGACACCAATTTTTTGGGCCTGCACTCCCTCGTGGTGAGATGGAGAGCTACAGGACAGTCTAACTGAAGTTGGAAGTGAATAATAAGTGTCTTGCTGAAGTAAGACTGACATTGGCGCCCTCAGGGCCCATTAATTAGATCTCTTCTTCGCTTTAGTATGTTTTCACTGGCCTAGCACAAGATTTATTGCTATAATACGCTCCACCAAATGATTAAAATAACATCAATAAATAACTGATTTATTGCATGTTAACACAAATTAATTATGACTGCATTCTGCTTTCATACGTGAGGCCTTATAGAGGCCTTCTGACACGCTACAGTGGCAGAGTGGAAAAAGACCTCGAAGTTTCTCTCCTTGTCAGCCTTGCCAATAATTAATCAGACCTGATAAGCTGCTGTCAGCCGCTCTGCCAACAAACAGGTTAGGAGCTGCTGACTCCTGCTGTCTAGTAATTGGTGCCTTTAAAAATAAGGCATGTCAATCCAGCGTACTTGGAATTTAACCCCAAGTGTTTTCCGAAGGCAAATGATTGGTTCAAAACGTTCAAGACAAAGACGCTGCTGTTGGCACTGTGAATAAAACAGGCCTTTACTTTTCATTTGTGATTCAGAGTACAGCACATCCACCTTGTGAGCTGATGTGTCCAATATGATTGATGACATAACGCAAAAAGTAAAAAACAGAGAGACAGAGATGACAGGATTATCACGAGATAACACGATGTGAAACCGTAAACTTTTTATCAGGCACTCAGCCAGCTGACCAGTAAACTAAACTTTTGACCTATGTGCCGGCTTGAACGGCATGCCAATCCATTTTAGAGACACTTAAGTAGGACAAGGTGCTTGTTGTTGTCTCAATGTCTGCCAGATGAAGGACAGTTTCCTTTCCAAGTACGTCATCCCTCCTTGTCCTCTCACTCCACCTGTCTCTGCACTTTAATTCATTTCATTACCTCATGACAGAGTTGATATGACGCCTTCTCCTCAGTGTCAGCCAGTACAGCACAGGGTTACATATATATACGGTTTAACTGTGCCAGGAAATGGCCTTGAAACTACTTTGACATGTTTACGCATGAAAAAGGAGTCCAGGGCCAAAGGATTTGATGACGTGAAGACTTGAGGAAGAGTTGGCGGTGTTGACAAAAAATTGGATGGAAGATTTGTATAAGATGCCAAACAGAAGACGCATCAGGAAACAAACAAAAAGGGTGTGATTTTGAAACAATATAATATATATAACCTGACAGACAAGAACCTCCATATTGGAAAAAGTAAGATTAGAGTCAGTGCCGCTCCTTCACTGTGCAATAGTAATAAGCCCTATAAACCCTGTTTGAGCACAGCCTCACTAACTAGTGGACCGTGGGACAACCTGACCTCCAGTCGTGCTTGCCCACCACACTAACCCCTCCAACATCTGCTCCTGCTGTTACCTGATGGTGGAGTTGATATCAGACGCAGCAGAGGACACAGTACTCATCCCAGCCTCGCTCCTGAACGAGCTCTGTTTCGACCTCTGGGAGGCCAGAGAGCTCCTGGACTCGGACTTCCTCAGCTTGAGGCCGGACAGGATGGACCTGCGGAACAGCCCGCCTTTTCTCTTCCCCTTCAGCAGCTCAGCCTCGCTGTGTGCCGTCAGCACGAAGCCTCCACGAGACACGGCGGGGCTGCTGCCGCTGCTGCCTGTGCTGCACATGGAGACGCTGGTGGTCAGTGTGCCAGGAACAGGTGGAGGACCAGGAACCACCGCCCCGGTCCGGTCCAGCAGTGCTGTGCCATTGCTGTGCTCCGAACCGGAGCGGAGCGAGTTTATGGAGGTACGGAGAGGGGAGCGGATGACGGCCGCCATGCCGTATGGGACACTTTGACGGACTCCGTAGCCATGCCGCATCCCGCCAACCCACTGGCCCTGAAATGTTCCTAAAAAAGAGAGAGAATGACTTAATAAAGAGGCATGTTATCTAAATGCATTTTTTTTAAATGAGTCAGACTGATTATTTTTAGGAAGACTGATAGGACAAAAAGGTTTTTATCATTTTTGGTTATACAACACTACAGTGAAGATGCCCTTTGATAAAAGACAGCTAGTGAGCTTGACGTAAGAAACTGAATTTGAAACCGTAAAATATTCTTCTTTTCAACTGACTGCACTTCACATAATGGCTGCTTTCATACAAATAAATGAATGCAAACTATAGAACTCACACAGGCTCAGATAAGACAATGCCAAATTGAGTGGTGCCGAAGCCCCCAAGGTCACAGTGTATCAGATGGATTTTGGTCATTTCAGTGTCAGAAACTATAACTTCAGTCCTGTTGCAGCCTGATGATCAGACATGACATCATTGTTAACTGATGTTTTGTTTTGTTGGAGGCTGAAGTAACGTATCCACCAACATGGGGAGCACGAGCAATGGATATAAACATAGCTAACATAGGTGAGTATCATCCTTCAGGACTGTTTCATGAAAAATTCATGGCCAAGCCAGTGACGTCAAGCATGAAGAGTAAGTTCTTCACTCTTTAATTCAGTATCACAGTTGTTTCCAATCTACATGTTTTATGCATGCATTTATGAAAGTTATGAAACTGATCCAAAAAGCTGTCAAATAATTTCAGTGCAGTATAAAAAATGCTTAACTTGCACATTTGATAACATATAAGTTGGTGAGTAGTAGTACTGCACATGGGAGTGGCTTCCTTTTGTCTGTCCATCCAGTCCCATTCATTCACATCATGTCTCTGCACTACCCGCACTCACTGCTGCATAATAGTCCTTACATCCTCATGTTGCTCAAAAGTAGGGCATCTGAGTGTGTGTGTGTGTGTGTGTGTGTGTGTGTTTCCATCATTCCTCTCTCTCTCACTCACACACACTCTAACGGAAGTGTGTGTTCCAATAGGAGTGCAAGTGATCCATCCCGCCTGCCCGTACCTCTGATGTAACAGCACTCTGATTCATTCTGTAGCAAACGCACTCGCTCTGACCAAACTACATGACCATATAAGGCATGCAACCATGTTCTCTGTCTCTATCGCAAACACACACAAACATTTCCCTTGTGGGCTCAAGTGTCAGTGAAGTAGGAAGTGCTGAATGGAGCCAATGTTATAAGCCAATCGTATTCTTGCTTACGTTCTGAGACACGCTCAAACACACGCACAAAACAAGCACATCCACAGTGCTGTTAAAAAAAACTTGAGTGAGAGGTGGTGTTGTTTCTGAACCTGCCCTCGTCATTAGGAATATGCTGCCTCTTATCCCTCATATGCAGACACAAACAACACAAAAACAGTCTGTGTCATGGACAGCTGGCCAGCACATCTGGCCCGGCCTTTGTAATCACGTCAGTACGCAGCTGTACGACCATACGACAGGCAGATCAAAGAGCACACACACACAGACACACGTGCAACAGCGTGATTACCATTTAATAAAATGGCCGTCAGAAAGCTTGAGCAGGACGGTGAGACAGTCGGAGCATCACCTGTGTTTCTGCTGACAGTGCAGAAAGATTTGAATAGAAATCACCTGTCTACGCCAGGTCATATTTGTGGTTATAACATTCCTAAAAAGTTGATGTTTATAATAAGAAAAAAAAGAGCGAGTGACGCATAATAGCACAATAACTGTGCATCCCACTCCCACACTACTGTACCAGGTTTTAAGGATTTAATATGTAATGTGAAAACTTAAAAAAAGAAGTAAAGTAAAAACAGTATGCGTACTACAAACCCCTTGAATGGGATTTGAAAAACAGTTTGGGAAATGTGCTCAGTCTTCTTCTTGTTGGACGTCAGATGAGAAGATCAACACCACTGAATGGCTGTGTGTTCAGTCTGAAGCTGGAGTTAGCAGCTGGTTGATTTAACAAAGTATAAAGACTGAACCAGGGGAAAGATAACCTTGTTCTGCACAAAGGTAACACAATGAGCCTACCAGTAGCTTTAAAGCTCATTAATTAACTGACTATGCCTTAATCCATAGCCATTTAACTGGGGGCTTGTGGCACTACTTTCTGAAGTCTTTCGTGACTGTGAGGTTGCAAAGCAGCCAGAAGAGACTCCAGGACGTGACTGCAAATCATCTCTTAAAACACTATTTGATTTATGTACAAATTAAACACAGAGGATACAGCATGTTTTTAGTGAGTGGTAGAGGTGGACAGAGTCGGGTTTGCCTTTTCTCCTTGTTTCCTGTTCTTTATGATAAGCTAAGCTAACTGGCTGCTGGCTGTGGCTGCATCTTCACATTATGGACATGTAAACTTTTCATCTAATCTAATGAGAACATGAACAAAAAATGACAACTACTTATTCCCTGTTACTATACAGTGCCGATTTCTTACAGACGCTGATGCTAACTGCAATAACAGTGTACTGTAAAGACTGTGTGGTGCTGTGTGGTCTTAGCATCTAGTACTGAACTGAAACATAGCAGTCAGTCTTCAGTTTGTCCAATGTCACTCATCCCACTATATATTTTGTGTAGGAATGGAGGAAACATGAGAAATGTTACACAGTTTTACTGTGTTAATAAATAGTGTTTCGTCCACACCATCTACTACTGTAAATGTCAGAAAAACCCTCTCAGTGTAACACAATGCAGTTCAATTCAGCACAAACTACAGCTCCGCAATGACCATTAAGTTGAAGTAACACCTCTCTAAAACAAAAAGTGAACATTATAATCTATCAGGACTTTTCTATCAGACTACTACTTTTAGAAAGGTGTACCAAAGACACTGGCATTGGAGTGTGTGCGTGGATAAATGTGAAGCAGTGTGTGGGATTTTCATGATTTCTTGGAAGTATAAACAGCCTTCAATCAGCAAAGCCTGAGTAAATGAAATATTCAGTGGGGCACTGGGCTGCTTTTCCAATGTGGGCCTGTCGCTCTCCATGGTGCTGAAAAATACAGCGAGAGGCAGGCTGTTAATGGTGATATTCCTTCAAAACCAAACCCATTTACAGCTTTTATGTGAAAAAATGCATTATATGGGAACTCAAGAAAACATAAGCATCTGCCAGAGTGAGCCAAACACTTTACAAAGTCAGAGTGAAGGAGTGCATTTTTCTGTTTTGAACAGAAAGGCCAAATGCTTTACATGCTTTGTGACAAGAGAGGGGATCCTCTCATCATTTTCTATATGAACCTGTCGCAGCTATAAAAAAAGAGACCTCTGGATATTTAAAGGCCTCAACCCCCGGCATGTAGTTGTGAGAAGAATCCGCTTCACAACTCGCATGCCAAAACGATTTCACTGATGCTGCCTGGAGGCCAACAGGAAGCACTCTCCAATCATATGGGCCTATAACCGAGGCCGCGGCAACAGCGGGCACGAGGCAGCTGCACGGAAAGAGTTAACACGGAGAGATCAAAGCTGCGGAAACATCACAGAGGCACAGTGATTTGATCATGCGCCAACCCCCCGGCTGAATTCATAATTGTCTCTTTAACAAATGCACGCGTCTGTTCTCTATTTCTAGGTTAAAAACCATCTGTCTCGTAGGGTCTGCATTTCATTCTAAGGATACAGCAGGAGAAGACACTTGTCGAAAACTGTAAATTCAGCTTGTTTGTGTGAAGGGTGCTTCCCTTTTTTCTGCCTCTTTGTCTTTGTCTTTGGAGTTAAAGCAGTTTGTATGTGCCCATAATATTACTCCTGTCACTACTTTACACCTCAAAATATTAACTTGTGAAGCTCAGCACGAAGAAAGAGTAAGCGCGGAGCAAGACGGCCCATGAAGGAGTTGAAATTGGTTATTTTATGAATTATTAATGTGTTGTTCCAACCACGTCAGCACCTGCATGTTGGTGGAGTGTCTGTGTCTGAATATGCGAGAGAAACGGGGAGGGAGAGTAATATTAGACAACACAAGGTCACGTTTCTCACACCTTTTTCTTCTTCTTCTTCTTCTTCTTCTCACATCGTTTGTGCTTGTGGAGTTTTCTGTGGTAACAATATTAATTCTTAAATTCTTATTCAGAGCTTCATTACCAAAGCTAAGAAAATTTAAATGACAACAGGTATAATAATATTAACAATACTACTAATACTACTACTACTACTACTAATAATAATAATAATAATAACAATAATAATAATAAGAAGAATAATAATAAGAAGAAGAATAGAATGTACAGAAAATGTCAGGGTGTGGCTGAATATTATGTTAAATGTAACTTAAAGAGTAAAATAATTTTAAATGTTGTAGCTTTGTTGTAGCCATGCCATCCCAAGTGCTTCCAGGGCAAACTCCCTCATTAGTATGTCCAGTGGTGCAGGGCAGACTTCCAAGATAGATATTTAGAGTTTTTATGTTTCAGACAGCCCTGCTAATCCTCACTACAAACATCAAACCACTCCCATTACATAAGCTAAAGCCTGCAGTGGGCTTGTTGTGGTAGTACAGGAGGAGCACATTAGCAATGGCCCAGAAAACAAACACCAAAGCAGAATGCATGTGTCATTTCTGAATACTTTGATGACTGTACGATCGGAGGTGATGTGTGGGTCTAATGCGCAGTGCTTTTAGGAGAGAGAAGTAAAACTGCATATGTAAGAGTGTGTCCATGGAAGGGGTGCAACGAGGGAGGAAAGGGGGGGAGGGGGGGGCAGGGGATTCATATTCATATATTTCTGATTGTCAAGTGATGCCAACTGTAGTGTGAGAAATGCCAAAGAAAAGGAAAGAGAAACCACTTTGCTAGGATGACCCATAAGATCAGGGGAGAGCAACGAACCAGCTGGGGAGAAAAGCAACAACTTCTCAGGACAGCAACACAGATTGTAACCTGCTTGTGAGACAGGTAGACAGGACGGCTGACAGGCAACAAGCCATCCAGTCAGGCAGGATAAACAGACACCCAGAAGACATGCTGGACAGCCACACAGAGGGACAAGTTAAACTACGGTCAAATCACCCAGCGCTAAAACCAAGTCAGTTCAAAGCTAAACCTCTGCCTGTGTAAATCACTGTGTGGGACCATTATCCGGTTAAGAGATTTTGCTTAGGCCCTTTTTCTGTCTGAGTCTTTCAGATTTCCATTTGAGGATTATTTATCTGCTAAAAAATGTCATGAAAAAGACCCATGATAACGTGTTGGCATGCCGTTGCCCTGAACATTTGAAAATGTCCATACTTGGTGTTATGTAACTCAAGTAACTGGGTTTCTGACTTCATGGTATATCATAGTTTTCCAAAGACAAATGGATGGCCCAAATCAATTATGGATGTGAAAAACAAATATATCAAGAGATTGGCAGAAACACTCAGTACCTCAGTAATAACAAACTGGCAGTAAATCTATAAGACATTTGCTTTCTGGGCCTACCACATTTTTTAGATGTTGAGGTCAGAGAGACTTGAAAAGTTTGATTTCCACAATAGCCATGATGTTCTTCAACATCCACACACCACTGAACCATTCAAGACACAATGAAAGAAAAGACATACTGTGTCTACTGAGAACAAAAGTGCCGAGTATTGAGGATGGATTAAAGGATTTAAAGGTGCCCTTTACCAATGTATGTTTACATCAAGTGTTTCTTACCCAACACTTATGTGTATATTCTTGAGGCCTCACAAAGTGTTCATAAAACATCTGCAAAGCCACTTTCAAATATTATCAATCCCATATCCATAATTGCCAACTAGCTGTGCTTGTTAACCCTTAATGTAGGTTGTGTCACCGTGTGTGTGTGTATCCTGGTGCATTGAAACAAATCTGGTCCCCATCAACATAAATACCACAATATAGAGCGACTAGTCCCAATACCTTTAATGTTCAAACATTATTTAAAATGCTGGTGTGAGCTGTTAGCCTGATGGCCCTGCACTCAAATGTGACGACCCCTAAGTTAAAGGATGGCAAAAAGACCAGCGAAAGATAAGAAATGAAAAATTCAAAGTGAACAGACAGCAAAGGTAAAAAACCAAACAAACAGGAAATCTGGAAAGGCATCCCTACTATTAACACCATGGTGGAGATGCACTGCGCTTTATTTCAGCTCAGGAATACAATACTGGGCAACCTCAGAAACTGTGCGAATTGCAGAGCGATCGTACTGCTATCCACACCAGCCAGAGTGCTTAACAGGATCATCTTGAACAGAATAAAGGAATTAGTCAGCATTCGGCTACAGGAGCAGCACTCTGGGTTTCACAAAGCTCAGAGTACTGTACAGACCAAATTACAACCCTGATGGAATATAGCTTTCTGCTCTATATCCATTTCATTAATTAAGAAGTAAATGAAGGCAGGGCAGGGAGACTCTTTGAGGTATTCCTCAACGTTGTGGAGCAGTTTGTCAACGGTGTCAAAAACACATGAGGCAATGACCGCAATGTAGTCGAGAGGACGACTCACAAACTGTTCTGAGGTGAGAACCGAGGTCGAGGATGCTGCTGTTCTCTTTTCTGCTCTTGCTTTCAGTTAAAGACATTAACAGAGGACAAGAATTTGGGCACACCTGGGCAGCCGGTACTCTGCAGATGACTTACTGTCATATGTCGTAGTCAGCAGAGGCGTGAGGAGACCAGCACAGCTGCATCTCACTCTTAAGATAAACTGGCCTCGACAACCACAGAGGAAAGACCAGGATACCTCGACGTAAACACACAGAGGCAGGTGGCTGACAAGTGAGCAGGACAGATGCTGCGATAAGAGCAAGAAGTGACAAGACAAAAGTCTGCAATCGAACATTGGAAACATCAAGAAATCCCAAGATATCTAGCAATAATATAAAGTCAGACTGCTTTGTGGACATAGAGGGTCACCACCACTGTCGTGAAGAAAGAGTTTCAATCATTCAGTACATGTCTAAAAAGATTTCTGTGGCTGATAATATGATAAAGTGATAAACCTTTTGAAGACAAGGGGATGAAAAGACTGACTTAGAGAAACAGTTGGTAACGTGAATGACTGAATCCTCCTGAAGCTACAAACCAACCAAAGCAGAGACGTGTGGACAGCTCTCTGCAGCCGCAGTACCAAGGGACCTACTGTCATGCTAAGGACACTTTAGCAGCGCTCATGTTTGCTGACAGAGGGACTTGAACCGTGACCCGTTGGTGTTGTCTGAGACTCTGACCTCATATGTCTTGGTCTTGTCTAAAACTATTTCATCCTGTAAGTCACATGTATAAAAAACTGGGCTGGGCATCTTGAGAGGAAGCATCCTCAATCTGAACATAATCTAATCTACATGCTCGGCTTCTGGTCCAAAGAGACGTGTTTGAGTTGCTGGATGATAGAAAACAGAGCGGTGCTGTTAGCTGAAGAGCTTCCTCCCACACGCTCAAACAGGCTGCAAATATATTCTCTCAGATATCTCTCCTATGAGCACCTGACATCGAGCCTCCAAAGCTGGCGTCTCACCATGGCAGCACAGGACACAAAGGAAGCAGGGTTTGGACTTCATCTGGCCCACCTATCACGTCTCAGTGCAGATAATATATGTAGTTGCCGGGTGTGTTTAAACATGAGAAATGAATTTATTATGTCGGCTTACATAACATGGTCAGAGCTGGAATAATTACCACGCTGATAGCAGCCTTTAGCGAGCTAGCGAGATATGTTAATGTAGGACAATTATAATGTTGTTGTAGCGTATTTGCCAACAGCTGGGGGACAGGAGGGAGGTTCCTGGATGCTGCTGAGCCGCCGCGAGCCTCATTTAATGAAGCATCTGCGATTGGATGTGCCCCCATATAAACACGTTTTCTGGTCCTCGAAACGTTTGGTGAGGCCTCGGTGCGAGGTGGAGCGAGGGGCTGGCTGGCAGTGTGTGTGGCGTATTAGCTGGTGAGACACAACAAGCGCCGCCGCTGTAATCTGTGGCTGCTACTGCTGTTGTACACAGTGACAGTTGTAATCTCTGCTTCTCCCTTTGTGACTCACTTCTCACTGAAATGATTACTGACGCCGTCTTTTCATTTTTCTACTTCACTCTCTCTCTGTCTTTCTTTCCTGTGTGTGTGTGTGTGTGTGTGTGGTTGGTAATCAGTCAGCTTAGCTCTTCATCTCAGTAAACACCATTAGCCCGGAAGGCCAAGCCAGCCAATCAGAGCCCGGTAGAGCCGGCTGGGCGGCCAATAGCGGCGAGGAACACCGAGTCCCTCGTGACACTCTGACCTGCTGCATGTCGGTGAGCGTTGCTATGGAAACCCTACTGTACAGAGCGGCTCCGTGGAAATGCAGTGAAGCGAGGGAGGAAAGAGAGAGGTGGGAGGAGAGGAGAGAAGAATGTTGGCAAACGTAGGAGAGGAACGAAAAGCCAAATAAGCAACGAAACGATAGCAGAGGAGTGTTTCCCAGAAATGTAGCATCAGGTGTAGTTGGAGGGGAGAGTGGGCCTGGCAGTCACTTTAGACCTGACTGTGGGAAACCTAGCTGGCTCTAAAGTGCACCGCTCGTTCCAAAAGTATGTAGGCAGCAGAGCATCTTTGAATGCTTTGGCTCCTGACTCTTATTGCTTTGGACATGACAGAGCCCTGAGGACGCAACGATAGACTGTCAGCTGCAACCACTTCAAGAACTTTGACCTTTCCACGGGAGAGTTTGCTCCACAGTGCCAATGCTATTCAGAGGCATTAACATATTCAGCAATTTTACAATCAAATACTCTCCGCATGTGACGATGACGACATTCTGCATAATAAAGTCCCCGCCTTTATGACTTATTTAGCGCTACTGTATTTTACATCCTGGTACACAAAGAAGATCCGTGAAATTATAAAAGACTGACAGGTGAGTTTCATGACCTGTCTGGGTTGCAAAACTGTAAAACTTTATCAGAAACACAGCTGCCATGGCCCTGAAGGCTACACAGGACGAGTGTGCAGTGACATGGGATGGCAGCAGACAAAATGCTTTGCTATGGTAACAGCGAAAAATATCATTCACATCCTTTAGCAAAATATGTATTGACAGATCAGCGTTATATAGTGAATAGCTTTTCACTCAGGCATCAGCAAACAGATGAAGTTAGCCACTAGCTGGTTAAGACAGTCAAACGTTTAGCTGCTGTGCTTTTCTCAGGTGGTGGTGGAGAACGAGACAAGACACATAAAAAAAGGGAGTGACAATAAATGAAATGTGTATGATTTTCTTTCAACAGCACTAAGCTACAACAGGTTCAGTCCGCTGAGTGTGAAATGTGCAACTCCTAATTAAAGTAGGAATTTAACAGATATCCTATGGAAAACTATTTTTCTCTTCACTTCACAGTTCAGCTGTTATGTCGAGTTCGCTGCCGTACCGAGACCAAACGCACTTCTAGAAAGTTCTCCAGAGGTTTTACACGGCCGTGCTCTGGAGCTGTGGAGCAGGGTGACTTTAGAAAAACAGAATCGAGCCAGCTGATACGACATAAAGAGAGAATGAATTAACGCAGAGCTACAGAAAGCCCATGGATGGAAGTGAGCCATGTGACAATCACAAGAGACAAGTAGGGTAAAGTTTACGGCACTGCTGGCAAAGCATTAAACAGATTATCAATGCAGTAAACACACTGCCCTTTGAACACGTTGGGATTCATCATTTTTAAGTTGTTTCTGTATACATTTCTGTTAAATTATGTGGCTTCAGCTTGTCTTTATCTTGCATTTTTATCACCTGACAGATTTATATGAAGGACAGATGCATGCTGTTTTAATAAGGACACTGTGTACTGTTAGGGCAAGATAAACACTCATAACTAGGCCAATCTCTGCTGCATTTACAGTATGTGGGTTCAAACACTTCACAGAGCGACAGTGTCTCTCCGACACGCCTCTGGGAGGTTTTCTTATCACTTTTTTCTTTTTTTTTGCCATCCCTTTTTGTCTTTTTCTGTCTTTCTGTAACGATCTCTCTCATCCCCTGATTAGAGTGTGTCTCTCATGATAATCATGATAATTATTCAACCAGCCAGCCATCTTTCCATTATCTGGTCCGTTCATCCATCAATCTGCACATCTGTCGATCCCTCTATCCCTCCGTCCATCCGTCCGTCCGACCCATCTGTCCGGTTATCTATCACGCCAACTTATTCTCTTTGTCCTGATTCAACCCCTCAAACCCGTCTGGTCCTATCAGGTTGCTTGGGACGCTGTGTGTATGTGTGTTTGTGTATGTGTGTGTGTGTGTGTGTGTGTGTGTGTGTGTGTGTTCAGAGCAGCGTTGTAAAACGGCCTGCTAGTTGTAGAGTTATGTAACAAAGCTTTATCTGCATGTGTGCTACTGTCAGCTCTGTTGCTTAAGTCACGCCACCAGATTTTGTGTGTGTGTGCTTTTTTGCACGCACATAAAATCATGTGTATGCTCGGACGTGTGTGTGTGTGTGTGTGTCCGCGTGTGTCTATTTTTAAGCAGCAATCCATATGGTGTTTGTCTCTGAACAGTGACTGAACCGAGCCCCGGTCTGAGAGACTCAAAGTGCATTGATGGCTTCGATTTCTATTTCAGGGCAAATCTGACGCAAATTCAAAAGATCTACATATGAAAAGTCCTTTAAATCTTCAGATGTGCAAAGTGAGGAAAGTTGTTGTTGCCATAATTAATATTTTAACTTCTTCCTTCAAGTCATCATATGTCAGATATATTAAAGTGGCCAACCCTTAATTTCACAAAAGTGTCATAATCAGGGAAATTGTGTTGACTAAAACAAAACACTATTAAAAGGTCATTTTTCACCAGAAGATATCCTCTGTGTCTTAACCATATTTGTTTGGGACTGCAATGCCAATCTGACAGCCAGCATGTCAATCAGCTTCTACAGACTTGGTGATCCTGTGATTTTTCCTCTAGCTCCACCATGAGGTCCACATTTGTGGTTTTGAGTGAAACGTCACAATGACTGCTGGATGAACTGCCATCAGATTTAGTACAAACAGTCATGGTCCCCAGAAGATGAACCACAGTCACTTCGATCCCCTTTTCACTTCACTTCCTCGTCAGTTTAAAATGCTCTTTTCCTTCATTACTTTGGATGATTATAGTCAGCCTCAGCTATACTTCCTTCATGATATTGTTGTGATTTATAATTACAGGAGCTCAGCATGTTTGCATTGTCATGGTGAGCATGTTAGCAACTTCATTAATTGCATCTCATTTGGTACAACAGAATATTTGAAGATTAGCCTCCTACGCTGCTGCTGAAGTGTGAATCCTTTGTTCTGCTGACAAAAAGGAAGGAAGGAAGGATTTGATGGCTCCAACACTTTCATCTGTTTTCAAAAACACTTTTTCTGGAGACTTATTACTTGGGAGCCTCTGTCCTCCTCTGTCCGTCTAACCTTTTACTCATCCCTTAAGACTGCATGTCCTGAATTAAAGGCCTCCAAACACACAGTGTGTCCTCCTGCAGCTGAAGTGAGGTTTGGAAGGAAAGGATGAGGAGGAGAAGGACAGAAAAAGTAAGAGTGAAGAGGGCAAAAATTAGAGAAGAGGCTGAGAATCATTTTCAAAGCGTGTCCTGATGTGACCTCCTGCCTCTGCACGTGTGTGTGTGTGTGTGTGTGTGTGTGACAAGACACACGGCAGATGAAAGGATGACCTGAGAAGACCTCTCGACAGACTCGTCCTGTTGTGTATCTGTCATCTCTGCACCTGTCAATCATCTCTCCGGTAACGAGTCATTAGCACCAGTTCCCTCCTACTACTGTTTGGTTCACACTTCCTGACACAACCCATCCCCAAAACACCCACAATGCATCTGCCCATGTGTCTCTCCTCGCCGTCTTACCTCCATCCGAGTACGTCTCTGTTCCATATCCGTCCTGCAGCCCGTTGTTCCACGTCCCCTCGTACTTCCCGCTCGTCCCCGTGCTCTCTCGCAGGCCGTAGCGTCCCTTAAAGCCGTGCGTCCACTCGCCCTTGTACACCCAGCGGCCTTTATTCTCGACGCCCACGCCGTGTCTCTTGCCCTGAGCCCAGGTGCCCTGGTAGGTGTTCCCGCTGGGCCAAGTGTAGACGCCCAGCAGCTCGAAGCCGTGGGCCCAGGACCCGCAGTACTCGCCCTGGCCCTTGGGTCCCGTGCAGATCCCGTGGCCGTGCGCCTTGCCCTCCTCCCACCCTCCGCAATATGACCCCCCATCGTCAAAGTTGAACCTGCCGCCAGTGGACATGCATGAAACAGGTCTTGGCAATTCCCCTGAAGCCTCGACAAAAAGAAAAAGAAAAGAAAAAGAAAACGAAGGGAGGAAAAAGAAGGACAGGTTGGTGCTAGGACCAACTCATGGAGGGTGGTGAGGTCAGGGGTGAGGAGGAGGAGAGGGCGGGAGGGGGAGGGAGAGGACTCCCTCAAAAATCAAGCAACGCCACCCCTCGTTTTCGGCCGCTTTGGAGAGGAGGAAGGAGAGACTGGGGTGAACGGCAGAACTTGGCCCCTCACAGGGGTGTCAGGGGTGTCCCGGCTCGGTGGGAAAATGGTGACGCTGTTCACACCATCTTCTTGGTGGCTTTCTGTGGCGTCGGCTAGCACTTCCCGGCTCCTCTGTGGCAGATGCTGGTGAGAGAGCAGGAGAGTGGGCCCAGCGCTGCCATTATCCTCTCTCAGCAGGAGTTTAAACCATCAGGCAGCCTACACAGTCTACCACACACACACACACACACACACTTTTCCTCCTACTCCTCTCCTGCTTTCCGCTCAGACCCCCGCGCTCAGCCGCCTCCTGCTTGATGATGCCTCCACCTCTCTGGGGTGTAGAGCCAAGAAGTCTCCCTGGTGGCAGCCCTTCAAACCACCAAGCCTCCAGCATAGGAGCCACCCTCCGGCTGCCTGATCAACAGCGAGGCCCAGACTGGAGCTGTGACATGATTTGTGAAGGAGAGAAGAGAAAAAACTATTCTCCTCAAAATGTTCTTTTCTTCAAGCCCACTCCTGCTGATCAGACAAAAAAAAACATTTAAAGTCAGACTCTGTAGCTCACTTCAGGCTTCACCATCCTCTTCTTATTGTCAGGCTTCACACACACGCACGGTGCCTGGTTGCACAGCGAAGGCGCACACACACACATATGCATAGAGAGAGGAAGAGACAGAAAAATGGGGAAATCACAAAAGGTAATCTGCCTGGCTGCCTTCTTTTTCTTTTTTTTTTTGTCTGTCCTTTTCTTGCTGGAGAGCAGCAATGCAGTCTCCTGCCTTATGCACACACACACACACACACTTTTTGACAGCAAGTGCGCACACACAGACAATGAAAATAAACAACTGAATTGATTAATTCTCCTCCTCTATTCCCCCCCCTCTCTCAGTCTGTCTGCAGGTCTTTAATCCACTGCGTCCATAAGTGGTTTATCCTCTGCGTGTGCTGCCTTCAGGTAGCCTGCTTGATGAAATAACATCCATCTATATGATCCTGTTATGGTGAGTTGTGTCCTCCTCAGCATCTCAGCTCGTCTCCATGTCTCCCTGTGGAGCACCGGCTGACGCACAGCCTGCCTTCCTGCCTGCTGTCTTGGTCTTACAATCTCTTCTCCTCCTATGGCTGGATCTCTGTATCTCTCTCTCTCTCTCTCTCCTGATCTGTGTGTGTGTGTGTGTGTGTGTCTCAGAAATCTGCTCATTAGAGAGGACTGTTCCAATGCAGCCTACCAGCCTCCCCCTCCTCCTGCTCAATAGCACACTCCAGCTCTTAAAGAGACACACACTCTCATCTCTCTCTGTTCTCTTCCTCCCTCACCTGTAGCTCTTCATCACTCGCCCTTTGTCTTCTCTTTCTGCATCTTGTCTCTGCTGGCTGCCTTCATCTGAAGGTTTAGTGACACACACTTCATACCTTAGAGGAAAATGTGAAAATGTTCCTAAATACACCTGGAAAGATTTCTTCACAGAGTTAGATTAACAGGTTGACACCACGCTCATGTCTGTATGATATTTCTAGTCTCAAACTAATCAGCTCCTGGCTCCATATTTCCTGTACAGACGTGAGTGTTGTATCAATCTTCTCGTTTGTCAGAAAGCAAATATATGTATATGTAAAAATGAGGAGAATCTCCTATTCATACTGATTGGTGTGCTTAGATTGATGTAATGCTAACACTAATGTTAGACACAGTAATGTTCACCACAATCTGAGCCATCATCATCATCATCAACAAAACAAGACTGAAAATGTGACACCGAGAGCAGCAGATTCATTTTAGCTTTCAGCATAACAGCCAGATTTGAATGTGTTTGGTGGTAATCTGCATTTTCTATTATGTCACAATATGTACATAATTAAGAGGGATACCTAAACATAATGCTTTCTTCTACATGTGAATCAGATCCAGATGTAAATACCTGGAAATAAAAGCTGATGTTGATCTCTCATTAAAGAGCTTGACTGGTACTAAGATATACGTTGCATTGCCACAAAGCAACACAGAACAAAAATTATTTGTGTGCAATGCTAAAAAAAAACATATTAGTTGTTTCTCATCCATATTTGTGTACGGCATCACAAGGCATCATGTGTTCTGCAATACCATCCATGACCACGACATGGAAACAGTCACAATCGCTCATTTAAATTTTACCAGGTGTGGTTTGTAGCACCTTGTTTTGTGTTGGCACTCCCACTGACAGACTGACTCCATTCACAGGAACAAGAGGACGGCGTTTTTTGGGGGTTTTTTTACACACTGCTGTTTTTGGAGTTATGTCAGCTGATGACTGCTCTCTAACTGCAGGTATGACTGTATCAGCTGATTATCAAATAGCAGCAAAGAATGGCAAGTCTGATTAACTTAAATTTAAACGTTTAAAGTGTTGGCAGAGATCGTAGCTGTGCATTTTCCATTTGGACTGAACCGCTCTCACTGCTGCTGCTACACGTTAATTTGTTTGTTGAGTTTTTGATGGGCATTATTCTATCATGTTAATCTGTCATGTTAATCTATCATGTGACTCACCTTGGATTTATCCTGTAAGTGTCTCGCTCAAGGTCATGTCAGCAGTGATGGAGGAGTCAACCAACATCTCCGTCCTCCACACGGCCTCCTAATTTGAGTTCATTTACTTAATTAGCTTAGTTTGTTTTGTGTCGATGTCCAACACTTAACTAATTCTAACAAAACTGATCCAAAGTGATGTTTTACGTCGGTGTGCACAGACAGGAAACTCCCCTCAGGTTCCTCTACCTGCCTCTGCCTGACTGCTCTCTCATCCCTCCTCCTCAGATCACCTCTTTTACACTTTTTCCCACATCCTGCTTTCCCCCGTTCAGCTCCTCCCTGTTGCTGTTGTTGTCCTTGTCCTTCTGTCTGCCAGTGTCTGGGAGAGCTAAGCCAATTCCAGCACAGATTACAGTAATAAAATCACTGTGAGGCTGGGGATTAAGGCTTAGGCCTCTAAACACACTGGTAGTAGAGAGAGAGAGAGAGAGAGAGAGAGAGACGGGGGAGAGGAGGAGGAGGAGAGGGAGAAGGTGAGCAGGTGAGTGAGGGCAGGTTGGGGGGGTTAGTGTGCTCTCCTGACCACAACAAAGGGATTGGGGCTTAGAGGAGTTAATAACACAAGTTACGCTCACAAATCCACAACATCATCTGAACAAAGTCAGTCAGAGCTAAGACGGCGCTGACACAGTCGTGGATAACGCTTACTGTGTCCTTACATGTTTATCACACAAAGTTGAGTCACACACAAAAGAATAATTAGGCTGCCATTTCACTGTGGTTATGTTTCCATTAGGTAAGTGAATCAGAATATATTCAAGAGGATGTAACAAGATTACATAACTGATTTAGCAGCAGGAACTTATATAGCATTTTACTGCTGCATCCCACTTCAGACGTCATTTACGCTGCCTGTTTTTTATACATAACCTTCTTTCTACATTTGTTTCGTTCATTTCTTTCAGCAGTAAGTGGCCACAGGACATTAAAGGTTGATGTATGCTTGAACATACCAGTGCGCACGACGTGTTTATTCATGTCCTGCTCTCACCTCCACACACCACGGCCTGTAGGATATCCAGTGTTGAAAAGTTAATCAGTAACCATGATTATAAGATAAAGATTACCTTCAGCTGTGGACTCCAAAACAGAGATAAATCCTTTGTTTTTTTGTTCATCATCACAGAGTGACACCTTTCAGATCAGAGGTCACCTGTTGTTAATATGAAAATCCTGACTAGTGCAGCTTTAAGAAAATGTGTATTTGTTTGTAGTTATGTCAATTTAACACTAAAACACATTTGTACCTGAAGAATATATGTTTAAGATGGTGTTTGTGAGCACGTCCAGCAACATGTCTGTGGTTTCGTGACTTCACATTTGGACGTCCTTGGCGTTGGAGCCCATGTTGGTGCGTGCCGGTCTTTCCGGTATCGGCCTGAACGAGCTGGTAATCTGTCAGCGTCTCTCCGTCCTGCACTGCGGGCTGCTCCTCTTCATCTGGACACACACAGCTGGGTAGAGAGGTTAATGTTGTTAGTAGCATTTATAAAATGATCATGGTCAAATTTACAGTTTCTATCTGTTTTCCTGTTTCATATCTGACAGATTCAAGTGAACATGAGTGGCTGAGGTTAAGGTTAGACAACTCTTTATCTTAAAAGACAACTTTTCTGGTGCAATTTTCAGCCTGCGGGAGTTAAATCAAATCTGATAAATCTGTTTTTCCTCAGGTGTGTGAATATGACAGTGTGAAAACTAAAAAGATATTCAAAGCAGAACCATCATGTGGGATCAGACAGTGAAGTTAGAAAACGCACAGCCGCTGCTACATCTCAGTTAAAATGGTCTTTCTCTCCTCTGTGTGGGGCGGGTTTATCCAGCAGCTCTCTGTGTTTGCTCACCATCTGGCCCGTCTGTGCAGTGTGTGACATCTCCAAGCAGCCAGTAAGGGTGCTCAATAATTAGGATCAAAAACACTTCTGTAAAACAAAGACAGGTCTGCTTACTTACTGTGCAAAATAAAACACTACATGTTTCATATGTGGCCACTTTAACACCTTATCTGTGATTTCCTGTCAGCCAAAAGTTCTTTTACATGTCGACATGTCATGTATACCAAGTCAAGAAAAAGCTAGAAACATCCAGCTGCCGTGAACTGATGCACTGCTATTCTACAAGTTTCTCCCTCTCACACACACACACACACACACACACACACACACACACACACTCACACACTCACAACAGACGTATCTCTGACGATTACACGCTACGTGCCCCCACGTCAGCAGTGCACCCGAAAAAATCTCTTCAGTTATTTATAAAATCTTTTTTTGTCCCGGAGTTAAAATAAAAAAGGGGGTCGCAGGAAAAAGGGGGGGAGTGGGGCTGTGAAGGCGGGAGAAGAGGAGGAGAGGAAGGCAGCCTCATTCTCGTCCATCTCTTCTTCTCCTCTATTATTCATCAGCCTGCTCTCATCCCTCGTTCAGCATTCTGATGGAGGATAAAATAGGTCAGAGGGAAAAGGCTGCTGCTCGCACTGACTGATGTCTTCCCTCGCGCATCATGCACTGCTCCTCCTCTCCCTTTTCTTCCCTGCCACAGCCACCGCCTTGTCATCCTGTCTTTTTCACCTTCTCCTCTCTCTACGACACCGGCGCCCCCCCTGCTCTCCATCCCTTCACCTCCCTCTCCTCTTCTGATGGCTCCTGAACGCCGTCGCTCCTCAGCTCAGCCCCCCTCCCTCTCTCGCTGTTCTCCACCCTGCCTGTCGTAGAGGAGTGTAACTCCTCGTGTTGTGACGTGTTGCTGCTAGATATCTCCAGGGGGCACACGAGCCATCGTGTCTATGAGGCAGTCATCTTTCTGTGGGGAGAAAAAGTGATGGAGGAGGAAACACCTTCACTTAAACAATGAACAAAAGAGCAGAGTACAGCTGAAAGGTTAAAGAAGGACTTTTTATTTTAGCTATAATTTATTCTCGTCTAATTTTCATTTCTGTGGCTGTTTACGTGGAAACGTAGGAATAACTTTGGATCACTGACACCTACACCTGTTCACAGTGCTGCAGCACTGCACTGATGCTTTTACATGCACGTCTGCTCGGGTTTTCCAAGTTGTTAAAACATTGTTGGGGCTGTTCACAGTTTTCCACCTGTGTGACTGACTGCACTGACAAACACGTCCACCAGATGTGGACAAATCCTACCAAACAAGACACAAGTCCACCGCGGAGTCATCAATGATCAACGTCAGGCTCCAAAGATCATCTGAAGGACAAACTCAATATGTTTAATCATTCATTTATTTTTCACTTGTTAATTACGTTTCATTGTTCCCATGCATGTTTGATTCAGACATCCATTTGCATTTTCTCTCTGTTTTTTCATTTTGTCTTCACTTTCTGTCACCACTTTTCTCCTCTCCACAGCAGGATCATGTTCATTGTTCACTGTGACACAGTTACAGCAGGAAATTGAACTTTTGGATCCACGGTGACATAAACACAGGACAGAAAGGTGTTTAATCAGCCTCAGAGTGGAACTGATCAGTATCATCGTGATGACAATGCATCAAATGACAAGTGTGTGTAAAGTGAAGGTGAACAGTAAGAAACCCAAAGAGGAGTTATCACCTGATTCTGCAGCTCTACAGGAACATTTAGTGTCTTTCAGCTCTTCGTCTTGGTTTTAAGTCGCACAAATGACTGTTTGGATCACTCTCATCATTCTCAATAACCTTGATTCAATATTACGAAGATATCACAAACGTGAAAGTGAATGTTGCTCAGTATCTGAACAGCTTACTTACACAGAAACAAAACCACGAGAAGTTAAATTCTAACGTTCACCTGCTTATTTAAACACTAATTTCTGCTTTATCACACTCAAAACAGACAGCAGTAATTTAGGTAAGAAATGTTCAGTTATTACTGTTGTTTTATTGAAAGTCAATTTTCAACAAACCATAACATCAGGTCAATGTTAAATTATATTCCCAGTGGAATATATTCAAATTTCATCTGATCAGTGGGAGAGAAATAAAGAGGTTTTAAACTTGAACTAAACAGTTATTTGCAGAACGGTTCAAATTACATTTTATAAAAGGTACTTACAAAAAATACAGTACTTGACACATCTCTCTCTCTTACACACACACACTCACTCACACACACACACACACACACACACTCACTCACTCACTCACTCACTCACTCACTCACTCACTCACTCACTCAAACGTTTGGCGTGTCCCACTACTGGTCTTCATAGAAGACTTTAGCCATGGCGAGTGCGACCTTTGTGACCTTTTTATCCTTCGCATCGGGGCCCATGTTGGTACGTGCCAGTCCCATCCAGTACTGCTCTGTGCGGAGCTGATAATCTGTCAGCGCCTCTCCCTCCTGCACCGCGGGGTGCTCCTCTTCATCTGGAAACACACACACACAGTCGGGCAGAGAGGTTAATGTTGTAATATTTTTAAAAAGATCACTGTCAAATTTACTGAGAACAGCGTCGATCTGATTTCCTGCCAACGCACCTTTACAGGAAGCTCATCTGTCAGTCAGATGTGATAGATTCTAGTGTTAGTCCTCTTTATGTTAAAATAAAATAAGTTTCAGTCTGTGAAAGCAAAGGTGTTGTCTCAATCAAATCTGAGGAAATAACTCATTGGGTTATCTCACTGTCGCTCCTGGGCAGGGAGTTTTTTAATAAAGGTGAAGTATTGTTATACATCTACGTGTAGCCATTTCCCCTCAGAGGATCAGCTGTAATCACTGGACTCTTCATCTAGCACCATCAGTCTGTTAGCACGAGCAAGTCAAAGTGCAGGTCATTTAGCTTAAAGCACCACTGAGCTTACAGCGTCAAAGAGCTGCTCTTCATTAGTTAAACTCTGATCCATATTTAGGGGAC
>JBAJHX010000081.1:22322629-22338656 GCA_037176925.1 Amniataba percoides
GCTTCAGCTATCAGACTCTCAGCCTCGACATTTTCTAAACCAACAGTGTTGTTTCATTTTCCAAAAGTTCCTTTTCGACATATTTTTAACTTTTGGTTTGTGTCATGTAATTGAAAAAAATTTTAAAAGGACATTTCAGTGTTTCGTGTTGAGAGAAAACAATAACAGTTCAGTAAACTCAGAGTCGGTGAACCTGCATGAACAAGGCCTAACGCCATGCCAACAAACAAGCCAAAGAATCTACCAAGATTCTGCTTTTGTAAGATCTTTTATTAAAATCTTTAAAACCAAGCCTTTCTCCATGACTCCTGCTAGAAACAATGTCTCTAGACAGTGATGAATCAGCTGTTCTGTTGCACCAATCACATCAGAAAAATAGATTTTCAGATTGTCATTGATTGATTCGGTCCAATGATGTGACGGCAAAGTGAGTGTGTGGATGCAGGGGAATTTCTGAAGGTGTATGACCCACAAATGCTGCCTCATTAGGAATATGTAGTCTATCCAGTGGCTTACTTACTGCCATTTCCTGGACAGGTTAAAGAGCATGCGGGTGTGTGACTGAGGCAGGTGTTGCACTTTTCTTTTCATATTTCATTTTTGAGCTGACAGAAATTGAGAAAATAACGTCCTTCCTGAGGTATTTGAGTTTAAGTCCTTTGAGCTTAAGAAGTGGACCACAAAGAGACTCACTGTGTCACTGTGATTAAAGCTGCTGACCTTGTCCAGGTTAAGGTCTTAAAACAAGGATCGGCCCGTTGAAGTTCCTCCTGTGCGATGTCAGGGTTCAGCGTGCCTCCCCTCATACCTCTCGCTTTACCATGAGGCTGTAAACTTGACCTTGGATCAGTCACCCACTTCCACTCCTGGCTGCGCTGAATGCTCTGAATACTTGAGAGGATTAGTTTGGTTCTATGAGCATTCATCAGCCACATGTCATGTTTACCTCTGTTTTAATCTCCCACTGCACTTTACTTCACATACACATCCACGTGATTATTCACATCATCAACAGCACACATGAGACTCGGGCTAAACACTGCCAGAAAATTCAATCATGAATGTGAAACAGGTGTTTATTGTACTTTAAATAGATATTACGAGAGAAACGCACACTTTTATTTTGGCCTGTAATTTATTTTTATTCTCCAGAATCAAAACAAGACATACAAATATAAAGAGGAAAGGAAGATAACGGCAGCACAGTCGCTGAATGTTGCTCTCCTCACATTTAAAGTCCGGCTCAGTGAAGTCTGCTCTGACTTTACAGCTCTCTGAAACTGAAGTGGACCGACCTCGTGAGACGTTTCCACCACTTTCTGCCCTCTTAGATAAAGAAGTAGAAAAGCAGCCATTGTACAACTCAAAATTTGCTCTGTTTATAATGATCAGAGCAGAAAACTGGTTCTGAAGCTTTACATTTATCTGTCCTCAGGGAAAACCGTCGCACCACGGGGTCCCTGGAAAATGTCACAATGGCTTCATCTGCACAGTGCAGAGCACAAGAGATTCAGAGGCCTCGGCATTTCACATCCATTCAGCTGAGACCTACAAGTGGGAGCCTGAAGTGGGATGCAGGAATTTCCGACTGCCTGCTGGAGTACCGGGCAGAGTCAGGCTCGAGGAAGAAACAAAAAGCACTTAGCGGACATCTTTTACCAATCGGAGCCTTTGCTTCCTCTTTAAAAACCCAGATACGCTCATCCTTCCCGTGTGCTGCAAAGGCCTCGCGGGCTGGATGAGTTCAACAGAGACACAAAGACGACATAGTTCATGTTAAAGTTATGTAGGCACAGAGCTCAATGAGGGTCACAGTGCTGTATCAAGAGAAACTCAGAAATTTGAAAAGCTTTATTTTTGCAGGCATTAATAAAAAAAAAATCCACTTAGAAAAATTATTTAAAACTTAGATAAACAATAAAACTTCTCAATATATCCACCAAAAGATATTATTTTGTGAACAAGAGATGATATTTTAGAACAATTAGAGAGGAGATTTAGGGTTTTTTTCCATTTCCATTTTTCATGGCAGCAGTGCTGAAAGACTGTGTGTCGTGTGAACATCCTAAAAGAGATCAACGGCATCAGACAGTTTAGAAATGTGGTAACTGATTTAATCCATCAGACCTTCCTCTTGTTCTCACACGCTCCTCTTCACATACTTAATGCAGTAGTCACGCTGCTGCTGTGCAGGTGTGGTGACGGTAAACCTGCCAAGGTCGATCAATGAAAACACAAACAATGGCAGGCGGTTTAGAGAAGGACAGACAGAGTTTCCACAGAAGCAAGTTGGTACACAGCTGACGGCGGTTTGGCAGAAGTCCAGTGCTGCAGGACCGAGATAAGTGAAGTTGTTGGTCTAGTTCCCGCCTAAAGGAATGTGAAAAGGAAGACCAGGTGCTATTTTTTACAACTTCCTCACTCTTCTTACCACGTTGGTATGGTTTAGAGTAAACTGGATTCACATTGCGGTTTGTTTGATAGTATGTTTGAGCACATGGCAGGCGTGTCTGTGCAGGGTGTCTTCACCGTCCACTGAAGTAACTCTAGTGCTGATTTGATATGCAAGAATAAAACATGTGGTGGAAGAAAATGTGCACTGTTATCAGGTTAACTGCTGAAGTTGGTCCAGACTGTAATTCATGAATAATTCTGTTGAAACCAATAAAGGAGTTGGAGATAAAGAGAATTTTTAATCTCTACCAGATAAGAAACATCAAGATGTCTGTAACACTCAGCAGTTTTTTTCTACTTATTTCAATCAAATTCATTGCATACCACAGTGCTTATCATCCTGTTTTAGTGCACACTGAGGCTGTGAAAGAAGTTTTCACCCTCAAATGTGCATCAATTATTCTGGACACTTGGGGGCAGTGCAACAAGCTGAACATTGACACAGGTACAATCATTTTGTAAAGCTGTTATGGATCAAATATGAAATAAAAATAATTTTCTAGTTAGCTGGAGCCGTGTGAAATGTCCAATAGTCACTCTGCTTTTAGTTCCTGAAGAAGATGTCTGAGTCTTTAGCAGCAAGACTCAATGTTTCTGCTGCTTCTTCATGCTATGAAACCAAATCTATGAGTTAAAGATGCTGTGTGAAAACACTGACAGCTTTAACTGAAAATAAACTAAAGTGAAAACCATCATGTGCTCGTATGTTTTCTGCTATTTGCTCGTGTTGCTGTGATGAACTTTAGCATTTAGTTAAAGCTGTAACAAAGGAAATAAAAATAAGAACTGAAGGGGAGAAAATAAACAAAACAGACTGAAAACCAAAAACAACAGAACACAAGAGTGGAAAAAAAAACTCAAGATTTATTTGTAAAGCACTTTCCATGAAATGCCCTGTAAACAAATTAGAGGGACTAATAAAAATAAACAGTTTCCTAAAAATAAATAAATAAACTTTCTACAGGTTAGTTCCCCATCGGCTTTGTGCGATGGCTGGAGTGTTAGAAAGGCTCTACCTCTACAAACATACACATTAACCCCTCCTGCATCCAGCAGCGCCATCTCCACGGAGAGACCTCTGCCATGGTTACGTGTACTTTTGGTCCGTTGCCAGGAGGGATGACGTTAACAACACAGCACTATCTGTCGCTGCGTGTGGACAAATAAAACATGCGGAAAAGAAAGAGAGAGGAAAAAAAACTACCAGGACATACTGCGATTGGAAACTGTGCTCCTCCCTCTGTTCTTCAACCAACCCTGACTACAAAATAAAGTAAAAAAATCTGACAAAAACAAAGTTACCCTTTCCCTCTTCCTCTCTAGCATCTCTCTCAGTAGACTGAAGCACGCCGCCGTCTGTCTGCTCACATTTTCCTCTTTGACCTCTCAAAATGTGACAGAAATCCGAAGTTGGACAGAGAAACGTGTGCATGCAAATGTTACAAGTGCCTGTTAGTCCAGAAGAAGAGGAAACCAGAAACTGGCTCAACCTTTAAGGTCGGAAACCGTCTTTCATCTCCACACACGCACACACAGAAAATGCTTCATCATGTAAACACACAAACGCACAGTCATCCACTGCAAAACGAAGAGCGTCAGTTTCTCCCGTCACTCTGCTCTGACTGGACACTGAGGACAGTTGCATGGCTTTATTATCTTACACACTCAGAGTGATGACGATTTAAATGGTGCACTGTGAGATGGGACACTGAGGTATTGATCCCTAAAGAGAAAACAAGAACACTGACCCAAAAACAGAAAAAAAAAAAAAAAACAGCAGAAAAATATGACACACTTTGAAATGTGACCCACATTTCAGTGACAGTTAAACAGTAATTTCCCAGACTAGTTTATGCACCTCTGTCCATCTGACCACATGTTGATTCAATGAGCAATGCAACTTTAATAACGATTAAACACTGCTGAGGTGACATCAGTAGGCTGCACATAGTACAGTATGCTCACGTTTACCACCGAGGCCGGTCTGTAACACTTTAGACATAAACACATAATGAAAAGTAGGCTTCAACAAAAACAAAAACCTTCTCTCCCTCCTTTCTCTGAGGGAAGCATTTTGACCAGACAATGGAGCGAATGTTAAGTAAACTTGGTTTGCCAACTATCCGTCTGCAAGTGTACAGTTGAGCTGATAATTTAAAGTAGGACAGGGCAGCGAGCCGATGCATGATGGGACACATTTGTAGACGGTGCTCCTGCTGTGAAAATGGGAAAACAGGAATCCCTCAAACACTCCAAGATCTTCATTCAACTTCCTTCTACAGCAGCAGAGATTGTTAAAACCACACAGGGTCACAAAAAACAGCAGAGAGCAGGGCTAAAGCTTGACACAGACACCGAGAGGCCACGAGCACATCACACACCCTGGACCAACCACACAGACCACGAACAAAAAGTGCTGAAGACTTGTGATGCTGGGCCACATCACGCTTGTTTCACTTCTACTTGAAATAAGTTGGTTTCTGGAGATAAACGTGAGCTCAGTTTACAGTTGTTTGCAGGTCAATGCGGAGACTGACGGCGACCTTTGACCCTGTCGACCCTGGCGGTTACAACTTCATTCGCCGTTGTAAGGCACAACCTCTGTTATACTTACATGAACTTCTTCACAAAATAAACATCAGTAAAAGAGAACAATTCATTGAAATGCATCGTAAAAAACAACAAGACATGACAGCCTACAGAGGAGAGTTAGTGACTAAAAATAGTCCAGACTCAGTAACGACCCAATGTCAGCAACATAAGAACCAAAGGAAAAACATGTGAAGGCCGCTAACACACGGCAGCCTCACAATGTCTACACGTCTTCATCAGGTCCCTTTCAGCACCCTGCAGACAGGGCGTGTGTGCGTGTGTGTGTGTGTGTGTGTGTGACAGACAGAGAGGGAATGACAAAGAGAGAGAGAGGGTTGATGGGGTCAACAGAGGTCGAGCTTCCTAAGCTGTGATATCAGAGCCCAGAGGTCACTGCTGGTGTCACCCAGTTGGCCGCTGGCTGGAGTCACGGTGAGGCGTTTTAGGACTCCTGAGGCACCACCTCCATAATCTTCTGACAAAAGGCTGTGGTCGAGACTGCAAAACACACACACACACACACACACACGAGTGGCGATTACTCACAACGACAGGTGAAGTTACAGCCTCTGAAACACGAGGAGAGATGTTGTACTCACAGATGCCAGACAGCATCCACTTGGGTTTGTTCTGCCACCGCACGCCGATCAGGTACACAGGAATTCCGGTGGCGATGATGCCGAAGCCGATCGCACACTCTTTTGGGGTCTTCCAGATGGAGACGATGATGAGGAAGAGGCAGGCCAACACGAAACTCACCGGCAGTAAAATATTCACCTGCAGGAGGGGAGGATTTTTTTAGACAGGTGGGGGATAAACTTCATCACTGTGCTGTTAAGAGAGATGAGAATAAATCAGACTGGACTGTGGACTCTGCAGCAGCTTCCTGACGTATAACCTCCTGTTTGTTCGGAGCTTCAGAGGTGTGGGAGGAGGATTTGTTACCTTTGGACAGAGCCAGACTAACTGTCTTTAAGCTCAGGATTTTGACCTGAGTGAGACGAGGAGCCAGTATAAATACTGTGCATGAAAATGGATGAGTAGTAAGACACAGCAGGAAGAGAAACATTAGCCACCTGATGAATGTAAATCCAGAAATCTGTCACCTTTTAGCTCCATCTCCAACAACATCTGAGAAATATCTGGTCCTTTAGCTGCTAAATGTTCATGAGCTGCACACGTTGGGTGCAGAGGACTAAAATTTACACAATAAGAGCGAAGCAGAACAGACTAAAGGGACTGAAGCGGTCTGTAGGGAGACTGCACAAGTCTTTGTGCCGTCACTGCGAGTGACCCCATTCACATTAAGAACCAATACTTTTGTGTACTTTTGGTCTGCGGCTGTTTTTCATATTTTAGACCGGTTCCCTTAGGTCCAGTTAAAGCCCTGCCTTCACCAGGTACAAAGCCAGATCCATAAAGAAATGGTTTCTCTGACCTCACTGACCCCCTTCAGTCCATGCTCCTGGATGAACTGGAACACAGACGGGGAGTCGGGCCTTATCGCCCAACAATACACCCGACTTCTTCAGTGCTCATGTAGCTGAATGGGAGCAAATTCCTGCAGCCAGGATACAAAAGGAGCAGCAGACTAATGCCCACAAACATCACCAACGAATGGTGTGTTCAGGAGATCACGTGCATTTGGCCGTGAAGGCTTGAAGTGAACCGAAGGCGTCATGAATCTACCAGGTTGCTGATGTACAGCCAAAGAGATGAATTAGTGAATCTGACTCTGTGAGCTCTGCTCCAGATCTGCTGAGCAGCAGGAATGTGACAGACAAAGAAAGGAGAAAGAAATAGAGTGGGAGAGAGAAAGAGAGAGATAGAGGTCAGCAGAGAGACAGTGCCACTACTGTCCACCACCACCACACAGTCACACACACACACAGTCACACACACACACACACACACACACACACACACACACTTCTGGTCCAATAGATCGTTCTGCCTCTTTCACTTCAATGGCCTGACAGACTCCGCCTCTGACCACAACACACACAACGTCATGCCAGCAGGCAGATGAGTAGAATCAGGGCAACCATCAGGCTCTCATAAGACACACACACACACACACACGCGCACACACACAAACACACACACACACACACAGAGCATCCCACATAAATGATCACACACTCGCGGCACAATGGTCTTTTGTGTGTTGGAGTCCTGCAGCTATTGGTCTAGTCAGGAGACACAGTGCTCTTCCTCTTGTACACACACACGCACACACGCACGCACACACACACACACTTACTACTACTATAACCCAGCAGGCCTGAACAGCAGCTGACAAGCATCCAGCTTCTCTGTCCGTTAATCTGCAGTTTCTATTCATCCAGCTCTGCTGAATGGATCTTTGTTGGTCGCATCAGACAAAGAGGAAACATTTCATGCTGCCAGAGATAACTGAAGTGGGAGTCGATGGCGACAAAGACAGAGTGAGACTTTCACCTCCGCTTGTTCCCAACTGTCAGCGTCCGTCCTCGTCCGTCTGTGATGCTCCTCAGAAGAAGCCAAACAACAAACGCAGAGCCACTATTTTTTTTTCCCTCTCATCTTCTCTTGGCCTCACCTTGATCGGTCGCTCCAGCTCTGGCTTCTTATAACGGAGCCACATCATCCCGACGATCGCCATGGCAATGCAGAGCCAGTTGAAGAAGCTGAAGAAGTTTATGACGGAGAAGATATCGTCGGAGAAGGCATAGAGCAGAGTCATCAGGCACTGGAAAGAGAGAGAGAGAGAGAGAGAGAGAAGCAGTCAGGTGTGCAATGCAAGAAAACAACATTTAACAGCAGCAGCACAAAGAGCTTTTAAATTGTAATGAACTTGGTGAGCACTGATGTGTGAAGTGCTTGTGATTTAAAAGAGCTTTGTTCAGTTAGCATGTGTAAGATGTGTGTGTTTTAGTGCACAGTGAGTTGGGAGGTAAGTGTACATACGGTGAATATCAGTGAGGGCAGCGGGGTCAGCAGGCTGGGGTGGATCATTGACAGCAGACTGGGCAGGTGACCCTCCCGGGAGCCCACAAAGAATAACCTGAGAGGGGAAGCACGGACAGCTAAGTGACTCATGCTTTTCATTCATAGGAGGTTATGTTCACTGTGTGTGTGTGTGTGTGTGTGTTACCTGGATGACGTGAACAGGGAACCGTTGACTGATCCAAAGCAGGACAGACCCACAAACACGGGGATGATCCAGGCCATGGGACCCAGGTAGTAGTTACCAAAATCCTGCAGGACAAACGCACATAATAAGAATGAACAGCGCCACAGGTTTGATGATGTGCAACTTCCTCATTTGGCTGTCAGCTCTGTCGTGTAATATTCTCATAAACATACATGAGTGGAGCAGGCACAGAGGGAACCTGCTGGAAGTGATAACTGATCCAGGAACATTTTGTCATTAACAAGTCTAATTTCTCCTCAAAGGTTAGTATATAGTCAAATGTTTCCTCGGTGTGTTTGACACCATCATACAGCTGCAGTGTGCGCTCTCACCACAGCCACGGCCTTTGAGTCGAGCATCTGCTGCGGGGTGAGGGTGGTGAAATACGCCAGGTTAGTCAGGACGTACACCACTGTCACTATTGGCAGAGAGATGATGATGGCACGGGGAAGGTTTCTGAGAAAGAGGAAAACACGCTCTTTGTTACAGCCCAGATGACAGACAACAGCTCTGTAAATAAGTGGATATACTGCCACAAAAAGCAAAGAGCTCATCAACACTCACTTGTACGGTTCAATCATCTCCTCAGTGACAAAATTCAAGTAGTTCCTGTGAGCAGCAGAAGCAACAATCAGAGGTGTCATAATGCATTTTGTTTTGTCTTAATCAACGAATGGAAAGGACGACAGGAACATTTTTACAGACTGCATGAAAAACTTAACATGGGTTAACTTTTAGAAAGAAACTTTTACACAAATAATCTTCTTCATTTACACAAAGAAAAGAAAAATAAATGTTTTTTTCAACACCACTAGAAAGTGGACTGGGTGATAATTCAGTGTTTGGAGAGCGGGACCACCTTTGGAGTCATGTCTTGATCATACGAGTAATCATGTCACAGATCTTGTGTCCGTCCTTTCATTATGAGGGGTCGCAAACAAATGACAGAGCGTGATAACTCTTTCAACCTGATCACACAGGTGGGCCGACGTGTCGACTTACCAGCCACCGTAAGCAAACAGGCCGCTGTACAGCGCCAGGCCGAGGCTGCCGAACTCATATTTTGACCCCTCGAAAGAGTTTTCTGGCAGAAGCCCATCTGTGCCCCCTGAAGAAAAACAGGGAGAAAGAACGAGAAGAGAATGAGTAAAGAAAATGAAAGGCAAAAAAAGAGAGGAAAAGCTCAAATCCGTCCGTCTGCATTATTGCTCTGCAGGCCGTGTAGCAGCCAGTCTGGAACAAATGTGAACATTAAATGAAACAATGATCTGTGTTTGACCAACACACCAAAAAAGGCTTTGGAGGGGGAGGAAGCTTAAATCTGCCTGAGTATGTGGATCAGTCGAGGCCTGGGGAAAGAAACGGAGCTAAGACAGGCTGAGACAGTCAATAAGTGACCCAGACTGTGGCACAGCTCTGCGGACGGACGGATCACACAGCAGACAAGCGGCAGGTTTTTTGCCTTGCTGGGGGGCAGGTGAACAGCCGCTGAGGGACGGAGCTGAAAGTCGTCAGGCGTCATGAGAATTTGTGACAGACAGTTTGGTTGCAGCCCCTCTTCTGACCTCCAGGTTGCTGCTGGTTGGGGGGATCTGTGCCACATTCCTGAGCGAGCTGCTCCCCACAACACTCGCACACATTCTCAGACACGCCGACGGTTGCTAAATCAACAGCCCCCGGCAGTGTTGGTACTGGGAGGGTCCGAAGCCGCTGAGCAGCGTGGGAAACGCCCGATAACAGCGCTGTCCGGGTGACTAACTGTCCTAACAGGATGTGACCACAGCTTCCTAACGCCCCCCCCATGGCCCACCTGAGCAGCCTGACGGGGAAGCTGAGTGTGGGGGGGGTCCTGGTCTGTCCCATTTCTGATCTCATGTCTATAATCAAAAAGGTTTCCATCAGCAGGGTCAAAGTAACTGACCTGAGGAGTCTGAGCTTCTTTCTATGAGAAACCATTCTTCTGAAGCTGGGTTGGTGGGTGTCATTTAGTGTCATTTATCATTGGCCAATATATATTTGCATCAATACTTTTACTTCTTAAATATGTGTATTGGCCCAAAAACATCCAGTACCACCCAGCCTTTACACAGTATACTAAACATCAGGGCCAATATGACGTCTTTCTTCTTAACAAACCATCCAAAACAGGAATATTTCAGGTATCAATTCATGAAGGAGGATTCTGATTTGATCTTTCTCTATTATCCAAATATTTGCTGAATCATTTTTCAATGGTTACAACTCCACTTGAATCTAAAACACTTATGATGTAGAAGGAGTAAAGCACAAGTCCAGCTAACACTGATGTGCCTCTACGAGCCGAGCTAAGTCCGGAGAGGAGCTATGTGGCATGCAGCCCTGAACCTCTTGTTGACATCGTATTCCTGGAAGCACGCTAACAACAGGTTTGACACTGCTGAACTTCTAACAATTTACAGGTGTCCTCAATTAGACAAAGGTTATTTAAAGTTTCTGTGTCAACAACAAATGTGTTTTGTTTCACCGAAGAAGATGTTTCACAGACTGATCTGAAAAAAGATGATGAGAATCAGTACACACACACACACACACACACACACACACCCATGTTTCTGTTTGCCCACTTCTTTACGCACAGATGCACACAGCATTTCCTCAGGACCGTCTGCTCTGAAACCTCCAGCTCGTCTCACATGTGTTTTTCTCGAGCTGAGTGGACGCCTGACTGGCTCCTCACCTTTACAGCTTTTCATGGAGGTGAAGTCAGAACCCCCCCTCGCTCCTGATCATGTCCCTCCGTCTCTGCTCGGCCTTTATTTTCTGACATGAGTTTTTGAAAAGTGGTGGACAAACACAGGTGTGTTCTCTTTGTGTCTTAACTTTATTACTGACACGCTGTCATTCCCAGCTTTACTCCTTCATCTGGTGCGCCCACATCGCTGCGATCAGCTCGTCACATGATACCAGTGCCAGGCGGGGAAAGTGAGACACACACACACACACACACTGAATGAAATATGCATGCACCATGCCGAACACACTCCACAGGTGCACACACACCAACAAAGGCTGCCTGAAAGACGAGTTCCTGCCTCAGGATATTCAGTTTCAATTAGGCCTGGTTTAATAATGAGGACTAGAAGGATTTAGGCTACTTACTACAATAACAAAGGCGAGGAGTTACAAATGATTTCTCTTTGTGTTCGTCCTCATCAGAACAGGCTGGACTCAACTGGCCAACAGCAAATTTAAGGCTCCAGACAAACTTCACACTGAGTGAGTTTACGTTCACTTTAAGCAGACGGTGGATAAAGTGAGGCATTACACAGATAAACCACACACGAGACTCAGGATGGAGCTCACAACACGTTTCAGACTGTTTGCTAAGAGGTCGTTTTAGAGGCCTCCCACTGCACAAACACACACCTTTCATTCACAAACGCCTCGAGGAGAGTTATGCTGGTGAGAAACCACGGCACAGTATCAACCAGGGCTTTTATACGAGTCTTTAAACGCAACCGTGTGTGTGTTTGTGTGTGTGTTGTTACCTAAACCATTTGAGAATAATAACGAGAGGGAAAGAGGAAAATCTCTGCATTGCATTCAGACTTGTGAGGAGAAGAAACTGAAGTAAATCAGAGTGTGTTCATGTGGCTGGTCAACGACAGGTCAGCCTCTGTGAGTGTTTCACTTCTAAACAGCGTGGGCAGGTGTCAGATTGAGAGGGCAGGGCTTTACTCCAGCTAATCAGATTACACAGGCCTCTAATCTGAGACACCAGCAGACTCTGACCTTATGAGCCACAGAGATCCAGGACCTGACACACACACACACACACACACACACACACACACACACATGATGAACACGGCCGGGATCAGGATGAACAGTGTGTGTGGTGTCAGTTTGGTTTATCTTTCACATCAATGCAGCTCACATCATAGAAAGAAGAAGCTTTTGTTAAGAATATCTGTAATTTTTAAGTGTTTCAAAAAGTTTGGTCTTGGTTTTCAATTCTGTTTCAGACGTCCAGTTAAACAAGACATGTACAAATCACTCAATAACCCCCAACTCTGTCGATCTAGCAGCACACTGAAGCTGCAGCAGAGGCAGGTCGGTTTGTTGATGTTGTCACAGCCACGCACCCAGTCTTTGTCTAAATCCAGATAATCTGGGGTGTCTCAGATAAACAGTCATTACCTTCCCTACGATGAAAAAGGTTGGTGTTAAAGACTGAAGGTAAATATGTCAGAAAAGCTCACTTTTGAAACGGCACTTAGTAAAAGACTAGAAATACAAATGAGCACGATCACTCTTGGTGCTGCAGCCACACTCCCAAACAGGGATTAGTCAGGCCCGGTTTGCATTCAGCTTATGTGGATTAAGGAGGGGGGCAGACGCTTCAAGTTTGAAGCTGTAATGTAACATTTGTGATCTTTGTATGGATTCAGAGCAGACTGTAATGTATACTCCAGGCAGCCACTTCAAAAAATGAAAAAACAACCAGTGGTCCCTGAAGTCAATTGTCTTTATTGTGAAAGTGTCCACAGCTCTGTCGTCAACCTCTTACACTGACGTATTTACCTAAAAACGGAGCTACACTGACCAACTTCAGCAGAAAGAGACCTGAAGCTCTCCACAAGTTTTAGATATATGACAGAACATGTGACAACATGTTGTTACAATCATGTGGTCTAATCATCATTAGTCCACACACACACACACACACACACACACACACACCCGGCAACTTTAACCTCAGTCTGCTGCTATCAAAAGGCTGGATCGGTTCGTGTGTAGTTTCTTTCTTTCTGTTTATTTCACCAGGACAACGCTGCACACATAAAGTGTTAGCAGGTTTGGCTAAAGGCTGAGTTACGTCTCATTCATCCTTCCCTCCCCTCAGTGCTCAGGTCCCGTTTGCTCAAAGTCAGGGGACCCAAGTGACCTTTGACCCAAAGGATCTGCATCTTTCATCTTTCAGCTCTCTCCCATGAGAAAACAAATAAATGCACACTGGTGCAGGTTTGTTCAAGCTTGGGTGAGATTACAGGGGGTTACAGTGGCAGCTGTGGGGAACACTTCTGCTCTTCTTCGCTTGTGTCCACAAAATATAACAGTTTTCAGAAAGACTGACAACTTTTAATGCTGCTGGAGAGGTAATGGCAGAATAGAAAAGGCTGACCTACTTCTAACAAGCAGCACTTAATCAAAGCTGTGAAACCAGTCATAGGCAAAGTAATGGCAGCTGTGAGGGAACATGAAATCTAGTTACATCCAGTAAAACAGGAGCAGCTGCAAAAACACTTGATTGTACTGACTCTGCTCTGGAAATAAATCACAAAATCATTAAAGGGTGAAATGCAGGCTTTGAAATTCTACTTGCTACTTCAACGCTGGTTTTCCCTCCATTTTTTTTATTTAAACACCTTTGCTGGTGTTTTGGATGTTTCAAGTGGTAAACTGCAGGTTTGGTGTTGCGGTTCGAGTCAAGAAAAATTCTGATTTTCACAGCTGAACCTTACAGTTTGGCTAGAGTTCACGTCGGGGGGAGGTCAAAGGGTAAGAGGTGGTAGGTGAGCTCGAAGCTGCAGACAGAGGAAACACACAGCTGGGGGGGGGGCAGACTTCTTACTGGTGTGGTGGGCTGCTCTTCACAATCACGCCTCAGTCTGCACTTTTGCACAGTTTAAACCTGATGACGTCACATTTTCCCCTCTCAGAGGCTCCTCTCTCTAAAACAACTAATCATTTTGCAGCGTGTCCCACAAAACAGACTCTTCTTTCTGCATCCGCCTACGAATACAGAGAACCAGCAGCTTTGTGATTTTATTCAGTCTGCAGGACTCGGCCTGTGACTCACACTGGTTCATTCACATTCAGCGCACACACGCCCAGAAACTCCCCTTTTAGCAGGTTTCCCTCGAATTTTCTTCCACCGCCGGAGCACAGATCTAACAGGCTGCCGTTTTCTATTTGCCCCGTGTCTCTCTTCTCCACAGGCTGAGAGCTGGCCATAGGAGCACAGCGGGCAGCGGCGGGTGGGGGGGTGAGCCTGCAGTTAGTTCATCTTTTGTGTTTGCAAAGGAAGCTGAAAGGTATTATGCCACCTTTAATATTTGGGGCATAAACCCAGTGACCTCTGAAGTCTGAGCTGAGAGTTGCACCTCCTTGCCACTTCCACAGGCTCACTGCTCGCACAGAAAGAGGAGAGGACAGGCCGCGTTCAGATCAGCCTGAGCCAGAACCGGTTCACAACGCTGGAGCTGGATCACAGCACAAAAACTGCCACCACAGCCTGACATTAAACCTCCCCAAAGTGAATTTAACTTGATTTCAGGATTATTTTAATTAGAAAGTTCTTATCTTTCAAACTGATTTTAGAGCAGCTGTGTTTTGCAGAAGAGTTTGCATCGTTAACACGGTCAAATTCACTGAAACACATGAACACCCCCAAAAAAAAAACAAAACAAAGAAAGTAAGATGTAATATTTTTCAAGAGAAACATTTCTGGCTGTAATGTCAGAGGATGAGGATGTTACATCAGGGAAGGAGATGAGCGTGAGAGGGCAAGACAAAGAAACCAGAAAAGCGCTCAGGCCAAATGAACCACTTCCTGTTTCAGTCGTGTGGCACAGGCTGCACTGGTTAAGAGCTGGAACGCTCCAGGCACAGATTACTACGCTGACTTAGTGTGTGTAATTTAAACCAACTGTCACCTCAGAGGCATCTGCATAAACAAACAATGATTTGCAAGGAGCATCAACCCTTAGGCGTCTGCAAACATCTTTATCAGGATTCATCGTTTTTCTCCAGGAGTGTATTCAAGTATAAACTGAACATTTAAAGGAGAAGAATTTCCAAAATCAAATGTCAAACACAAAGCTTTGATTGTGCTTATTTTGATTAGTTTATAAAGATTTATAAAGGCTGAACTGCTGTCATGGCTGACTCTTTGTTATTCACTTTACCACAAAAGTTATTCAGATTTAAAGCTGGTAGGATTGTACTATTATTTATTTCTATATTTTTATTATTCTTGTGCTATTATTTGTTTTTATGTATATATAGTTTAATCGGTTTCCTCTTTGTTTCTGTGTTTTATTATATTCTTAAACATGGTTGTAGGGAGACTTGATTTCCTGTTGTTATTGTTGCGCAATGATAAATTCTTTAACTCTTAAAGTCTTGACATATTCTTATCATGGGGATATTATTTTGCTAGCAAACAGTTTGAGATCTAATTGCTGCTGATGTGCGAGTCCTGTAGGTGAAATTCTTGGAGGGTGTGTTACTTGTGGTGATGGGAGGGGTCGCAGGGGACATTTCTGATGGGGCCAGCTGAAACACCAACAGGAACCTTGAGGGTGTGTGCATGTCGATGTTTGTGCAAAGTACCTTGGAAAATCCTGACGAAGCCGATTATGATGATGATCCCGAGAGCGAGGAGCTTGGCTGCGGCGAAGAAGTCCTGCACTTTGGTGGCCACCTTCACACTGTAGCAGTTCACAAACGTCAACAGGACTGCAGAGAGAGAAAAGGGGGGGAGACAGAGGGTGTGTGAAGTGGCATCGCTCTGAAGCAGCTCTTTATTGTGACTCTGCTGATTTCTGTCCTCCACAACATGACCCACCCGCTCACACTGAATTACACCACATCCGCACCACCACTGCCTCACAGCTCACCGGACGTTAAAATAGCTTTTACTGTCTTTTCCATGAGTCCTCTTGGACTTTCTTTGTGGTAACGTAAGTGTGTGTGTGTGTGCGTGTGTGTGTGTGTGTGTGTGTGTGTGTGTGTGTGTGTGTGTGTGTGTGTGTGTGTGTG
>JBAJHX010000081.1:22366747-22380738 GCA_037176925.1 Amniataba percoides
ACAACATGGCAGCTATCAGTGCATCACACTGAAATTCTTGAAACTGTGTTATAATTTGTCATTTTACTCAGTAAAAATTAGGCTGCACTCGTTCTTACATCTGGGGAGCAGATACTGTGGCTGGACAAAATAACCAGATGGAAATAACGAACGTCCAGTATAAGTGATGTGGGACAAAATCCACAGTCCTTCTGTCAAAAAATATTCAGAAGTTCATGAAGTCAACATGAAGCTTCAGCAGTCTGTGTTTGAAGAAATCAGGTGTTTGTTCCAAGTTTCTGTCTGCAATATAAAATTCCCTCTTTGTGTTACTGTCCCTCCACAACAGATCAGCAAAAAAAGATGTCTGAGGAAAAATAAACAGGGATTTTTAAACAAGAAATACCATGCACATTTGATTGAAAATTCAGATAAACCCCTGGCTAGATTTGAAATGCTGGTCACTTGCATTGGACGGTCATATTGAGGGGATCTTTTCACAGCCCATATGCACACAGGGCTTGATTTCAGAAAGCATGTTTATATGGGCACCTGATTCTTGAAAAACATGGAACTGTGAAACCACGTGAGCATAACCAACAGTCGGGTTCTGTTTAACTGTGGAGCTGCCTGGGCCAATCTAACCAGTTAAGGACAGGCTGTAGTTGAACTCACTGTGCGACAGCTTTCCAGCTCCCCAGACAGGATCTTCAGCGCCTCCAGCACGATGAGTCCAGCGATGACAGCGTTGGTCGTAGCAATAGCTGGGATGATGTTACCCGCCATGGCTGAAAGAAAAAACAACAAAAAAGTAAACACAAACATCAATGTGAATGTGCAGTACAACTGTACACTGAAAACAAGATATCAAAAACTAATACAGTCATCATACTATTATCAACATGAAGTCATTAAATCAACAGAGCAAATGTTCATGACATTGTTTGAAATTATGTGAAACTAATTTCTCATTGTAAAGACACAACAGCAAACTTACACTTCACATCAAAGCGACTCTTCATGTTCATGCTAAAGATGTGCATACGTAGGTTGGCAGCAGCAGTAACAAAGTCCATGGCTGGAGGGTCATCCTGCCAACAAGAGGAGGCAGTAAACGCACTGAGCTCACACATGCCACTGAAACAGTTTTCTCTAGCAAGAAACATGAATGCTCAACAAACGCAGAAACTCCATTATTTTTAAACTATTTTGAACTTTAATATGTATGCACTCCTCAGTGTTTTCTGGAACAAGTTTATTCATTAATGTCTTTTTTCAGGGTTCATACACCTTTTTAGGACCATGATTCAAGCAGTTTCAAGACAAGGTATTTGTGATTTTGATGATAAAGTAATTTAATTTCAAATAATACAAGACTTTAGGTTTATTAAGTAACCATGGAGATCTGTAAAAATCATGTTTTTTGTGTTCCTTCATTCAATAAAGTTGTAAAACAAATGAGCAAACACTCCCTCAATCTGCGTTTATGCATTACCTTGTCCCACACCAGCTCAGCTCCCTCTCCCTTCTCCTGCAGCTGTGAGCGGAGAGTCTCAACGCTGTGCTGGAACAGCTGGCAGAGACCCCAAACACCAAGAACCTGCTGGTCCTTCAGACCTGAGACTGGACACTCCTCCTGAGGACACGCTGGGACACACAGAACAAAGACAGATGAGCATAAAAACAAACAAACACCTCAGAGAGCCAAGAGCCACACAAACAGTGGCTACTGTATACATAAATGTGTATAATACATTTTCAAACGTAAACTCACACTTCACATTCATTATTTTATGAAAGTTAAAATTTAGTTACACTGCTGATTCTATGATCTTCCTGACAGACAAGTAGTTTAAAATGTTTTGTGTTTTTAAAAGTGTCACACATATAGGTACAATACAATTTTACTTGCAGGTGTGATTTGGGTTTATTGTTTATCATTAAGACAGCATCTGCAGGAGTTGGTTGGCAGCGCAGGGAAGAGATGAAGCGGGACGATCAACCATGTCACAAAACCTAACGTTCAAAGTATAAATACTCATTACAGACATACCACTGTTCTGTAGCTCCTGCCAGTCCAGAGGTGTTGGAGCTTTCCTCTTCTTCCACAGCTTGTCCATGGTCAGCAGGTACATGATGTCATCTTTGAAAAGCTGTGTTGGGGAGAGCCAATCAGAACCAAGCTTGTTACTGTGTGTCTGTGGTGATGATATGCTAAAACACTCACACAGCCTAAATAAGCATGCTTGTAAGTAAGTTATGAAATGTGTATCTTAATTTTGGAAAGTATAAGTTGAGTCACAGATAAGATTTTTCTGCCCCATACCTTGTTGAAGAGTTTCACGGGGTCGTATCCTGTGGAGCGGGCCCATTCTTTGGTGGACACTCGCTTGATGTCCCCGTCCTTTTCTGAGGCGGTGGCACGAGCTGCTGTGTCTTCGGGGTTCCCTGTTCACAGTACACACACACACACTTTTACACAGTGTAGGATGTTTGTATAGTTCTACCTGTATGACTATGCAGTGTGATACAAACCAGCAATTAAAAACTGTTGCCACAAACTGTACCTCATCATATACTGTGAAACAAATGCAACAAATGCCCTGCTCTCACTCACATGCAGCCTCTGGATCCGCTGTGTCAGGTGACACCTCTTGATCTGCATCCTCTTCTCCAAACAGCTGACTATAGTTGCAATAAACAAACAGTAGAAGATGATTATTAGCAAACTGTATTCTGGCCTCTACTTCATATCATGTGTTTTCTCATGTTGGCTTTGCGATGTAATGACATGTTCAAATATTCAAAACTACTAAGTGAGCCTTACTTGAAGAGATACTTGGCCCAGACAATGCAGTGAATGGGCTCAGACGGTGTGTTTCTTATGGTGCATCCTGGGAAGGTCTTCTGGGTGGGCTTAGGTTGGCACTCGTAGCACTCTGTCAATCCCTGAGGAAGGAGGAGGGAGAGGACAGGGAGGAATGAAAAGAGCAACAGAGACACACAGTGAGTTGATAGTTGCCACCTGTCAGCCTTTAGCTGAATGCAATGGATGGTTACACATAATATAACAGCAGTGTGCATAATCTACCTTCTTGATGACTGTGACTTGCCCAAGATATCCAGCTGTGCCACTCTCTATCAGAGGGATGTCTGCTGCCAAACACATCCTGTTCACATGGTTACGCGCCGCTACAGAGACAGAAGGGTAGGTTTTTTTCCTCTTCATTTGAACAGGGTGGCATTTAGGGGTAACAACAAAATGTCTCATAAAAGAGGTCACGTAAGAATACCTCTGTTATCCAGGGCATTCATCACCAGCACAAACTTTCTGAAGAACTCCACATTGTAGTCGGGACTGTTGGAGAGGAAAATCCACAATCAGTGCCAAATCAAGAAGAAGAACCATAAAGACTGTGAGTCATTCTGAAACTATTTGATTTGTTAAATGAATAAAAGAAACATGACAGAAAAAGACTCACTTCATGATGCTGTCGTGGTAGGCAGTGATATTTGCAGTGGGACAAAATTGCAAGGCGCTCTCCTTGGCCACCTGCAGAAAAACAAAGTAACTTGCTGAGCCAGAAACATCACATCGGCACACACAAAACAATTTACTTTACAGTGTGGCATTACAGACACCAACAATATTTCAGTGTGTTCAGCACAGTGCAGTCTCAGACTAAATGAAAAGCCCTCCAGCTACCAGTGGCTCCCTGATGTTTACATACCTGTGCTTTAGACTTGCCAACATGCTTCTTCTGGAAAAGGAACTGACGGTTCAGGTTGCTGACATCGATCGTGTCCAAGTCAATCTGTCGGAAAAAAGGGTTGTAAAGTCAGTCACATATATTTCTAATGTGATTATATATATGCATATAAGACAGCCAACACCAACCAATCTGACAGATAAGAGCTTCCGCAGCTTTTCAGGGAACAGTTTGGTTTGAATTCCAGTTGTTTCAGTGAAAATATTGTACATATGATGACAAATTCACTTAACAATTATAGTCGTTATAATCTCTACATATTTTTAAATGTGTGTCACAGACTGGTCTTTGGTTGTCTTGTAGTAGTATTTTATCCTCTCTCCCTTTTAAATCACTTGCTCTGTACTTGCAAAGTGTCCTCACATGCCATCGACTCCTCAAGATTAACAACAATTCAAGAGGGCTCCTTCCATAACTCTGTCTAAAGGAGCATTAAGACCTTTGTTATGACTACGAACAGTAAAAACAGCTGTCTTTACAGGGTGAAACCTTGGTTGAAACAGTCAACTATGATACTGAAAGACAGAATAATCATCTCATTGGATTCATCTTGAGATCTCTTGAAATAGAGGTTGACTCACATTTCTTATTCAACTACTGTAATGTTTTACCTTAAATATTCTACATTTAATGCACATTTTGGCTAAACTAAAAGCAGGTTCCAGACACATTTTATCTATAACAAAGTGCTAAAAGCATTCCTGCTAACATATATTCACCTTGAATGTGTTAGATGTGAATAAGCTAGCTGCCGCCATGCAAACATACTCTGTTAATGTATTTATTAATATATCCTACAGTCTATTATCAGACCTCTGAAGGTCCCTGAGCCAGAGTGTGATCCACACACACAAACATCTGAGGGCTGGTTCATGAACATCCACACATACAACCAGAACAGACCGGTGATTACATTCACATCTTAATATCAGCCAACAAAGCGCTGCTTCAGTGTGTCTGTGCTGATATTCACGCTACAAAGCAGAGTCCGGCTAACTTCGGCTTTAATGGCGCCAAACGCTCCGACACTGTCTGCATGTGCACTTGTTCCTCTTCTTCTTCCTCCCGGGCCTGTCCACCTCTCTGAGTGCATCAACAAACCATCAGCCACACTCACACAAGTTTTACTTCTTCTAACGCCACGTCTCAGGAATTAGCCCGAACCCGCACACCTCCAGCACAAAGAGCCAGCTAGCACGATAAGCTAACAGCTAACACACACACACACACACACACACATTATTGTATACACACACTCACACACAGCGCTAGGACAGACAGACAGACATACAAAGCAAGAAACAGACTGACCACTTCGATGTTTTTGAAGCCGGTGAGGACGAGGTTCTTCAGCAGCTCGCAGCCGATTCCTCCCGCTCCGACCACCAGCACCGTGCAGCTGGACAGGCAGTCCGCCAGCTCTTTACGGAGGGAACCCACCAGCTGGACCATGATGAGACTAGACCGGACCCTGAACCTGTACCTGTACCGGAGCCTGAACCTGAACCAGAACCCGAGACTGAGACTGGAGCCGAGACTGAGCCTGGACCTGCGGCACCGGGAGGCTAGCTGCTAGCTGCTAGCTTCTTCTTCTTCTGCTACACAAGTAAAGCCCCGCCCACTGCCCGGCGACTCTTCTTCTTCTGCGGGATTATTGGTAGCCAGTTTGTAGTTTTAGCGTCCTCTTCCTGTCAGGTGTCGAGTCAGTCTCTAGGAGCATTTTACCACAGATTATTTATCTATCAGTCAGTTGTATCGGTCAGATCTGTGTTGAAAACAGTGTGTATTTAACATGAGAATATATTATTTATGATATAGTTTTCTTCCCACTTCTCATTATATACATTATACATGTATATATCATCCTCAAAGGGATTTTGTAGAGATATTTTGTTTTCTACTTTATCCTGATTAAAGGCCAAGTTGTTACTCATTGACGGGTTTCTTCTTACCTCTAGTGGCCTCTCTCCTGCTTTGATTTGGCTTTCAGCACTCTAAAGTCCCTGTGTTATATCCACCACTACTTTGAAATCAGAGTGGGCACTGAAAGATTTTTCACCTTCTCAGACTCTCTGGGTGAAATCAGGAGCAAGAGGTTTTCCTTTTTTTTCTTTTTTTTTTGGTGAAAATCAGTGTTTATGCACAGCTGACACAGTTTGAAACTTCAGTCCTACATCTGACTGCAACCTTTGTTGTTTTTTAAAGTCATTTTTAACTGTTGATTTGTTTCACCTGATCCCCTTAAGAACTTAACTTTACAAAGAGAGAGCAAAGTGTTATCTTAAATCTTTGATTTTCAGAGCCTCCTGAAGTTTCCTCACCGACATCTGAATCTGTTTTTTAAACTTGATTCTCCCGTGTGAACATTGCTCACAGGCATCAGAGACAAACAGACATATGGATTGTTTGTATGGCTGTGGCCTTTTAGGGAGGCCTAGGTAGAAAGATGCATGAGGCAATAACCATGTGTCCTACTTAAAGTGTCCAAACATGTAGGTTTACTATAAGCTAATGCTCTGTAGTAACCTCATGTGGAGCAGATGATGTGTGTACTGACTGCAGCAGGTGGACACTGTTTTCCTCAGTCACTCTAAATAATATGATGACTCTTGATCCTGAAACAACCCGGCCTCATAAATGGGTCAAGTTTTGAAATTCTGTCGTTGTTATCGATGTTATTGTTATTGTTGTTGTTGTTGATGATGTTAGTGATGGTGATGTTGACGTTGTTGTTGTTGTTGTTGTTGTTTTTGTTGGTGATGTTAGTGATGATGATATTGATGTTGTTGTTGATGATGTTGTTGTTATTGTTGATGAACAACATCATGAACATCACCATCAATGTTCTTGTTGTTGTTGATGTTGTTGATGATGATGATGTTGATGATGTTGTTTTTTATGTTGTTGTTGTTGATGATGATGTTGTTATTGTTGATGAACAACATCATGAACTCATGTCTCATGTCATCATGTCTCCGTTCACCTGCTGCGCTCGTGGAGCCTGGAGCGTTGTATCCATGGTAACAGCCAAGATGTGGTGACGTTTGAGATGCTGCCTTAAGATGCCGTCTCAAATTCAGAAACTTACCAAAGAAGCAGCTGCAGTCAGACAAAGTGTCTCCTGTGTCAGTTATCCGCCTGTTAAACTGCACATTTAGCGCGTACAGAACACAGATGCCTCAGAGATGACTCAGTTTTAATCGGTGCATGCAAACATCACATTTGCACTCACTCATTTCTCTTTTATTTAGCTGTGCGCAGGAAAGCAATATAAAACAAACTACCAAAGGCTAATAGGGTATTCTATGTCACAAAGAACGAGAAAACGTGTCCCCTGTAACAGCGCAGCTTCTGTTAATGTCTCCACTCAGAAAGTGTTAAAACGGTGGAGTTTACGGGGTCCGTGAACGCCGCACCAGTTGCACCGGAAAGTCCCGGGAGACACAGCTGGACTGAGCTGAGCGCGAGGAGGAGAGCAGGCTCCGAGAGTAAGTCACCTCCTGCAAGGGCTTTAACACAGCATGCCTCAGTTCAGCCTCACTTAATGTCGGGAATTAATGTTGATTTAGCTTTATTCTTCTTTTTTTTTAGATAGTTTTAGGTTGTCTCAGAAAAAAAGTTGTCTCGTCATTTCTCTCTGTCAATCATTTACATCCCGTTGTGTCAACAGATACGTGTGATCTGGAGGAATCAATAGGGCAATGTGTAGGCTGGACACGTTTTATTTGTCCCCTGGGCCTGCTGAGCTCTGCATCACTTCAGTTAATCCTCACTGCAAAGAAAAAAAGGAAAACAGGTGTTGGAGGGATCAAAAGAGGCTCAGCATGCTCAGAAGTTATTCCCACCGAGCTCTGCTGACCATGACTGAGTAGTTCCACTGCAGCCAGGTGACTCTGACTCTTCTCCCTCCAGCAGACTGTCCCGCACAGCTGGCTGAAGGAAACATGGGGCCTGCAGGACGCCTCTGCTGGGCCCTGCTGGCTGTCTTTGTGCTGGGGCTCCATCACTCCTCAGGTTTCTGGATCGTCAACGTTGTCTTTCCGCCCAACGCCAAACCCAGAGTACCGAGCAACAGCACTCCTCCTCTCATTATAGGTGAGTGTAGAGGGGGTGTAAATGCAACCGTCACTTTAAACCATGTTGGATCTTAGATTCTCTCTCGTTGTGAGCAGAATATACTCTGCCTTTAAGTACAAAGCAGACAGCAGCTTCCTGCTGAGAAAACGTCCTCTGCTTTGTGCTGATTCAAGTTAAAAGCTGTTTGGAAATATCCAGAGTGCAAACTGACATGATAAGAGGTTTCAGCTGTGCTTTTATTTCACAATCTTGAGACCCCTCTGTGTCTTTCAAAGTTGAAAGATCTTTTTAATGTTTGTTTCGTACTTGCTTTGTCTCACATTCATTTGGTTTTAATCGCTGCAAACTAAGTGGCATTCCAGCATAGAAACTGCACACATTGCACAGATAAGAGGAGAAACAAGGGGTTAAATGGCACCAGGGCCTATCTGTTTATCTGTCATTGTCATTGCAGTTTATCTACCCGTCTCTCTGTCCGTCTGTCTGTGCATTGATGTATATAGCAGGTTATCAGTGAGGTTGCACAGTGTGCTCTGTACATCTGACCCTCTAGTGTGTTTTCTGCTTATCTGGGTCATACTAACACGTTTTAGGCTCAAAGGGCCAGAACGTGACTCAGTGGTCATGTTCCTCACTGTCCCCCTACACAAACACACACACACACACACACATCAGCTGTAGGCGTTTTACTCTGTAAACATTAATGAATTTGGCCTGATTTTCAGTTAAGACACGTGCTGTATGTCCCTCTTCCCTTTCCCTCCTCTCTGCCCCTCAATTCATAATTCTTTACTTATCAATTGTAACACTGAGGCTTGTTCTGTACAGTATTATAGATACGCTTTGTTTTAGATCTTAATTTTTGAGAAATTATCTAAATGATCTGCACTGCAGACAAATGTCAGAGCAAAACCATGATGTCAGGCCGGTGAAAACGGCCCCAGCTCTGTCCTCTGTCTGTAGAACAGAAATATAACTCTTTAGTTAAATGGAGCAGTTCGGACAGACCTTTCTTGATTGAGCAGCGTCACATCTGTATCTGATTGCAGTGTGCTGTTATCTGACATGCAGATGCTTGTTCATGTTGTTTATACAAGAATAATAAATGGATAGATATTGCCAGTGCTTAATGACAGTAATTACATGCCAAATTACTTATACTTATTAGCACTGTGTTGGTAAAATAATGGATCATGGCCCCTGGTCAGTTCTCCACACATGGAATAAGTGTTTCAAAAGGTTTGTTTTAAAATCTTGCTGTCTGTTTTGTCGCTCTTCCTTTGCAGAAATCATGTGTCTCAGTGTTTTCTTTTACTTTTGTACACAAAGCATAAAAATAGTCAAAGGTTAAATTGATGTGTTATTCTCTTATGTGTTCACTGCCTCATTAGGGAACAGATTTCGCGGTTCACTTTAAGATTGCACTGCAGGACATTTTCTCTTCCCACCACTTCTGACTCATTGTTTGCAGTCAGAAGGTCATTGTGCAAATGAGGATCCACGCAGTCGACTGTAGAGGACTTCCAAGTCTGTAATGCTTACTGTGACAGAAGAAACATAGTCTATTAAACATATGGTAATTATGAAACATCACAGTAATACTTGTGTAAGAATAAGCTGAACATCCCAGTATTTTGGTGTTAACAATAAATAGCTGTAAGTGTAATGTGAAATTTGTCACCCACAGAGAATTACCACCCAACTCTGCCATACACAAGTTTTTAGCATCTTTCAGCTCATTGTTTTATTTCTGAACGTCAGACTCTGGTCTCATCAGGTCTGTCTGTAGCTGAAGCAGGCAGCAGAACACTGCACCGAACTGCAGACTAGTAACCAGCTGGTAAACTTAGTTATGCATTCAGTGGCTTACAATGGTCTAATATTTGTTTTTTTCAGTGTCATATTGCATTAAACATGTTGAGACCCCTCAGATTCATCTTTCAACTCCCACAGAGGGAACCACTGACCCCCAGTTCACTGAACTTTTCAGTGTTTGCTTTGCAATTTGAAATACGTCTGTGTGTGTGTGTGTGTGTGTGTGTGTGTGTGTGTGTGACCAGTGCCAGGAAACTTGGGGAACCGCCTGGAGGCGAAGCTAGACAAGCCGACGCTGGTCCACTGGTTGTGCTACAAGAAAACAGACCACTGGTTCCCCCTGTGGATCGACCTCAACATGTTCATGCCTATAGGTGTAGACTGCTGGATCGATAACATTAGGTAACAGACTTTTAATGCAAACTTTCAAAATGTATGTCACCGTAAACTACCTTTACTCTACATCTTTGTCTCACAGCAGCTGTTACTTCACATAACACGACGTAACAGGGTTAGTCGGTTTTGGAGAATCCTGCTCATTGCCATTTTTACATTTACTCCTCCTGTTTGTGACCTTTCATGTGTCAGCATCACTGTACACAATGACTCCATGAATGATTCTGTTACTCCGCTGCCTTACAAAGCAGCCGTTACCAAACAGGACAATTATACTGAGGAGCAACAATATTTTTGTTCTCTTTGATATATCATTAGAGTCACGTCAGAGAATGTTTTTCTCCATCCAGACTGACATGAATTTCTATGTGCATGCCCCAGACTTGTTTACAACAGGACGACTCGGCGTTCATCCAACTCACCGGGGGTGCAGGTGCGGGTGCCAGGATTTGGGCAGACATATCCCATTGAGTTTCTTGACTCTAACAAACTGGCTGGTGAGGAAAATACATCTGTACTGGCATATTTGGCCTTTGGGATTTGTCTGATCTTAATTAAATATCTTATATGTACTTTGTAGCTCAGCTGCTTTGTACCAATTAGCATTGACGGAGTCCACGGCTGTTTTTTTGCAGGATATTTTCACACCATGGTGCAACATTTGGTCCATGTGGGTTACGTTCGGAATGAGACGGTCCGAGGAGCCCCGTATGATTGGAGATTAGCTCCCAGTAAGTTACACAACTACACGTGCACATACACACTCACACTATAACTGAAGTGAACGAAGTTTGTTATCTTGTCAGAGTATATAAATATAAAGGTTGGTGGCATGGAAGCATAAAAAGTACACCAGAAAGGAAAAGAAGACTGCAGACCTTCTCAGCTTGTTAAGAAATATGTCCTGTCCCTTGTTGGGAAACAAGGTGTAACATGCTGTATTAACACTTAATAAATGTGAACGCAAACAGATGCTCATTTACATTTCTGGCAAACACAGAGCAAAAGATACACTCATTTGAGATCATGTTTCTGGATACCTGATAAATATCATCTCATCTCATCACTATTTGCTCTCTTTCTCATTCTGGTTTTGGCCTGAGAGAAATGTCTCTTTAGCCACTAACTCGCTGGAAAAAAGGTTGATAATAACCAAAACAATAAAACCATCAGTGCTCCAAACTATCACAAATGTCACTTTTCATCTCCTGGATGTGTAAATAAGCAACTGTCTGCTACCACGTTAGCCACACAGTATAAACTTTATGTAAAAGTAACTGGACTGTGGGTTTGTCAGCGTGTTGTGGAGATCTTATGACCCCATGTGGCCAAAATGAATCAATACAGCTTTAAAGAACCACACTGATTTAACCAGGATGAACTCTGTAACGTTAGTCATGCTGCTGATGAGGAGCATTTTTTGTACATTATGCACATGTGTACGTGCTACCAGCCTCCAACCCTCCGTCATCCCTCCTCCCACAGATGAAAATCAGGAGTATTTCACAAAGCTGCAGGACCTGGTCGAGGAGATGTACAACCAGTACCAGGCTCCAGTTTACTTGCTGGGACACAGCATGGGCTGCCACTACGTCCTGTACTTCCTCAACCACCAGCCTCAGGCCTGGAAAGACAAATTCATCAAGGGCTTCATTTCGCTGGGCGCTCCATGGGGGGGCGCTGTTAAACCACTTAGAGTCCTGGCATCAGGTAAAGTCGAAGTGCTGAGAATAGAAAGAAGATGTTTATCTAGAGAACAAAACAGTGGAAGAGGCTCACACACAGAGTGGCACTGCCAATACAACGTCAGTATAAATGTTATCTGTATTACTAATGAGCATCAAAAACAACCACTTGATTTGAGGATTTCATAATGATCAAGCTTTTCCTACAAAACTGTCCATTCTTTGCACCTTTAACTGTGTTATAGCCACACATCACTTTTGACTTGCTGCTCACTGCAGGTGAAAATGACGGCATCCCGATGATTTCCAACATCAAGATCCGCGAGGAGCAGCGGATGACGACAACCAACCCCTGGATGCTGCCATCTGAGGAAGCCTGGCCAAAGGACCACGTGTTCATCTCCACGCCGACCTTTAACTACACCAGCAAGGACTACCAGCGCCTCTTCACCGACATCAATTATGAGGACGGCTGGTAATTTAAGGCTTTGATGTTATTACGCGCCCTTAATGAACGAAAACTCAGTTTTAGAGTCTATAATATGTCCCAGAGTCTATAACAAATCTAAGCGACTCAAATTTTGGAAACTCTATTGACTGTGGAGAGTAGCAGTGGTAATCTATTATCAGTATGATGTGTATATATAATATGTCTGGGGTTTTTAGGAAAGAGCTCTACTGTTTGTGTAGCAGTGTGCAAAATATTTCACAACCTCCTTGTGATCTGGTCTGTTCCAGGCACATGTGGGAGGACACCAAGAACCTGACGGGTGACCTGCACCCACCTGGTGTCGAAGTGTGGTGTATGTACGGCGTGGGGCTCCCAACTCCGGTGACATACATTTACGACGAGGACTTTCCCAACGTGGACCCGGTGGACTTTGTTTACGCCGACGGGGACGACACGGTGGACAGCTTCAGCATGGGTCTTTGCAAACGCTGGGCGGGACGGCAGGACAAGCCCGTCCACATTACAGAGTTCAGAGGACTGGCCCACCTCGATATAGTGTTTCATGATAAGGTGCTCAACTTAATCCAGCAGATCCTGGAGGGCAAGTCAGAGACGCCCAAAGAGGTTGACGTCCGACCTGGAATTGAATAGAGGACGACAGCGTTTAAGCTTTAAAAACACAAACACATGGAGTGCTGGATTTTTATTATTATGACATAGTTGATATTTTAGTCTGTTCAAGGTATCAAGTATAAAAACACAATCCACGTGCAATAGTAAGTAACAACAAGTAGACTAACCCTGACCCCCCCAGCCCACAACCATGACCCCCTATATGTATATATGATGAAACACGACAGACACACATAATTGTCACATCAATCCCAAACATGGTAATAAGAATATATTTGTATGATGTTCATTTATTGTTGTAATCTATGTGGTTTTCTCAAAGTCCGGTAAGGCAACTTAAAATACTGTTACACACAAATGTCTTTACACAACAAATACACAGTTCTGCTTTGTTTACTTTTGATGGCTGATGAATGAATCATCACACCATTATTACATATACAGTATTTGTCATATTCTGTGTGTAGTGTGACTGTATAATGATTAGTAGACCGTTTTGTGTTGAGTATGATGCCATTGTAATGTGACTCATATTTAGGATTGATGTATTTTTAAGACAGAAATCACATTATTATCAACTTTTGTTTTTTACAATTAAGACAGCCTAACATATATAAGCTCCTTAGCTTATATATGAAAGTCTGCCGTGTGAACCTGCCAAATGTGTGTGACTGTATCGACCTCTAATAAAGCATCTGATCTAACAAAAACACATGAGTGAGCTGATTATTTCAGAGCCGGGTCATTCGTCAGGCCTGACCTCTCTCTGAGGCCTGAGGTCCTGTAAAGTGCATGTTGCCGGAGTCCTGGTCCTTGTTTAATTTTCGCATACATTATTGTCTTCTCTTCTTCTTGTGTTTTCTGTTTTTTTTTTTAAAATGGCGGTCTCACAGTTTTGGTTGGTCTCGTTGGTCAGCATGATCCTGCCCACAGCCCGTGATGTAAGTGGTTCCAACTCTGAAGTGGTGCTACGCTGGAACCAGTTTTTCTGGCCCGGGCCAGTTCTTACACGGTGGAAAACAAAAGAACTGGTTCCAGATAAGCACTCGCCCAGAACCAGCCCTGGAACTGCTTTGGTGGAAAAGGGGTATCAGTTTCTCTTCAGTCCTGCAGGTTCCTCACTGGTTCTGGTTGTGATCCACCTGTCTGAGGATCTTTGGCCTGGTGGGAACATGATCTGTGTCT
>JBAJHX010000081.1:22380838-22409433 GCA_037176925.1 Amniataba percoides
AGGACAGAGGGTGTCACAACTGTACAGATTGTAAAGCCCTCTGAGGCAAACAATGTTTGTGATTTTGGGCTTTAAATGAATACATTTGAATTTGAATTGATTTGATTTGACCTCTCTGGCCTGGTCTCCCTCTCTGTCTCTCTGGTCTCTCTATCTCCCTCTCTCTCTCTCTCTCTGTCTCTCTCTCTCTCTCTGTCTCCCTCTCTCTCTCTCTCTCCCTCTCTCTCTCCCTCTCTCTCTCTCTCTCTGTCTCTCTGGTCTCTCTCTCTCTCCCTCTCTCTCTCTCTCTCCCTCTCTGTCTCTCTGGTCCCTCTCTCTCCCTCTCTCTGATCTCTCTCTGACCTCTCTCTCCCTCCCTTGTCTCTCCCTCTCTGCTCGCTCTGCGCTCGGCTGCTCTGGTCTGGCCGCTGCAGGGTCCCGTCCTGTCCGCGGTGGATTGCTCTGTCATCTGCACCTCGTGACCAGCAGCTGCGAGTCCGCCGACCATCGTCCGCATCGTGTCAGTTCAGAGAAACCAGGTCCGAGGGCGCAGCAGGGACCCGGCCCCCCTCCTCTGCAGACGGACTGACACGGCGGAGCCAGCATGAGCTCCTGGCTATGAGCCCGCTGGAGCCATGGCGGCTCTTCCCCGGATTCGCGCCCCGTGCCGGCTGCTCCGGCTCGGTCTGTTGTTGTTGCTGCTGCCGGCTCGGAGCGGCGGGAGACCGCGGGGGCAATGTGTCGGCGACGAGCCCTGTCAGCCCCCGAGACCGCCCGTGGTCCTCAGTAAGTGTCCTCTTCAGTGGCGTCCAGTCTGGGTCACATCACTGTCTGCTGACAAATAACTTCGCGTCTCCACTCAGGCAGCTCATCAACAGCTATCGACGGCGGGCGATGGTCAACGCCAAACTCCGTTCACATTTAAGACAATTTAAGCTCCCCGCGATCGGCGTAAAAATTATCAAAAGCTTTAAGTAAGACTCAACTGGTTTCGAGTCACAATGTGGCCAGTCTTAAATTCGGCCAGCAAATATTCAATTATTTTGTCTACACATTGATTAAATTTTAACTTTCGTAAGTGTTTAGCCTGCTGGTGTTTTTATCATCTTCTACCAAAACACGTAGCTAACGTAGCTAAGGGAGCGGTCGGTGTGTACCAGGCTCTTTGTTAAATTCAATTTAAACAAATGCGATTTTGATTGTTTTATTTATGCCGTTTCGAAATCAGGATCCATTTCAGTCGGAAAATGTATGTGTTTATTATTTGTTGAGGATTTAACTACTATCAGCCAAGGCATCTTTAAATTGATCTATTTGTGAACGAGGTTTTGCAAGACATTATAAAGGAAAGGAACATCGGGCGTCGAGGATTATAAGAAAAAAAATCACCTAATGCCTCATGAATGTTAACGTGATTTAGAGAACAGTTAAAGCTTTTTGACGCAAACATGCTTGAGTTGGTTCTTCTGGTAAACAAGAGCTAAGTGTGTGTGTGTGTGTGTGTGTTGAGGTCGGGTGTTTACAGTCATGTGACTGAGCTGGAGCAGACTGTGGCTCTGAAGGACTGCAGTCAGGAAGCCTGTCAGGATACTTAGGAAGTCTTTATCCAGACTTTTCTAACCTCACTTTAATTGCACAATAACCTGTATAACTTCGGTGAAATGTACTAAATAATTCAGGTTAAGAGCTAAAACACAACACCCTGTAAACTGAAGCAGTCCTCGTCTTCTTCCTCTCCACGATTAAAAGGGTCCAAGACACTTTTTTTTAGAGGAATCTTATCTGTGTTTGGCCAAATTACAACTGTGTACCCTACCTGAGTGTGTGATAAGAGTGTGTGTAACTGCTGTGGTTTGTCTGAGGCTGAATAGTATAATATCACAGGTACAGATAAAACCTTTTCTTTGGTATCAGTAATGTTGGGTTATACAGACAGTGTTGTCAGATATAGTGGATAAAATACTAAAATATTAGCTGAAAGACACAAAACACCTTAGTATGTAATTTTTTTTCAATCTCTTTATCTGTTTACTGTGAGAGGAAAACGTGTGTTTGTCAAAGGAAAAGATTTCAAAGTGAAAACATGAAAGTTTCTTTTAAAAAAGTTAATAATTGATAGTGTTGAGCAGCAGCGTTTGAACATCTTAGCCCGTCACTGGCTCAGGAAGGAAACCGTGATTAGCAGCGAGACATTCCCACCGGCTTTTTAAAATGAATGTGAAGTGCTGAAGTGTTTTGAGCAGTCGCTCCTGAGCGTCCATGATGAGAGCTGGGTCCACATTACTTTAGACTCTGGAGCCAGTCTCATTTAAGTTGTGAATTATAAATCTGTGTGTGTGCTGCCACTGGACTGAACTGTATATTTACATTAACAGTAATTAGTAGAAAAGTGGTGACGCGTTGCAGACATGCCACTCATTGTTCTCGTTGCTCGTTGCAGTTCCAGGAGATCTGGGCAACCAGTTGGAGGCGAAGCTGGATAAACCCAGCGTGGTCCACTACATCTGCTACAAGAAGACTGACTCCTTCTTCACTCTGTGGCTCAACCTGGAGCTGCTGGTCCCTGTGGCCATAGACTGTTGGATAGACAACATAAGGTGCGACACTGTGGGTCTTTCTGTTTCCATGCAGACACCTGTGAATTCATCTGCCTCACCTAGATGAATTTTCTCTCAAAAAAGGCCTTTTTGTCCTGTGATGATGATGTTAAGTTGTCATGTTAACAGCAGCCTGGTATGTTTAGTGGTAACGTGACCAAAAAGGTTAAAGTATTTCTAGTGTGCTGTTTTTGTGGGGAAAGTTTGATTTTTTTGTCTGTGTGATGCAGTCAGTAGGATAAGGGAGTAGGTCGATGGGTTCAATGAATTGGTCGACTTTCTGTGAACGATTGTCAACCTGAACTGGATAAACTGACCTTTGAACCCCCCATCTATCAACTAGGTATGGAAGGAAACAAAGGATGAGACAGCATTTCTTTAGTGTCTCAATCAGCTTAAAAAGATTTACATGACAGACACTGCATGAGTCTTTATTTCAGCCATTCAGATTCCTGAATCGTCTGCTTTGTTTTTGTGGAGCAAAGTCTCATCGTTTACAGAAAATAGACGATCTATACTTTTTTTTTTTTGTTTAAACAGGAGCATTGTGAACAACAGTACTTCAAAATGAGTTGGAGCGATTATGCAGAGACACATTTTACAATAATGATCTCTGTGCTTCCTGTTCCACCCCCAAAATGATATTGCAAGATAAACAAGTTATCCCCATAACTGCAGTATCAGAGGTCGGAAGTTAAATAAATGAAAACAAAGTTATCTTGCATTCTTGTTTTAAAATGAAAGCAACATGAGCAGAAAGTGGAAACCATGAGCAGCACTGGTTTGATAACAGGTTTGCAATTTTGACTGGCTGGCATGACTCTGAGGCTGCAAACAGCACATGTACAGATGCTCAGCAGGTCATTTAAAGTTCAAATATTTTAGGACCAACTCAGTGATCAGTCTGATTTAAATAACCTTCAAGTTATAAGTACATTTAATATATTTTAGTGCAGGGATAATCTGTAACTTCAGGCCCAGCGCTAGTGTACATAACTTTGGTCACTGTGTCCACAAGTGATGATTACGGGATAATGGAAAATGCTGGAACATGTGTTAGATTAGCCACCGCAAGTCAACTTACCAGTCTTACCAGACCAGGTGTCTTCCAGTCAGTGATCCACACATGCAGAACAAACACCTGTATTAAGTCTGCAGAATGTAGACGATAGATTAGTGAAAGGATAAAAGTGTGTAGGTGACACATGCGAATCAGACTGCAGGTTTGTACATGTTGAGGTGCATCGTGCTTCATCGAGTGAGTCACTGACTGAATGAATAAAATCTGGTAATCTGGTGTAATTCAGAGGAGTAAGTTGAATTAAAATAACGCTGATTAGAATTGGCAAATTGTATATTAAAAAAAATAAGACCCAGAACCACTGATTTGTAGCTTCTGAAAAATCTCAATTTCACTGAAGTAAGATATCGTCTGAAACTGATGGCTTCTGCTTAGCGTAGCCAGACATCCTCTCTCACATCTGCACTGGATTTTTGAAAACCACCTTTGGGGAAATTGTTGTCACACATAACTAAGAAGATATGGGAAGTGTTTCTGGTGTCACATAGTAAGATATATTTAGGCGTGCATGTGGTTCACCACGGATGCAGAACTGGCACTGATCGAATCCTCTTTGTGACAATTTGTGTGTTTGTGTGTGCAGGCTGATTTACAACAGGACGACACACAGCACCTCCTCCCCGCCAGGTGTGGACATCCGTGTCCCAGGCTTCGGACAGACGTACTCACTGGAGTATCTGGATCCCAGCAAACGCAGTGTTGGTGAGTCGGTGAGGGCTGAGGCCAACAGAAATGTTAAAAAAAGAGTCCTTGCAAAGATAGACAAACAGCACTAAGGTTATCAGTTTTGTCACTGCTTATGTCAGATACTGAGATGTAGGATGAGTTTTGTATGATTTTTTTCTTCTTTCCTCTGTGTGTGTGTCCTAGGCATGTATTTCTTCACTATAGTACAGGCATTGGTAGAACTGGGCTATACCAGAGACGTTGACATCAGAGGAGCTCCCTATGACTGGAGAAAAGCCCCCAGTAAGCAACCCTGCACACACACACACACACACACACACACACCATCCAGTTTACAACCAGGACTTACATTCATCCACTGAGCTTTTATCCTGACCTATAAATGATGAGCCTGTTATAACACACTTTTCATGGTTTTCACCCACCTTGTGAGTTTGTCACAACAAAACATGAGTCTGGCTCATGTAGCTGCTCCTCACTAGGATAGAAGTGCATAAAGCACATTAGCTGTGTGTGTGTGTTGAAGATGATTCATTTATAACATCTGATTCACACAAATTGTTTGTGTTGTTGTCATGTTCAGTGGTTTAGGAAGTTAAAGAATCATATGGCAGGTGTTTTACAGTCACAAGATTGAACATGTGAGTGAGCACAGTATGAGGACATAAAACAACAGGTTAGTACTATATGAAACACTTTCTAAATGTGAGCTCAACCATCTGAACAGTATTCCTGACAGTCAAGGAAGGGAAAAATACCTCGGGAAAGTGTGGGAAATTTTACTGTCAGGTCAAATTTTTCCTTCTTGGAGTTTTTCCTCGCAAACTAGGAAGGAATAAAACGTTGTCCTGGAAGTGTTCCAACCTAATAATGGAAATGCAGGGACTTTTACTGCAGACCAGTGGGGGAATCTTTGTTTACTCATCTTATCTGTATCTTCTTTTTTTCTCTGTCAGATGAGAATAAAGAGTATTTCCTGGCTCTGCAGAAGATGATTGAAGAGATGGCGGAGAAGGCCCAGGGGCCGGTGGTGCTCATCGCTCACAGCATGGGCAACATGTACACCTTGTACTTCCTCAACCAGCAGCCACAGGCCTGGAAAGACAAATACATCAAAGCTTTCATCTGTCTGGGACCACCGTGGGCGGGGGTGGCCAAGACCCTCCGCGTGGTCACCTCTGGTAAGAGTTGGACCTGCTAATGGAAACAGTCACATGTGCTTATGTGGTGTGTAGCCACCCCAAACGCCCCCTCCCCGCCTTCCCAGGAGAGCTTCAGAGAGGATAACATGAACTCTGCCATCACAAAAAGGCTTCCTAGAAAACTGAGCCCAGATATATTTTTATAAATTATATTACAACAAATATATAATCAAGCACAGACTCAAATACCTGCAGCAGGAGAGAAAGAAAACATCCACAGATCTGTCAAAGTCTCTGTATAACAGCATGAAGAAAGAAACACAGCGCACCATGCTTACCATCATGGACACCATCGTACACTTTAACAGACCAAGACTATCTTCTAATTAGCACATTGCATAGAAGCATGAATGTAAAGACAACTTTAGTCCCAAAGGTATCAAAATATCAGGACATTTACTTTATACTTGATGAAATAACATCACATACAAAAAAACAGCAAAGAAAAATGGAAATGTTCCTGAAATATAAGTATAGACAAACATTTACAACTCCTACAAATATTTACCCTCATAAGATATTGTCTCTTTAGGAAGCGTAAGAAAAGCAAGAAGTAAGACCAGGAGGAAGTTGCACCAGCTCCTTGTAAATTCAAACCATCTTTTAACGTCTTGTGTTAACTAAGTAGAAATGTACACAACACTGAATTTAGACAGGCTGCAGCACAGAGTTACGATGTAGAGATTAGCTGTTAGCTCATACCGCAGACAGATAAACCTGATATCATTATTTTTTTAGATATATTTGTTCTCTGCTGGCAGGACCGGCCTGGTGCCTAAATTAGAAACTGATGCTCCGTCCCCTCGAGTTAAGAAATCATATCTGTTCTTTGCACAAACAAACATCTGCTCATCTCCGGTGTGGTCAGAGCTGGGCAGCAGTTGTTGGTGATCGGCTGTGAGTGGATGTGCTGTTTAATGGTGCGTCTCTACCAGGCAGGGCAGCCCACCACACTTTAAAACATTCAGTCATCCTTCAAAGTGGGACGTTTTAAGTGATGAGACGGGAACAGTCTGTGTGATAATGATGTTCAGTAACTGCTGTCATCCCCCCCTTGTTCCTCTGTTAGATTACTTCATCACTGCTCAGACCAAATTGAATAAAGGCAGTTACATCAGGTCCTGTATGTTGGTAAATGCTTCCCTGCTCTGACACAACTCAGCATTAAACAACACTGTGCACTACATCATTTCTATACGTGTGTACCTGCAGTGTGGCTTTTTTCCCTTAAGCGGTCACGCTGTGAAACTCTCGGGTTGGTTTTGAGTCTGGGGCTGGAAATTCTCTGCTCACTTTCAGTTCTCAGTCTGGTTTCTTTTCCCTGCCTGCAGGTGATAATAACCGCATCCCAGTGATCAGCCCGTTGAAGATTCGCACCCAGCAGCGTACAGCTGTCTCCACCTCCTGGCTGCTCCCCTACGCCCACTCCTGGCCCAACGATCAGGTGTGTGTGTGTGTGTTTTCATGTACTTTTGTGTGTTTATGGGTTCCTGATTTACTTTCCCACCAGGTAGACCTGTCCTGCCCATCTTTCTTTGTCACAATTAGTATCTTCTCTTTGTTCACGGGGGGTGTTAGGGTCCTGCAGCTAAAGCAGCACTCTGTGACAAAGTTACTGACTAAATGGTGGACGTAGTGCAGCATTTAGATATTTCCCTCAGGACATCGAGACAAAAACATCTGTGGAGACTCCAGACTGAGACTCTCTGATGTAAATGTAATTAAAGTAAGAGGGAGTGTAACTTTGTTCTTCTCATGCATTTGGTCGAAGTAACCACATTAAACTACTCTCCACCACCAGGTCTTAGTGCAGACTCCCGCCGCCAACTACACTGTGCACGACTACAAGCGGCTCTACTCAGACATCGGTTTTGAGGACGGCTGGCTGATGCGTCAGGACACGGAGCCGCTGGTGACTGACCTCACGCCCCCCGGTGTGGCTGTCCACTGCCTGTACGGCAGCGGCATCCCCACCTCGGAGGCCTTCCAGTACTCTGACAAGTTCCCCGACGTGGAGCCCACAGTGGTGAACGGCGACGGGGACGGAACGGTGAACCTGCGCAGCGCTGTCCAGTGCAAGCGGTGGGTAGGAAAGCAAAAACAGCCCGTGACGTTAAAAGAGCTTCCAGGGAACGAACACGTCAACATGTTGTTAAACTTCACGACCGTGTCTTACATCAAGACTGTGTTGTTCTCCCCGTGATGCTCGCAGAGACTGAAGGACCAGTGCGCATGGAGCTGGATACACACACACACACACATACACACAGGGACTGACACTGATGGCCAAAATATTCACATGCCACACTGCTTCAGAAAAAGTATGAACATTTTGTAACAATTTCAGAATCAAAGTTTTAAATTCATTTTATAGCTGTAATTATAAAACTTCTGTTAATGTCAGGTTGTTTACTGTAGAGTATTCCCAAATATAAAGAGTTTTCTAAAGGTCTAAAGGTTTTCAAAAAACCTGAGATTTTACATTATTATGATGAAAGACGTGTACGAGTCAGAAACCAGGGATATACTGTATGTGCCACTTTCTGAGTTATTCATGAAAGTTAGAGCTTTTTATTAATGTCATGAAGAAAATTGTTGGTAGTCTGAATGGTAGAGCACATAGTATATTTGTATCTTTCCCAACAGTGCTGAATATATCCTATAGATGGGCCATCCTAAGTCTACTTATATCAAAACAACTTGATTATTTTTTGGCCATTTATTTTTTGTTTTCTTGGTTTATTTGCATTCATCCAAGCTGTAAATTTCTTTCATTTTTACTGTGTTTTCCATGTTGCACGAGTTGTGGGCTGCAGGAATAGAACCATACCCAGCAGATGGATGTAAGCCACTCTGAGTGACTTAATAGGTAGATAGCTCTGTTGTTCTGTCCAAATTTCAGTCCAGAGTTTCATGCTTAGGTCAGGTGACCAGAAAATCTATTGAACCTTGAGTTTTTATTTAGTAAAAAAAGAGAGATCAAGAAAGTCTCTCTTACTGTCTGTACCAAAACAGTTAAATGACAGAGACATGCTGTTTTTTACTGTTGGAATCAGTATTTTAGCATCCATGGAAATTAAACTATCCTATATCCTACTATATTGAGCCCTTTCTCTTAACCTCGTCTGTCCTACACCAAACATTTTAATTCACCTGTACATACTTTCTGCCCAGGTTTGGTTTGAAGCAGGTGTCTGGATTTACACACCTTTTATTGTTTATGGTGTAAATCAGAGTTTTCTTGTTTATGATTTGTTATTTGCTCTTTCTGTTTAGACAGACCTGAACAGTTCTGAGCGCAGGGACTAAAATCTGACTCCCTGTCCCTGTAGACATGCAGCCACAAGTGATTTATACTGTGCCATCCAGCCCTCTCTGGGTCCGACCATGATAAACTCCGTATCTTCTGTGAATCAGATCTCTATCAGAAATGTGTGTTGCCTTCTATGGAGTAAAATATTTCAAATATTACACCGACTTCTCTTTGTGCAGTGAATCTCCCTGATACAGGTTTCTCATTTTGTTAAAAATACATTTAATCTTTGACATCTGAGCAGTTTTTTATTGGCTGGAGATGAAGAGCAAACTGTCACCTGGACGCTGATTTAGTGAACCACATAGACACTGAATGGGGTGGTGACTTTACAAACCATGACATATTAAGTGACAGTCATCCAGACTATCTTAAGTGGTGACAAGTTGTTACCTCTGTGTTCATGGTAATGAGTTATTGGAAAGACAGACCTCCATGTTTGAACCACACAGTGAGGTTTTAAAACTGATCTACTTCCTGTCAAATGCGCAGCTTCTCGCACATGAGTCATAATTCTCTGAACTCTGATCACATCTCGTAGCACTGGTGCTATGAAGAAAAAAGCCACCAGAGGCAAGAGAATAAACAGTAGAAACTTTATTTATACAGTATTAAAATAATGCATATAAATACAGTATGTTTGCCACCGAGCCCTGATTGTCTTTGCACATGCTACATATCAGCATTTATTAAAAGAAAACATCTTTGCATCACTAAATAGATCATAAAGGCTAATCTCTCAGACTTCATGAACATCTGTATGTAACAGGAGGTGGTGCGTGATGTTGACAGCTGATAAGTCACTGTCTTCACTCATGTCTGACACTTAAATGAGCAACAGCTGAATCTGCTGAGTCCTGCTGGCTTTGCAGCAACACCCATGATTTGAAATGAGCTCCGGTCCTGTTGATTGTCTTGTGGACACAGATGAAGTACTCATGCTGACACACGTAGTGTTTTGGTTTTAAAGAATCATTTCATTCTAGATGTGTTCACCTTTGTGGTACACTGACGTGAGTCAGCAGGACACAGCTGTAAAGCTCCAGTGGTCGTGGTGGACTTGTGTCAAATGTCAGCGCTCCAGAGGGAAGTGAAAAGTCTTGTTTCCTGTCCTGCAGCGCACGTCCACACAGTCCAACCTTAGCAGAAACGGTCCTTCTTCGTGGTCATCAACCAGTTTCTAACATTCACAACATCAGAGACTTACAGTTAATTACAGTTAAACAGACTTGTGAACATTTACATTTTCTTATCAGCCAACATGCATGCTGACATAGCTGCAATAAACTAATATCTGCAGATATATGGGTCCAGATCAAACATGGGGAACTTTAAAATGAACTGAGGAACTGCAGTATATCTTTGGATTCAGAGTGAACTGTCAGTGATGTTGGGGTTAAAGGTTGTTTAAAGTTGTCTCAGTACCTGTAGCTCCTGAATGCACTCTTTTATCTGTCCTGTCATGTCTCCAACACACCAGGCCAGACTCACATGGAAAGATGGATCCTGGAAAATGCATTATAAGGGACCTTATTGATGTGCACTACTTCAGTTTCTATTTTTATAAACCAAAAACAAGAATTTACAAGCATTCATTGACTGATATTTCTGTCTTCACCAAATCCTAATGTATACTAGAAGAAGATGCAACAAACTCATTTAAATTCACTAACCCAGGGATTCACACATCAACAACAGAAACACACTCATTCAGACACAGATGACCTGTGATTGTTGTGTGTGTTAAAATGTGCTGCTCAGTAACCTTATAGAAAGTGTCCAGGCGAAACTCTGTCATTGTTCTGTCCACCACTTGGACCAGGTCCAACAACTGAGCGTGTCCAGTACACACTTCCATCCCCAGAAACGTCCTGCGGGAGACAACAGAAAGACAGACAAACCATGAGGAGGTAAAACAGATACATACCAAATACCAAATCATAAGAAATTATCTTTGACAGAGTCTACAACTTGTCTGGCAACAGTAACAATTCATCTGCCTATGTCACAGTATTACTTTACAGCTGCTTGGCAGGTGACCAAGTCATATTTGGAGACAGCTGATGGCTTTGACTGTACCTCGTCCTCTCAGCGTTACAATAGACCCTCAGTCTCCCAGCTGAGCACACAAACCTGGAAACAAGAAACCACTGTAATCAGCATCTGAAGCGATTTTCATAGCTTTTCCTAATTTATTTCTACAGCTCTACCTACTCCAGCACAAGTGATCCTCAGGGACTGTTCTCTTCATATTTTCATTTCCTACTGGCTTACTATCTGCCCTTGTTTTTGTGATACATACATAGATATATACACATATACATATATATAAAAATATGAAATGTTCCTGAGTATGGGGCTCTTAGCAAACCTCTTGCAGTGCACCAGGCCTGCCCTGAGGCTCTGAGTGAACGGTTGGATCCAGTGATGTCTCAGCACCACCGTCTGAGACAGGCTGAGGTGGAACTCGTCCTGCGGGGTCAAATCAGCCCCGTGGGCCTTCGCAACCGAGAGAAGCTCCTCCAACAACTCCCTGAACTCCTCCTCTGGGTGGTCTGACGTGGAGAGGAGACACCAGAGTGGGTGAAGTGTCAGGTTAAACAAACGATGGGCAACACGAATCAGTTTGTGTTGTTCTTACACGGCAAATAAACATAGGTGGCCCAGTTCCCTCTCTCATGTTTGAAGGAGCGGATGCGTCCTCCATGAAGAGAGCTGTCATCGGCCTGTGGGTCCACTTCTTCTGGAAACATGGACAGCAAGCAGCCAGGAAGAGGCAGCCTGCTGGAGATCACATCATTTTATCACCAGTTTCTACCCAGAGGCTGTCACACTGATCCACTCATGTCAGTAATCCTTCAACGCGGCCAATACTAAATTATATCTATACAGTCTGAACTGCACCTTTCATCAACATGAACATATAACCATGCACTGTCAATGTCAATCCTGCACAGTGCATTTATGTTATAGTAAACAGTCATGTACACATGCATATACTGTTTATAATCATCCAGCTAGTGTGCCATGATACTTGAATTTTACATAGTTGTACAGTATTATATTGCTATTTGTCATTTATGTTGATATTGTACTTTTTATTTTAGGTTTATTTTACTTTTATATTTTATTATATATATTATATTCTATTGCTATATCTTGTGAGAGTGTGTGAAGTCCTGTCTGACACTGAGGTGAACATCATCAGCTTCAGTATCTTTATCATTCAGATGAGCATGAGTGTGATATTTATTTGTGACAGTCGCTCAGGTTTCGTCCTGATCATGAGTTAAAGTGTTTTTCCCCTTTTCCTCCCTGCAGCCTCTACTAGAATGAAATGAAAGCGACCACACACACCTTGTTTTAGTTGCTTGTTCCTCAATTTTGGGTTTCTTGCTGGCAGGGCAGCTTTGATCGCCACCATCATCTTCCTCTCGACACTTTCGCTGCGCCTCCTCAGCCTCGTCCTCCGAGCTGCTGCTGCTGTAGCAGACCAGCATGTCAGCACACTGAACACACACCTCACACACCTCACACACTTCACACACACACGCAGGGCGGCCGCGGGCCTCACACACGCAGGCTGCCGCTCTTCCGCACTCTGGCGCGCTTCCGGTGTAAACAACCTGTTGTGAGGCTCATTAGTGTCCCAGTGAAACGCAGCACACCTGCACTCAGTTCCGCTTTCAGCTCGGTGTGTGCACAATGCGCTCAGGAGGAAGCTGTGTGTTTCTGTGGGTCACTGCTGTCTGTTAGATCGTGAAAAAATCAAAACACTGAAAAGAAGTGACGGACTGGGGTGAAACTGGAGGACGGTGTTTTTATTTTTAATCATTAATTTGGACTGATAAACAGTCAGATTTTGGCCTCAACTGGGAAAGAGTAGTGTGTTACATGAAAGCCATCACACAGCAGGTTCCGTGTGTTTGTGTGTGTGTGTGTGCGTGCGCCCCCCGTTGTGAGCGTGCCAATTGGTGTATTCATGTTCCCGTGCGCGGGCTGCAGCTCCGGAGCTAGCTCAAAGCTAGCTAGCCTTCAGTAACAAAATGTCCATGTTTCCTCCGGCCGAGGGGGAGCCCGAGCAGACACACACATGTGTACGTGAGGCGACAGCGACCAGCGGCCGCTCCGGGACACCGCGGGGGGATTTTCCTCCATTTTAATGCCCGGCGTGTGCCCACATTTCCGCGGCCCCCGTCGAGCCTCGGCAGCCGGACAACAGAGCGCCTGTCTGCGGCGGAGAGGACGGACCTGACGGGGAGCAGCTCACCGACACTCGCGGCCGCTGCTCCGGGGGCGCTGGGCGGCCCTGACGGCGTGAGTCCGCGGGCTTCCCGTCGCCGTTTCCCCGCGCAGCTCCCCGACAGCCTCCGCGGCTACTGTTAGCTCCCTGCTAGCGGCTAAGCTAGCTGAGCTAACCTGATTACAGCGGTCTGTGCCTGGAGAACAAACACGGTATGAAACGCACACGCTGCCCTCCGCTTTTCTTTCTGTTTTGAGCATTTAGGTTAGTTTCAGGGCCGACATGAGCTGAATAATAAAGACTTAAATACACCAGTCAGTAATTGTTTGTGTCCGAGCGTGTATGTTAATGAGCTCCTCTCTGCTGTGTGTCCGATCACGGTACATTTCATCGTGATGCTTTTATCAACAAACGTGTGTGTGATGTAAACACGGTGTGATCCGCTCAGCTGATGGTGTTTGTGTCTTCTGACAGAGTTTCTTAATGTGCAGGTTTACAGATCTGCTCTGGTGTTTTGTCTGCAGGCTGGAGAGCAGCTTTGGTAGCCTACTTTTGTAATATTGACAAACAGTTTACTCATCCTCAGTCAGTCATGTGCGTTTCTGACAGGTACATCACTGGCTGCTCAGAGTAATGTAGTAAGAGTGTGTCATGTTTTTTCAGCAAATATTGTGTGCGGGTTTGTTGTCTGCTGGGTTGTGTAAACATGACTGGAGTCTGTAGTTTGAATACAAAGACACTGTTGTGTGTGTGTGTGTGTGTGTGGGATGTCCTTTGATCAGAGCCGCAATGATTAGCTGATTAATTGATCAGTTGTCAGCTATTCAATCAAATGCTAACATTTCATAAACCGTTCATCACTTTCAGTCGTTTGAGACAGGAAAAAGTGTCCAAATTCTCTCGTTTCTGTCTGTCAAATGTGAATATTTTCTGGTTTTCTTTCGTCCTCTGTAACAGTAACGTCAGTAATGCCAAAAACAGTAATGCCTTTGGACCAAATAATCAACATTTTTCATCATTTTATGAGTATTTTATGGGAAAAAGTCAATATTGAACATAGTCATTTTTTTGCATGACGATGTGACTCACCTTGATTTCTTCTGTCATGCAGATACCACTTGAAGGCCGAGAATAAAGAGAAAGCAGGGGCTTTCCTCTCCCCACTGCTGTGTCTGCATCATTAAGTCCTCTGTCACAGTTCTTCAGTGCAGCTTGCCAAGATGGAGTAAGTTTTTGCCCTGTTTTTTTCTTAACACGCTCTTAATCCTTCATACCGTTATTTTAATATGCATCAAATTTCTCTTTCTCACTGCAGTTGGGCCACACCAGCTACCAAACTGAATCCCTACACCCGAGCCCGCATGACAGAGGCCTGGCAGCAGCATGCAGTCGGTCCCCCCCAGGTCGTTCACACCATCCCTCCAGGAGCGGAGAACGCACTGGGCTGTGCTGTGTATGGCATCGTGCTGCAGCCAGATGCTACCTCGCTGCAGCAGCAGCAGCAGCAACAGACCCAACATGGGCAGCACGGGCAGCATGGCCAACAGCACGGCGGGGGGCAGCAGCATGGAGGCGGGCAGCACGGTCAGCACCCCGCACAGGCCCAGCAGACCTCGCTGCAGGTAGGGGCAGAGGGAGGACACAAGTGTGGGGCCTGTGGACATGATATCTCTCACCTGGCCAACCCGCACGAGCACCAGTGCATGGTGAGTCAGGACAGATCATTCCAGTGCACACAGTGCATGAAGATTTTCCACCAGGCCACGGACTTGCTGGAACATCAGTGTGTTCAGGTGGAGCAGAAGCCGTTTGTATGTGGGGTGTGTAAGATGGGCTTCTCTCTCCTCACGTCCTTAGCCCAGCACCACACATCCCACAACAGCTCCAACCCAATGAAGTGTTCAATATGTGAGAAGACGTACCGACCCGGCTCTTCAGGCAGTGTCACACCCAATTCAAATAATCCCCAGCAGCCCAACAGCGACGGGGCCTCAGCCAGCAGCAGCTCATCCATTCTACCTTTTCCCTCGGCCCGGGACCGGCCGTACAAATGCTCTGTGTGCCAGAAGGGCTTCAAACACCTGTCAGAACTCACACGGCACGAGAGAGTGCACACAGGAGAGAAGCCCTTCAAATGTGACACGTGTGACAAGGCCTTCAGCCAGTCGTCACACCTGCAGCACCACCAGCGAACACACAGCAGTGAACGCCCGTTCAAGTGTGCTGTTTGTGAAAAGAGTTTCAAGCACCGCTCCCACCTCGTACGCCACATGTATGTTCACTCTGGTGAGCACTTGTTCAAATGTAACTTGTGTGAGCTGCATTTCAAAGAGTCGTCAGAGCTCCTCCACCATCCCTGCCACCCGCAGGGTTCCCGCCCGTTCCGCTGTGCCACTTGCGGGAAGGGTTTCAAGCGTCCGTCTGACCTTCGCCAGCATGAGCGCACGCACTCGGAGGAGCGTCCCTTCCACTGTGACGAGTGTCAGATGAGCTTCAAGCAGCAGTATGCACTGGTGCGCCACCGACGCACGCACAAAGACCCTTCTGACCGGCCGTTCAAATGCAATCTGTGCGACAAGGGCTTCATGCAGCCCTCTCACCTCCTCTACCACCAGCATGTCCACGGCATGGACAACCTGTTCAAGTGCGCCTCATGCCAGAAGGAGTTCAGCCAGTCAGGAGAGCTGCTCCGACACAAGTGCGGCGAGACGTCCAACTCCTCCCCGGACAAGCCGTACAAGTGTGACGTTTGTGGCAAGGGCTACAAGAAGAGCTCCACGTTACAGCGACATCAGAACTCTCACTGCCAGGAGAAGCCCCTCAAGTGCTCGCTCTGTGACCGCCGCTTCCTGTCCTCCTCGGAATTTGTCCAGCACCGCTGTGACCCCTCGCGAGAAAAACCGCTGAAATGCCCTGACTGTGAGAAACGTTTCAAATACTCATCGGACCTGAACAGACACCGGCGCGTGCACACGGGGGAGAAACCGTACAAATGCGCCCATTGCAACAAGGGCTTCAAACAGCGTGAGCACCTGACCAAACACCAGAGCACGCACTCCAGAGAGGGCCAGTTCAAGTGTGTTTGGTGCGGCGAGCGCTTCAGTGACTTGGGCTCTTTGCAGGATCACACGGTGCAGCACACAGCTGACGGAGGGGGTTACCCTGTACCCCAGTGCATATAAACTCTTGGGGACTTTCCCCTCGAACAGACAGTCCCCTAAACTCCTGTCCTCTGTTTGTCCCTTGTAGGCTCTTTGGTCAGCCTATGGTTTACCACATCTGTAGGACAGTTGAGGCTATTTTTTATTGCGTTCATTCTCAGTAGTGATGCATCAGGTTTTTGTTGCTTTGCTAATGGCGCTTTTCCACTCGCACCTACTCTACTCCACTCAGTTTTTAGGCTTTTCCACTGCATGTTAGTACCTGGTACCAGGTACTTTTCTAGTACCTACTCGGCCGATGTTCAAAGCAAACCGTTTTGAGCCTGCCACTGATTGGCCAGGACGTGACGTGACTGGGTGAGTCAGGTGAGCGACTCGTTCAGAGAGAGTCAACCTTGCCATTTTTTTAAACACAACAACAAACACGATCAGAGATGGCTGCGCAGAAATCAACCTGTGGAGCAACGACGAGGTGCAGATGTTCATTTGTCTGTGTTTGTGTCGCATAACAAATAACGTCGCTGGAGTTTCAGGCCACCTTGCTATGACGACCCCACCCATGTTGAGGTGGAACTCTATTGTAATGGAAAATGACAGAAACTGAGTCGAGTAGTGCTAGAACTGTAATGGAAAAGTGCCATAACTTGCCCAAACCCCTTTAGTACTGTGACCCTGTCACGCCATAAGATCATGAGGAGGAGGCCTTGTCTTTCTCTCCCTGCACTTTCCCTTTTGTTCCACCTCTTTGTCTTTTTATACCTGTCCTCTCACCCTTTTCTCAGCCCGACACAGCTGATAGCAGTGAAAACATCAGAACCACTGAACTGCCATCAGTCATAGTTGGACTGTTGCAGGCAGAAACAGGTGCCATAATGCAGCATGATCTCTCAAATACTTCCTCTTAATTTCCTCCCCTTTTCCCAGAAGAGGGTAAAAATAAAAGTGTTCCTTTATTCTCTTATAAGAGGCAGCTGTTGTTTTTTTGCATTTTGAACAATTTTGGCAGCAAGTATTATTGTAAGGTATACTCAGTGAATCAGCAGAGAAGACTTTCCTCCTTAACTAACCAGAAACCATCTCCACTGCAGAGTATCCACTAGAGGGGGATCATCCCCTTGTTTTACCTTTCCTCTCTCTCCAATAACTTCTCTTCCCTTCCCCTCAGTTTCTACTTCATTTTCTCTCTCTGCTTTCTTTAGCGTCCTCCTCTGCCCGTCACTGTTCAGCATCAACTTTGACTAACCCCGCCAACATGCTCACATTTGTTTGTCTAAGGTCAGGTGAAGGATGACTTCAAACACTTTTGCTTTTCATCTCTCCTCAGTAATACAGAAACAGTGTACCAACTCTTTGGTTCCATTTTTTAGTATTTTTACTCTTATTTATAACGTAGCCAGTAAGCTCCTCAGAATATGTGAAGGGAAACAGTGTTGTGTGGAGTTTGGGGGATTTATTTTCCCTATAGTGAAATATTTCCAATGATAACATGTCTATGGGTGTATGTGTGTGCCATGATTTTCGTGGCTCCTCCTGTTTGTACCAAAAGGCCAGAATGAAGCAGCACTCGATCCCAAAGGTGTGTAGACCAACCAACCAGCTGAAGTTAACACACGTCAAGACAGAGCCTGATGATCAATCTCACCATACCCTCAGTATAGACATGTATAGAAATCTATATTTCACACTAATGTACCTGTCATATCCCTGCAGAGGTCAGTGCTGTTAGACTTGTGTGCTGAAAATGTTCACTTCCTCTCTCAGCCTGTACATACTTCAGTGTGAGTGTACTTAGCCAGGTGAGTTGGAAATGTCAGAATTTGTCTTTTTCTTAAAAAAAATTATATGTAAGAACTGTTTTTGTATTCTTGCTACTTTTTACCATGTGAAATGTTTTGACAAATGCTCTTTTGTTGTTTTTGTAGTCCATATAGTGATTGTATGAGTATGTAGCAGGAACACTCAAAGAGAAACCTGCGTGTGTGTGCGAATGTGTGAATGTAAACAGTATTGTCAAACAGGGAAATTCAGACTGTAGAGAATTGTATTAGAAATGTTTCAGCAGACCTGCGCCTTTTTCTTTCTTTTTTTAATTTACTAACCTTACTGGTCTGTCCGAGCTCTTTTTGCAGGGTGGAACCTGCACTCTGTGTTTGTCTTTTGGAAAGAAGTGTTAACTGCGTTTTTCCTGTTACGTGTTGCGTTGCGGTCGACGGCGTGTCTGTCGGAGTGGGTTTACACCAGAGTGAATGACACCCTCCTCCTCTTTGAATGCTATGAGATTCTAGATGCCTGGAAAATGTGTTGGTTTACATGTCAGCTGTGAGCGCCATTGTTCCTTTTTCTGTCGGGAGCTGTTCCCCTCTCTCCCCTCCCCCCTCTTTCACTCTCGATTCACGGGTTGAGTGCAGTATTGAATCCAAACGGGGGAGGCCAGGGAGACGGAAGTAGCGTCTTTTTTTTTTAATCCTAGCTTGCAATTCTTGTTTTTGTTTTAGCCTTAAAACGAGGTCACAGTGCCTCTCCGCCTCTTCCTCCTCTTGTGCTTTCTGTGTCTGTCCATCATCATCATCATCATCATGTGCGGTCAGGTGGTCATTTCCATCAGCTGTCATATTTTTATTGTTATTTTCTCAATCTGGCATTATAAGACTTTGAGAACAACTTGGACTTAAAGTAAAAATGTACTGTATGTTTTTTATGGTTTCACATTTGTTTATATCATTATTATTATTATTTTTTTATTGATCTTTAAATTGATATGAATATCTATATTCCTTGAGGGAGAGACCAGGGCCTTGGGGTCAACCTGGCTGCATTTTTCTTAACACATCTGCCAGAGTTGTATTAAATTTTTACAATGTCCAATTGTTTCTAAGGCCAAATCTGAGGAGAAACAATCTCCACACAAACTATTCTGCAGGGTGGTGGTGGTGTAAAGGTTGAATTACTACAACACAAACACATCAGGAATCAACAAGGGTGAGTTCATACTTGCCAAGAGCTCATGGACTTTTGACTTGTTAATTGGTGCTGGCACATCGTGAGATGTGCATAATAAAAAATAGTCACTCGAGGTGCAGGGCGTGGACCTCAAACACTGTATAGTGTTGGCAGTAGACTTAAAGTGTGATGATAATGTAATAATATCAGTGTACACTGACTAATACTTCCAGCCCAGCAGGACTGGTTTAGCTCTTAGTCTTAGCAAGGGAAATGTGCATCATTTGTCCTGTTCAGGCGTGTGAAACATTAACGGACCAATCTGAGAATGCAGTGAGGAATACTGCAGAGTGAAAGGAGAGATGCACTTTTCACACCTTGATCAATTTTGAGAAGAAAAATAAAAAACTCATGGCATCAACAAATGGGTGAAAGGAGAGGCCAGTCTCCTGTATAAGCACAAATCAAAGAAATCCACCTTCCTGCATGTTAACTTTTGGTTTCAGTGGAAAAAAGTCTGTTTCGGCTCCAGTCACCCACCATCCTCGTTCCTCTTCAGTTGGGATAAACAAGCCCGTCGGACCCTGGTGTCTCTTGCTCTCTGCATGCTTGCTGTGTTAGTTCCTGTGTTCTGTCCCTGGGAACTGGTGCTCCCCCCTCTTCCTCCCCTCCTCTGCACTGTTCCCTCCTATAGCTTTTTCAAATTGTTCTGTAGTTTATGTGAATGATGTTGGAAAAAAAAAAGAAAAAAACTTGTGGCGACGTACAGTATGTGTACATTCATGCTAAGATTATCTGTATGTATGTAGCATTCAATTACACACAGCACTAACAAATAAAACTTTTTTCATTTATAAACTGACATGAGTCAAGACATTTTACTGACTATTTGGTTTGATGTACACATGTAAAGTAAGACATCATTTACAAGAGCATCTAATAAAGTGTTAACATGGATCATTGTCTTTATACATCAGTAATTATGTTTGTTTGTTTAATAATTTAATTAATACAATACAATATTTCCATTTGAAATGTAGAGGAATTCAAGAATGAGGTAGCATAAAGTGAAATCTACTTAGTTACTCTTCACCAGTATAAATTGTGCTGCAGGAGGTTACGTCACACAAATACAATTTAGTTATTTAAAGGAGCAGCTGAGGGTGTTAATGAAGAGACAGGTTGGTTTCCTCACACACTCCTCCACAGCCTGTTTAGACATAACACTTGTAGTCGTTTGTTTAATTTGTTTCTTGTGATAAAAAAAAGGTCTATAAAGGTTTATAGACAAAAAAACAGCAACAACTTTGAAATCAATGCCGTTGAAATTCTGATGTGAGGACTTTTAGTCATTATTTTGTAATGTGGCCAGTTTTTGAAACCCTGAACCTACAAACCTCATAGTGCAACGTGATAAAAAACATGAACAAACCTCAAGCCTAAATCACCCTAATGACATCATCCGGGTCATTTCCCCTCCACAGCCATACAATATTTTTACAGGATGAGTGTTTCTCCCCTTCAGAGTACGTACAGGTGGGCTTCCCCTTTAATAATTTAGTTCATGAAATGCCATCATTTAGTGACCAAATGGCAGAAACCAAAGATGTTGATTTCACCAGTATGTAAAACTGAGAAAAACAACAAATCCTCACATTATGTGTTTGAACCTGGATCAGTCTTTATGGATGTTAAGAAGAAATCATAGATAATATTTATGAATAATCTTCTGGAGCCAATAATAAATCACATTCTGTACTTTTCTACAAATTCATCCAAATCTTTTGACATTTTTATTTCCCTGAAGGTTTGTCTTTGTCATTCAGGCCTGATGAACTTGCTTTCTGACGAACATTCAGGTGTATCTGATGGCAAACAGGCTGCATCACAACATGATCTGATGTAGTTTCTTATTACTTTGAGTGCGTTGTGAGTGTTTCTGTGTTCAGTGTCTGTTCATGGAGCAGGACACTGAACTTTACTTTCACCAGTTCCTCCAGCTGTGCATCGTGTTTTTATGAAGGTCACATGTTCAGATGTCACACACCGCCTGGTCTGATGTCCTCTTGCTCTCACGTTGTCATTAGAGTGCAGCTGTCTGCGGCGCTTCCTCGCCCGGCCGCTGGGGGCGCTGTGACGCGCTCCCCGCCCTCTCGGTCTTCGCCCCGGCAGCCAGCTGCTTTCACTTCCGGGCGGCTCTCTCGCTGCTCTTCAGTCGCGATCCGCCTCCCTTCCCTGCGCTCTCGACCGGGGAGGTCCGTGGCTGCAGAAGAACCCCCCCTCCCCCTCCCCGGATCCCCGGGCCCTCCGTCGGCGCTGCCCCCGGGCCTCCGAGCCGCCGCTCCCCGCGCGGCCGGCCGCACATGCCGCGGGCTCGGCCGGTGGAGGTGCGACATCTCCGCGCAGAGTTAGCATCTCCGGCTAACGTTAGCTAACAACACCGATCTCTGCGCCCCCCCGCCCCCCACACACACCACCCCTCCCTCCGGCCGACCCGTCACATCGACAGCTAATCGATCGCAAACAGCGGAGCAGCCCCCCCCCTCACGACCAGCGCAGGAAGCCCCCCCCATCTGACGTCCCGGGCCGCGGAGAGAGCCGCTCCACCTCTGACCCCCCCTCTGTGGCCTTTGAGGGCTCCGGTCCTCTCTACCTCAGCTCCGATGCCCCCCCGGTCCCGTGTGTGACCCCCCCCCCCGCCCCATCACCGGCTCTGCTGCTCCTGACAGCTGCCCCCCCCCCACGCGCCGGTTCTCTGCGCCGCCCTCCCGGTGAGGCTGCAGAGGGACGGCACACACACACACACAGCTTGTCCGTGACCCCTCCACCTCCACCCCCCAGCAGACCTCCGGGACTCGCGGCCCCCCGCCCCGGGTCTCGGTCTCGGTCTCGCCATGCCGGGTCCGGTGGCCGGTAGCAAGTCCCGAGTGTACGCTGACGTCAACACGCTGAAGAGCCGGGAGTACTGGGACTACGAGGCGCACGTCCCCAACTGGAAGTGAGGCGCTTTCTGTGCATGTGTGTTTCTGCGGGGGGGCTGTGCATGTGTGTTTCTGTGGGGGGGGCTGTGCATGTGTGTTTCTGCGGGGGGGCTGTGCATGTGTGTTTCTGCAGGGGGGGTGTTATACGTGTAGCTGTGAGGGTGTGATGGCAGTGTGTTTGCTCAGACCGCCCTGCACTGTCTCACACAACCCCCCTGCGCCCCACACATCTGTCCCCATGTCCCCCCTCCCCAGTCTGCACACACACACATCAGCCTCCAGGTCGCCCGCCCCCCCCTCAGAGAGCTTCCTCTTCAGTGACAGGAGCGACTTAATTGCACGTTTGGTGCTGAAAATATTTCCCTGGTCTTTCTCACGCAGTCACACGAGCTCTGCTCTGTCTCCCCCGTCTGTCCCCATAGCAACCAGGAGGACTACCAGCTGGTCCGGAAACTGGGCAGAGGGAAGTACAGCGAGGTGTTCGAGGCCATCAACATCACCAACAACGAGAAGGTGGTGGTGAAGATCCTGAAGGTGAGCGCGGTGGAAATGTTTGAGTGAGGGGAGTCTGAAGAATGAACTCTGAAGTCTGAAACTGACATTTGTGTGAGAAATGTCTCTGAACTAGACTCAGTAGAGCTGTCGCTTTAGCTGATGTTTAGTAATTGATTACTCATGTTGGAGCTCTGTCAGTCATTCCAGAGTCTCTGAGGGTTTCCCACATTTCTGTGGAGAAGTGAGGAATTTATTGTCTCTGGCTTTTGGACAGATGGCTGCATACAGGCTGGTGGATGTTGTTAGTTCAGCAGGCATCTTTTACCTGAACTATGGAGGACTACAAATGGCACACTCATCAATGAAGAGATGCATATGTTCACTACTACATATATCTATATATAAATGTTTATAAAAGGGCTGCATCACTTGTGCCTGGTTTGTGGTGTCCATAGATAAAGCTGACTGATGTTAGCGGGCTGCTTTAGCTTCTTCTGGCTGCAGATGTATTTATTGTTGGACAAGTTGTTTCTCTTCCTCTGTCATGAACAAGGTCTAAAGCTGTGTGTTCACTCAGAGATCACAGAGTTTTGTTGGATCATACGGAGGATAATAAGTCCGTCCTCGTGTTGCCACAGTCTGAAGTGGTTAAAAATCCCCGAGCAGCATCTGTCCAGCTGTTCCTCCAGAGATTATCAGCCTCATTACAAAGTAAGATTGGTGTCTGGAGCTGGTGTGGTGGTGGTGCAGGTGATGGACGAGGATGCCCGTTACCGTGACATTTAGCAGGGGACAGAGTCAAAGCCGGTGCCAATTTATCTGTCAATCATTTTGATTCACCCCTCTGCCCCCCCCGCCTGCACCGAATGAAGGGCTGACAGACTGATGCTGAATGCAGCCGCAGCAGCTCGAGCAGCCTCAGCAGATTCACAAATAGCACAAACTTGTCTGCGTTTACGTCTCGTGACTTTGTATGTGTTGGGCCCTGAGACCCCTCCTCTGAATCTCTGCCTTTGTGTGTGTGTGTGTTTGCCCCTCATGGCGTTCACGTGGAATTAGCCGGTCAAGAAGAAGAAGATCAAGCGAGAGATCAAGATCCTGGAGAACCTGCGAGGGGGGACCAACATCATCCGACTGGTGGACACAGTCAAAGATCCAGTGGTAGGCCGCTAACAGCATGTCTGTTCCTTTTTAAACTCACAGAAACACCACTGGGTTAAGCAGCCAATCTGCTGCTGGAGCTGTGTGTATCACACACATCCTGAAAGCATTTTCTCCCTCATGGAACATTTCAAAGCTGATTCTTGAAGAGTTTTGAATTCTGCCGTGTTCCCGAGCCAGCAGTGTTCTTCCTCTCGGCCCTTTGGTTGGCACGGTGCTGCATTTCTTGGCGCCTTAACGCCACTGACTGTCAGTCAGTGGAATAGCCTGAAAGTGGCGGCAGGAAGTTTTTTGGGTTGCTGTGTGAGTCCACTGGGTACTTTTAACTGTAAGTGGAAGATTTGACTTAATATTTCTGCAGAGGCCTTCGGTCACAGCAGGCAAACAGACAGTTTAATTTGAATGTGAAACATCTGGTCGATATCCGATAGACGTAATCAACACAATATCTGCTCAGCACTGACACATATTGTATCTGTGCGTCCCTAATTACAGTATTCAGTGTCTGCTCAATGTTGTTTACACTTCAGATTAACATAAACGTATCTCTTATTCCAGAAAATTGTTTCATAAAAGAAAATCAAGTAGAAATGTCTTCGCTGTGTGAATTATTGTTATTTTTTAACCATTACTCTTACACCCAAAAATGATTCTTGTTGCAGCGTGAGATCAAACTGCCTCTGTCCATCTGTGTCACGCATGGAGATATGAAGCACAAGTAAGCGACGGTAACGGTGTAATGATGGGTTGGAAGAAATCAGGGATTTCAGGAATGATTACCGGTGTTGTAAATGATATAATCACTTTTGGGAGGAACTGATTGTTGGTAATGTGATGATTAATTTTACCATGAGGGTGAAATCTGTTGATGTTGTCATGTGGGAGAATGAAATGTCGTCATTTCAGTTTTTCTTTTGTTTCTGGTGTGGTTTTAGTTTTTGAGGGTTCACGTGTACAGAGGTGTAATCCAACAGAGCAAAATCAGAGAATATCACTTAATAATTTATTGAAGGAATATCTGTGAGTTTCACAAATAAGCCGCTTTCCTGTATTTTCAGTCTGAGCTGAGACTCAATTCCTCTTTTTTAGAACTTTTCCTTTTCAGCAAACCAGGAAGGAAGAATATTTTTAGTCTGTGGAGACATGTGGAGTGCAGTGGTGGGAACCATGCAGGGTCCCTTTGTTTGGACTCAGGGTTGCTGTAAACTGCAGGAAAAGCGCTGTAATGTTCACAGTTTCTGGATTTGTATCAAATGTGATGCAGGTGGCTTTACTGTGCATCCACGTCACTTCCACAGAGCTCAGTTGTCAAATTTCTAATGAATCTTGTGACTTGATCAGTAGTGAGCCACATCCTGCTCTCCTCGTTCATGATCTGTTTGACTGATGTTTGACTCTCTGTCTCTCTGTGGTGGCTGTGCAGTCCAGAACTCCGGCACTCGTCTTTGAATGCATCAATAACACAGACTTCAAGGTAAAACGGTCGCCTCCCCTCTGCATGCTCTGCTGTCAGGCCCATCAGGTCACATTCAGCCTTTTCTGACAGAAATGCGTCTTTCTCTGCAGGAGTTGTACCAGAAGTTGACAGATTATGATATCCGTTTCTACATGTATGAACTACTGAAGGTGAGACGTGTTGCATTGCTGGTGTTGATTTTTTTTATGTGTTAAACTTAGTGATTAAGACATTTTATCTATTCTTGGCAGAGTTCCTGGGAATTCAGCAGACTGTATACACATATTTACATCTTCCCCTGCTCTGATATTGTGTGTGTGTGTGTGTGTGTGTGTTTCTGCAGGCGCTGGACTACTGTCACAGTATGGGAATCATGCACCGTGACGTCAAACCCCACAATGTGATGATCGACCACCAGTTGAGAAAGGTAGGTGGTGCCCTATATAGTCTGCTGTTCCTTTTTTTTTTCCTTCACACACCCACACACACTCTGAATATTATCTCTCACCCCGCTATTTCTGCCCCTCTCTTTCTCGCTCACTGTTTATTTTCTCTCTGGCTCTCTCTATCCTTTCAGCACTCTCTTTTACATGTTCTGTGCTCTTTGAAAAGCAGTTGGATCACTGTTGGTTGGTAGTGCTTTTGCATCGGCTCTTATACATGCGATCCGAGCGAGATCCTCAAAAGCAGCTGATGTATTTTCCATCCAGATAAATGTGTGTCTTCTGTTAGTGACGGCTACAGTGCAGTTCAGTCTGTGTCCACCTCATGAAAGCTTTTATTGTTGCTGTCCTGTGAGCAGAGGTGGCAGAGCAGATGGAGCAAAGAGTGGCAGAACGTAGCTGTCAATCAAAGAGGAAGAGTGAAGCCGAGCTGCAGCCATCGCCGCTGGCTGCCATCACAGCGCTCGTGGGCGTGCCTCCTGTTGTTATAGGTGTAACATTAGCTGTGACTCTGACTGGGTGGCTGAAGATTGTTACGTTGGATAAGGAAGCATTGTGAAGCCAGACAGGACCAGCAGGGTTAGTCCGCTAACAGCAGAAACCCCATTAATGTTGGGCTGACATGATTGATCCCCCCTCATGCTGCGCTCACAGCCGGTGGCAGAGGCTGCTCTTACAGCTTCCCTGCTGGGATTTCTGGGAAGTGCAGTGCAGAAACACCACAAATATAAACTCTAAGCATGAAGATAAGAGGATACTGTGCAAGAATTTCCTGCTAATTAGTGCTGTAATTTTAGATATATCACTGCTTCTCTATCTGCAGAGCTACTGCGTGTTAAATTCCTACACTTATCATTTTGGCCAGCAGAGGGCAGCAGGCTAACACAAATGTTAAAGAATACATATAGCACACACAAACACACACTCAAACACCTGCGACAGTGTGTGGCACTAACCATAGTCAGGCCTCACCTGGTAGTGCTGTGTAGTCACAGTTTCTCAGCACTGAGTCGTCAGCCTGTGAAGTGAAGCCAAGTGAGGATAAACTGTGTGTTTCCATAGCTACGCCTTATAGACTGGGGCTTGGCAGAGTTTTACCACCCATCCCAGGAGTACAACGTCAGAGTGGCGTCACGATACTTCAAAGGCCCCGAACTCCTGGTGGACTACCAGGTAACACACACACACACACTTAAACACCCACTGACGATGTTCCAGAAACGGACTTCAGAGATGCTTCACCTTCTGTTTCTTCACAGTGCTGTCACACACACACAGATTAACGTGAAGTGCTGCTTGATGCTTTTGTGTTTCAGATGTATGATTACAGTCTGGACATGTGGAGTTTGGGCTGTATGTTGGCCAGTATGATTTTCCAGAAAGAGCCCTTCTTCCACGGACAAGACAACTATGACCAGGTCCGTCCTGCAACCAGGACAACAGCAGCTTATGCATACTGAGACAGATGAGTAAAGGTCAAAGGTCATCAACCTGAAGGAAACACTAATCAGGGAGGAGTAAAAGTTGCAGCAGCATAAATTCAACTCAGAGGTTAACAATATCTTGACCATAGTTTTATTTGTGAATAATTAACAATATAAACGTATGAACTATCATGTGATACAGATTTATCTTTATTTCTCCGTAGTACACAAAGTCTGAACCTGCCGTGTTGTGTTTTCTAGTTGGTGCGAATCGCCAAAGTCCTGGGGACAGACGAGCTGTTCGGCTACCTGCGTAAATACCACATTGAGCTGGACCCGCGCTTCAAAGACCTGCTGGGACAGTAAGTCCACTTGACTTTGCCTCTGGGAGTCCCCACACACTTCTGGTGATACACAGGATCACTCCTGAGCTGAGTGCAGGCATACAAGTCAAATCAGAATACAGGCTAAAAATATCCTGAGGGGCAGAAAGTGACGAATGAATATTAGAAGAGCGTCTGCCCTGCTGTCGTCCTCCAGGAACACACTGAGACTGCTCATTTAAACTTTCACTGCTGTGTGTGTTCACACTCTCCTCTGACTCACACCCAACCACAATAGTAAGAGTCAGGAAACACTCCCATACATTTAAAAAGTAAAGTAAATAAAATGGCATTTGAAAATGTACTTTGATAGAGAAAAGTGAAGCGAGTTCAGCATTTACGTTTGGGAAAGTAAAAAATGTATAAATCTGTTGCTCCTGTTGTAATCCAGGCAGACCTGATTTGGACCATCGACTTTTCTCTTACCAGCACACAAAGAAAGACGTTCTCCTGCCTGACATTATCGAATGGATTCAAACTTCAGCACAGTGATAGTTTCATACGTGAGCTCAGTTTTTCCACTGCAGCTCTCCCAAAATATGCTGGATAGGAAGTTTTAGAGGGAAACTTTTCTGACAGCAGCTTGAGCCAATTTAACTGTAAAATTCACCCCCAGTTCTCTCAGTGTGTATCACTGAAGAATAACAAGCCTGCCTCCGCGTGAAAAGTTTGCAAAATCTATCTGTTTTTTACCATTTTAAACCCACAGTGTTATTCACGTCAGCTGGCCTTTTTCTTTTCCCTTACCTGATGAAGGGTGCAGGAGCCTGAGTCAGTCAGTAAAGTCAGGTGGAGTAAAGCTGCTGTGTGTTTCTGCAGACAGAGCAGGAAGCGCTGGGAACAGTTTGTGCAGACGGAGAACCAGCACCTGGTGAGTCCTGAAGCTCTGGACCTGCTGGACAAGCTGCTACGCTACGACCACCAACAGAGGCTGACCGCCACAGAGGCCATGGAGCACCCCTATTTCTGTGAGCAAGACACACACACACACACACACACACACACACACACACACACACACACACACACACACACACACACACACACAC
>JBAJHX010000081.1:22459958-22481570 GCA_037176925.1 Amniataba percoides
TATCATATCATATCATATCATATCATATCATATCATATCATATCATATCATATCATATCATATCATATCATATCATAACAGTCTTAGTCTTTCTTTAATAGAGCTTATATTAAGAGCTTTTAAACCAATGAGAGAAGCATGTTGTGCAAAGGTAACAGGAAACAAGTGCTACTCTGTAGCAGAAGCTGGTTCTTCTAATTCATACATTATAAAAGATGAAATTGTGGATCTACTGAGTGCTGGACCACTCTGACTTTTAGAGCTTTTTACAGTCAGGACCAAAATGACACAGAGTCCCTTTACAGTATGAAACCCATTCTATTGTTTAGGCACCTTTTAAACAAGAAAAACAGACTATAGCTTATTCAATAAAAACTGTTGCAGTCATTGTGTCTGTCTTCTGCTGTCGTTCGTCTTTCTTAAGTCTCCCTCTCTCCTGTAGGTCCAGTATGGTTTCTACGCTACAGATTGGACACAGTCTAGTCGTTAGTCTATGGTTGCTCCTTTACACAGCAGCAAATGCATGAGGTTCTACTAAGTCTGACTACTGTGCTGTACACCACCTCCAGCTTAATACAATGTTTTTTTTAACATGAGCACAATGCTAGAGAGTGTGTCTGCAGGTATGAAGCTGTACACGTCCCATCCTGTACACTGAGAGTTCACATACTGAGGCTCTTTGCTCTTGTGCCTCAAGGTCTCTGCAGCAGAGAGGCTCAGCAGGGAGCTCAGCGGTCTGCCGCTTCACAGGGTTTGTGCTTCGCAGCCAGCCACCTGCCCACTGCTAAACAGCCTGCATGTCCCAAGTGAGCAGCGCACCACAGGCTGTGGTCACTTACAGCACATGGCAGCAGTTGTACTGAGCCAGGGGCAGGATCTTGGGCTTGTTCTGTGTCGGTATGTTGAAGGCCAGAGCTTTCTCACACAGAGGGAACTGGAAAAGTCTCTCACGCAGTTTTAGGCTGTGTCGTTTCCCCTGCTCCGCCTTTGGGACAGCCTCATCCCGGGTCCCCAGTGCATTGTGGGGCTGAGCTCTGTCTGTGACGAGGTCATCTCTTCCCCCCTCCGCCATTTTATCGTCTTGTTCAGCCTCTTTTCCTGTTTTTTGTGCCTCCTTTTCGTTCAGGATGAGTCTGGCAGACGAGATGGGGACGGATGATTCAGAGAGAAGAGGTGGAGGTTTGTTGGTGTTGTTGTTAGGTTCTGTCTCTTCATCCTTTCCTCCCTCTGGGCCTGTGGAGTCTGGCTGTCCCTGACAGCACGGTACCCCGAAACCAGGCGGAGACAACAGAGGGGCTTCAGGTTTCTGACTGCCCGGCTTGTCTCCATGACTGACTGGCTGGTCTGAAATCACACACCCACCGTCCTCTCTCTCTATTTCCATCTCTGCCAAATCTCCCTGCTCCCTCGTTCTCTTCTCTGTTTCCTTCAGTTCTTTTTGATCCTCTCTCCTGCACTCTTCATCATCTTCTTCATCAAGGATCGCCTCAGTTTTTCTCTCTGGCTCTGCCACTGGTAAGGATGGCAAACATTTGACCTCTTTCACCAAACTCCCCCCCTCCTCCTCCACCTCTTCCTCATCTTCCTCCTCCTCCTCCTCTTCCTCCTCACAGATCTGCTGCAGCGCGGGCAGGTTCTTCCTGACTGCAGGCTCCTCAGCCGGCGGGGGGCGGAGGGTGAAGCTGAGGCTGGGCTGCCAGGGTCCCAGGAAGGCCTGCTGAGGTGAGGGCCTCGCAGCAAGCAGGTCCCCACACTCAGGCACTCCTAAGCGGGGAGAGCTGGGAGAGAGGGCCCCTGTGAGCCAGGGTGGCGGGGCCTCAGGGCTGAGCAGGGCATTATCCAACCCCTGCAGCCACACATGAGCCTCGATCTCCTCGAGGGAGGCACGGTGAGACGGATCCTTCTGGAGCATCCTGGAGATCAGACTGACAGGGAAAAGACAGCAGAGATGTTTGTTTCATCATTGGAAATAGTGAAATAACTTGTTATGCAGACGATACACAAATTTATTTATTATTTATCAGCAGGAGGGTTTGGTCCACTATAATCACAAGTACGTGCATTTTCCAAATCAATGATTGGATGTTCCAGAACTCACAGATAAAAATTTATACAGTTGTACTTGAAGGTTAAGAAGGAATGATTAAAAGTCACTGCTTAGCATGAAGAAGCAAAAAAACCCAACAAACCAAGCCAGAAATCTTGGCGTAGTCATGGACTAGCACCTGAATATCAAAAGCCACAGCTACAGTCAACTTAAGAACATATCAAGGATTAAAGGACTCATGTCTCAGCAGGATTTGGTAAAACCTGTCCATGCATTTATCTTGAGTAGACTACTTTAATAGTGTCCTTACAGGCCTTCCAATTCATTCAGCTGAAGCTGATTCATAACACTGTTCGAGTCCTCACAAAGATAGAGTCAGTGGATCACATCACTCCAGTTCGGATGTCTTTGCCCCTGGTTTCCTGTCTGTCAGAAAGCTGATTTCAAAACTCTGCTTTTGGTTTATAAAATACTGGTTTGGGACTGAAATACATTTATGCACTGCCGCTGCCTTTACTTAAATCAAATCACTCCTTTTCTTTCTGTTATATTTGTTTGTATCCATTCTTAGCTTGTTTATATTTTCTGTTGTAATGACTGACTTAATTGCATTCAAGTCACCTTTTTGTGGTGTGTTTCTTTGGCACGTTGTCTCAAGGCTGTTACTTTCTTTCAGTGAAGCACTATGAATTACCTTGTTGCTAAAATCTGGTCTCTCTCTGTATATAAATATATAAATGTGCCTTGCTTTGCCTGTTTGCTTGCTTTACTTTTTCACATTTTGGTGACCAGCCATTGCAGCAACTGATCCTGACAGGGAGAATGACCTCATTTAGATCAAATCTAGGCCGTCTTCACGTGTCTTCACATCTTACTACATCTTAATACTTCACATCTATATGAGCTTCAAATGTCCAGAAGGTTGTTCTGTTCTGTTGTGTGTGTTTTCTGAAATCACAGACACCATCATGTGACCGAGGGCTAAGTCATATGACGTGTGCTGGTTCAGGATATGGTCGCAGCCCACTTAGCTGAGGGTATTTAAGTCAGTTGCCTTCTGGAGAAGTGGAAATCAGCATATAAAGTTTTCAGTCAGTGAGCTTTCAAAACAATTACTGCCTACAGATGCAGATGTTTTTTATGCAAGCAACCTGTACTCTCTCTTACACTGCAGTTAATGCCAGACAAACCAACTCTTTGGATCTTTAAAACCCTGATTTCACCATGAGTGCATGTATTTCTGTATCTTATCAGCCCCAGTGGGTAACATTAGGATAGAAAGTTGCAGCTCTCTTCTTGTTTATCTACGGTGGATACAGCTCGCCTCCGAAGCTCCTCCCCTCAGCATGATTGGTCTGATTCTCCCTTTTTAACTTGCTTTGCTTCATCACTCCTCTTCTGTTTACATATCCTTAATGTAAACGGTTGTTTTCCCATTCCTTGCTCATTTTGTCATTGTTTATCCACCATTACATTTGCTCACAGTTAGCACATGCGTGGTGGAGCGAGCCCATGAAGGAGCAGCGATTAAAGTGAATAGTAAGTTAATTCCTGAAGATAAAGTCTAAAAATAAAAAAAATGTAGAGAGAAAACATGACAAGACTTTTTAATACCCTCAATGGCCTTTATGTCTGAGGTAACCTGCACACACCAAGCACCTATATTTGGCTTTTGATAACAAATGTAAAAGGGCTGAGTGCTTTTTGAATGTAGATCCAAATTTTCATTCAGATTTGATAAACTTCTACCAACCACCTACTTCCTCTATAGATGAATCATCTGTTAAGTCAACAGTGAGCTGATGAAGTGAGCCACGTGGAAGACTGTGTTTTGAGGTTTTCATCATCATTCACTCTCCAAAGCTGCAGCAGCAGATCAGACTGCATTGATGTATTTGATGCGGTCCTGTGAGCTGGGACAGTGTGTGTGTTTTGGTGGAGGTGTGAGGCGTGAAGGTGAAGATACGCAGGTACATGCAGGTTGTATTTTGTTCCAGGGATGTGTGTGTGTGCCTCTGACGAGACTGAACAATTCAAGATCAAGGACACGGACGTTTAGGTATTTAAGAGTATTTGATGGATAGCACTCACTTTCTAAAGCCAAGAGAGTATCCACTGTTTCAGCAAAAACTGTTTGCAGCAGGGTGGAGAAGCCTCTGACATAACTAGGACACTAACATTATCCACTGAAACACACACTAATGAGATGATTTTACGGTCAGCAGCTTCTTAAGGCAGAGTGAGCACGTCTATTCAACAGCAGGAAAGCTGAGAGAAAATGAATCTTTGAATGGAAAATCAATTCACGACCAAGGAATAAAACGTGCAAACACAGTAAAATATTTGTATTTAACAGATTACTTTGGAACATTTCTCCTGTCAACCACTAACCGAGCGTCTTTCATCAGTACTCACTCTCTGCAGTCGTCCGAGACATGTTCGGGGATGCAGTAGCGACAGTCCAGAATCATGACCAGAGTCTCACTGTCGTTGGTTTCCTGGAAGGGAGGGACTCCACACACCAACATGTACAGGATCACCCCAAGAGACCAGATATCTAGAACACACACACACACAGAAAAGCATAAAAGTTAGCCTTAAATAGCGAATCAGCTCAGGCCTTAAAATAGCCTACAATTCCTCTGCCATCAGATCATATTTCGAGTTGTGTGAGCCTCGCAGTTCATAAGAGATGTTTAAAAATATTTGTCCTTTCTTGAAAACACCTTGTAGTTGTTTTCTGAAGCAGCCTACAGACTCTGTCCTACAGCTAAATAATGCTGTTTATGTATTCCAGTAGTCCAATACTGAACTCTTGCCTCCTCCACACCCTTGACAGAGAGGTCAGAGGTCAGCGTAAGCAATGGAGCTGCCTCCCCGCTGAGTCCTACGCAAGTCTGCATGAGGTCGATGGTCCTCAATGAAGTGAGGAAACATGGGAGGAAAGGTTGTGAATAAGAGGTGGATGTCTGGTTTTACGTGTCTAAAGTGTGTGAAGGATAAGCTGCCGATGGATGGGCTTGGTGTTCTTGACCCATGACCTAAAGACACACACACACACACACACACACACTCACTCTCACACACACACACACACACACACACTCACTCACACACACACACACACACAGTCACACAGGCTTCCTGGTGCTGACCGACAGTGCTGACACTGTGTTCTTTTCCCGTCTCCTCCCTTTCCTTCCCCTCCTCCCCCCGGCCTCCCTCCCTCGTTCTCATGCAGACTCGGTGAGAGGTGGCCCATGCAAACTCAGAACAGCCTGAACCAGGCGAGAACACTGTGGCCGGTTCAAGGAAACACACACGCACAGAGACACACAGAGGAAAGGGAGCTGAAGGCTGAAGGCCATAACAAACAGAGGGCCTGTTGTGGTGTTGTGCTATTCTGAGAATGATCTTTCCTTCTTCTGTTTTTTTGGTCTCTCCTTGTGTTTCTCCTAAACACTGGAAACAGGAACTCTTCACAGTGTGTTCGCACTGTGCATTAACTCTGATGAACACTGGAAATAAAGCCAGATCGTGTGTCTAATAAATGCTGTCTCTACTAAAATCAATTTGTTTCATGTGTCAGTTAGAGGACTTCATCTGTCATCAGAGTTTTTTCAGGGAGCAATGCACTGCATGTTTAAAAGCTGATTCAATCAGTAGCACATTAATCTTGGTAAAGAAGTGGTTGTGGTTATTTTTCCCTTATTTTTTAAGGTTCTTCACACATTTTTGCTTTTTTGTCTGGCTGCTGGTGTGCTGCATGTATTCAGGTTAGAGCTGATGAAGAGAAACTGTGGAGATTTTAACTTCAGAGATGCTCTTGCATCTTCTACACATCTGGTCCGGACTGAGAGATCTCAGCAGCTTTTGGCTGGATGAATATAGAATTTGTACGGACATTAATACATTTCAATGGTTGGGTGATCCCTGACTTTGCCTCGTCCGTTCACTTAGTCCATTACATCCAATTAATGAGAAAAGCTAATGACATTCCCTCAGCTGTAGTTTATGTTTAGAGCAAATTAAAAATGTGTACATGCTAACATGCTGAACTGAGACAGTGAACACGATACTACATCTGCTAAACATCAGCATATCAACACTGGTATTTTGAGTTAGCGTGCTGTCATCAGCATTTACTGCAAAGTACCTCTCACACCTGCTAATGTTGTTGTAGACTAGGCTTGTTTAAGTGCAAAATTACAAAAATAATTTAATATGGCATTTATCAATACCAACATTACAAAGAAGAAGGCCGAAATCAACATCCTCTTATAAGAAGATACAGACAGAGCATTAGTTTAGATAAGAATTAATCATCATTATTTGTGGAAACGACTGTAAAAACAATTTGTTTTCATTATTTCAAATGTGGTAGTGGGAGTTATTTTTAGCTTACAGATGATGATGACAGCTGTATATGACTTTATAATGAGACTAATGAGCAATTACATACAATTGTGAAAAAAACTCTACATAACTCTCTCTACCTATAGAGGGACTCAAAAATGTACCCTTTCATAATACAACACAAATCCAAACAGTGGTTTTCATTCAGATCCATAACTATCCATAGATTCTTATGCATTCCAGCCCCATGTGTGACAACATTGGGCCATTGTCCCACATTATGCTCATGAGGGTCCAAACAACAGCCCTCAGTTCTCGTCATACAATATACACTCGCGGTCACGCTCACGGGCACGCTCAGTTCAGTCTAGAGAAGCGTTATGCAACAGGGAGGAGAAGCCACTGAGTGCTGGGAGTGTACTTTCCTCTGCTCGCTGGGGAATATCACACATTCTCACCATGCATTAGTGGCCTGCTGACAGTACAAACATCAACTCCACACACGCACGCACACACACACACGCACACACACACAAACAAGATGTAGATGGGTTGATTCTAGTTTTGAAAAGCACTGTTGAGACACAAACACTAGCTTGAGTTCAGCTGTGCTCCCGAGCCAGGCAGATCCTGGTTCTTTGGTTAGCTCAGGCCCTTTGTAGGGGCTGCCTCTTTGAAGTGCGCATTTCAAGACCAAATACGTCATACAGGGTCAACACGGCCGGCCCCGTTCCAAAGGGTCCTCCAAGTTCAGACCAAAAAATGCAGCCCTAATTTGTCCAGCATTCAAAAAGCACTGGACCAATTATGGAGCCATTTTTTCATGATCTTGCCGAATGTCATTATGTTCCACCTGCTGTAATGATCCTGATAACACTGGGAACAGCACATGCAGAGGTGCATTTTTCATGAACCCAATATAGGAATCATCATCATCATCAATTCTGCAAGTTTGTGAGGTCACCTAGTGACTTTACAGTGGCTCAGGCAGAAATATCACTCTGTCTAACACTGCATTGTTTCTTGGAAGTCAGTCAGGCTTTGTGGATAACGTTTCATCATAACCTTCATAATCATAATGTTTCAACACATAACGTGGTGGTGTGCTAGAAAAGACCTTGTTGATATAACCAGAGTTTTTTCTAAAAAATAAAAAAAAACCCTTTGGGGAATATCCAGCTATTCCTTCTAAATCTAAATTGGGATGTTAAGGGGGGGACAAGCTCTCCATGTGCAGCTCAGAGCTGGGCAACAAGCAGCCATCACCCCCCTCTCTGCAGCAGAGAAATTAGTGAGGTATGCCGTGTTGTGGCCAGCCAAAGAAAGTCATTATTGTAAATGAAACTCTTTGCTGTGGTTCTATATATCACACTTTGTGGACACCGGGCAGCATGTTAGATGGCTCTAAGCTCACATGACCTCAGGCTTCATTACAGTATTTGACTTACTCTGAATCTTCCTCATCTTGTAAAAGTTCTTTAAAGAATGGGATTAACATCAGAGTCTGCCATTTACTGTTTTACACATTTAGAGAGCAGCCTTTTCTCCCATTAAACTCTTTTTTTTAAATTTTCACTGCACTGAAAATTTGCATATAAAAGTGATGTTACACTGTCTGCTTCGCTCAATTTTCCAAGTGAATAATTCAAGTGAACCGCATACCAAACAAAGTAGGCCCAGAAATGCAAAGTCAGTTCACAACTACATGTCACAACCACATGCAACGCTATTTACACCTCATAGTGTGAATAACAGAGTGTAGCTGACGCCCAGAGAGGATTACAGTGTCTGGAAGTTCCTCCTACACACTCCACCAGTACGGCTCTTTCACCCCTCAAGTCTGACTATTTATGTAACTTTACTGCTGAACCAAACTTCTCCATCATAACTTACTAATCGTAGCCATATTTAGATTGTTTCAGGCAGAGCACATTTCATACATATATCCTCATATGCACACCAATTATAACGATGACAAACCAAGCTGACATGCTGCTGCCCAAACTTAACAGACCATCACTGCAACAACATGGACCATCTAGATAAGAAAAAGGACAAAAACAAACATATCTTTAGCAGACAAATGTGCTACACTAGCAGTGATGACCTTAGGCATAAGGTCCAGCCACTTTCTTCTGTGTGACTAACGTGAAGCCTAACATTAACACTGACCTCGAAAACTGTACATGTTTGCCAGCAAATGAGCAGATATTATGTAACTGTAGGCAGTGTTTATCTTTGTCAAAGGCAAGAGGTCCCGTGGACCTTCCTGTCTCTCCTCCACATCATATGACTATCATCAAACAAACGCGCGCACACACAGTGTCTTCAGACACCTAGTGTTGAAGGAACCACAGTGTATTAAAGAGCAGTCTGTTTACAGAGAGAAATATCAAATAGACACAGAGAGCAATCTATGTATGTGTGTGTGTGTGTGAATGTGTGTGTAGTGATGGGTTTATGAGTCACCTTAGTAAGCTGAGATCACTCAGGGACATCTCTTCCTCTGTGTGGCTCAGGATTATAACACACACATGCACCTGTACATGTATGGTTCTGTGTGGGTGATGGAAGTGTACATTTCTATAAAAACGATGATATAATGATGATATTCAGCGGCTGAGTCAAGTCACGGTAAAACAGAACAGGGAAGTGCACTTGAGTTGAGGTGAAGCTGAAAACAGTCTTGGAGGATGTAAGAAACACAGAGAGGGATTTAAATGGATGCTCTTCGTGTGGACGCTTCGTGTAGAAACAGGAACTATAAAAAAGGGAACTAATGCAACTCATAAGTCATGTTGAAGTTATGGGAGCATGTGAGCAGGGTTTCTTCATCACCACTCCTTTTCACACGTGTGTCATGCCCTTGGTTAGCAAAGAAAACCCATCACAAGCAGACAAATCGCAGGCTGTACGAGAAACAACTATTAAATAAGGTTTTTACTCATTTCAGGCTGTATTTCCTTTTGACAACAGCAAATGCTGTAGGTGTCCTTCCAAAGAACGGCTCATAATTGCAGTTGGGATAAATCTGTATTCAGTGCAGATGCATTTGTGGTCACCAGAATAAAGAGTGCCCAAACACAGCCAAAATCCAGCCTAGTCCAGCTTAGAAGATAAGACTATCAACTTCCCTGAAGCGGACATGGCTGTGCCCCCGCCCCAGGAGACATGGGCACAAATCCCTCAGTCTTCCTTCTCTTTCTATAAAGCCAAATCCCACAACCCAGCAGCCGGCCTCACCTCGATTTCACACAGATCCCAGCAGTGCAGACCAACCTCTGTACTATGGATAAACAGTGATGCATGGGACTTTCTCTCTCTGTGATCTGTCTCTCTCTCTCTCTCTCTCTCTCACACACACACACACACACACACAAATGCTTGCTATGCAGTGTGAGAGCCGGTGGAGAGCTGCAGTGTTTGGTTCTACTGCAGAACGTGCCCAGTTGGCTCATGACTGGCTGGCTTGCCTAGACTGACCCAGATACACACACTAATCCTTTACAGACACACACACACACACACACACACACACACACACACAGATCTATACATACACACAGACACTTACAAGCACATAAATGTGGAAGGGTGCATGCAGCAGGGACACACACACTGCAGTACAAGAATATACACTGGAATACAGACACTGGGTCGAAGGGACAAATGTGGCCATATAATCCCTCTCACACACACACACACACACAAGTGTTGAACGTACACATACACATGGGGCAGCCCTCCAGCTGACTTTGTCAAACAGACCATTTGTCATGTTATCAGTTTGCCAAAGCTGTGCCAGACATGATTTTGTTTCATTGCTCATTCTTGACCTTCGAAGCAGCTCGTGACAAGAGTTCACCTTCTGCTGACAGTGCTGCATGGTCATCGAAAGCTCCTGAACTCACACTAAATGGACCTTTACTGTAGACTCCTGCTCAGTTTAAGGTCAAATCCTTAAAGAAAAAGACTGAAAATAGGGCGACAAGCCCCAGAACAGCTGCTAAATGGACGTCAAGGTAAGACTGCTGTGTGTGGGATGGAAGATGGTGGAGTAAATGAGTCTAACGTGGATTCATTGACAGGAATTAACTTTTCCTCTACAGCAACATTTGAAGTTAACATAACAATCTGATAGAGCACAATTACACATTTGCTGTTTTTCCATTTGGTTCATCATCTTGCAAAACTTCAGATTCCTCCCAGCTGGGCCAGTGATTCGTCTCAACACTCTCAGATGCAAAAAACAGGACCAAAATCAACATTTCTCACCCACAGCTGGAGCGTCGTACTCTTCTCCCAGCAGAATCTCTGGAGCGGAGTAGGCCAGCGACCCGCAGCTGGTGGCCAACATCGTCCCGGGCTGGAACAAGTTGCTGAACCCAAAGTCTGTCAGCTTCACAGCCCCCTGCTGCGGGAAGAACACCACGTTCTCGGGCTTCAGGTCCCGGTGCACAACGTGGAGCTGGTGGCAGTACGCCACCGCGCGCACGATCTGGGCGAAATGACGCTTGGCGGTGTCCTCGGCCACTCCACCCTCGTGGCGGAGGATGTAGTCGTACAGGTCGCCTCCCTCGGCCAGCTCCATCACCAGGTAGAGGGTGGAGGGTGTGTCGATGACCTCGTAGAGACGAACCACGTTGGGATGCTGCACCAGCCTCATGCACCTGAAAACGATCAGTAATGGTGGTGAGGTGAAAGTCTAATGGGGACATCCAAGTAACCAGGAAAATGGACTTTTAATAAGTAATCTTTGAATGGTGCAGCTACTTTTAGGGCACCTTAAACTTCGGACAGGAGCATCTTTTTGTTCCAATTTCAGATTGTTTACACACAATATAAAATCTGGAGTTTTGATACGCCATATGACCTAAAATACACAAAGTGCTCCTGTTTTTTCAACCTTTTTCTAACTTTGATAAGTTCTTCTCTCTCCCTGTGGTTCAGAATAATTATCACTCCTTACCTAACTTCCTGTAAGAGGTGGCTTGTTGCCATAACATCAAGTTTTGTCTTGTCGATCATCTTGACAGCAACCAGTTGCCCGGTGTTGACGTGGCGAGCCAGTTTGACCACGGCGAAGTGGCCCCTGCCCAGAGTCCGACCCAGGTGGTACAGCCCGCTGAGGTCCGAGCGGCCGGGGCTGCACCTCGGATCCACATGTCCATCCTGTGCCGAGCTTACGTCTCCAGAGGAGTCCATGTTTGAAACAAAGGGATGGAGGGAGACTGAACTGGAGGGCTACAGGAGGACGGAGAGAGGGCCAGGAAGAAAAAAGGAAGTGGACAATAGTTGTGTCAAGGTGTCGGGAACAAAAGGAAGAGGGGGTGCAGGGCAGCAAAGTTCTTCAGAGGAGGGGGGCCGCCTGGAGGGACAAAGAGAAGACAACACAATAAGACGAAGTGACGGCGCTGACGATTCTGCCCTTTGGCCTGAAGGGAGTTTAGATCCCATCAAGCACCGAACCAGAAGCAGATGATCTTTCACACATTTTTCACAAAGGCAGAGAGGACCCAACACGCTCCCATCAAGCAGTGAAGACTACGTTACTACGACAGAAGGTTACAGCAGAGCAGAGTCAGATATTCTTTTACAGTCTCCAATAACAGCCGTCCAGCACAAATGGCAGCAGATCAATACTGTAACAGGAAACCATGATGTGGGCATGAGGAGGGTCAAAAGGTGCCATTAGACCTGATGATGTCACCACCGCGTCTTCCCCGGGGGCAACAAGTTCATCTTCATCCTCACCACGGTCATCATCAACACAGCCCCCACTGTCCGCCCCCCTCCTCCCCTCCCCTCAGCACCGTCACTTGTTCTTCACTTCGCAGCCTCGCAGGCGGACTCAGGCGGACTGAGGCGGATTGAGGCGGGCCTCCTGCGTGGATCCGTCCCGCACAGCCACCTGAAGGCCAGCTGCTCCGCACGTAGTCTTCCTCCTCCTCCTCCTCCTCTCTCACTGACAGCGCCACCCGGAGACAACTTACCATGGAGGTGCAGCTCTCCCGCAGCCGCGCGGCTCCGTCCGTCCGTCTGCGTGTGTGAGAGAGTGTGTGAGACAGTGTGTGTGTGAGAGTGTGTGTGTGAGTCGCCGCTGGCTTCAGACGCACACACATCCAGCGCCTCCTCCTCTCTCACACCGCTGCTCCATGTGCGCACACACTCTCCTCCTGACACACACACACACGGACAGGAGGAACATCTCTCTCTCTCTCTCTCTCTCTCTCTCTGTGGCGCGCGCCCCTTCTGACGTCACTGCATTCCTCCTCGCTCCCGCAGCGGCGGCGGCGCTCGCGAGCCTCCCGCACGCGCAGGGGAGCGCGCAGAGCCGGAGGTGTGTGGTGTGTGTGTTTTCCTGCACACTGAGCCTTCACACGCTGGACCATGACCTCCATCACAGCCTGCGCTCCTCAGAAGCTTCTGATCTTTCTGCTCTTTGACCGGAAGTGGCGCAGCAGACCTGCTGGGCCTGAAGAGACTCAAGCTGAAGTTGTTTGTGTTTGTAGATCCAGTTTACACCAAGCAGCTGGAGGGACTGTGAAGCACTTTGCATTCCTGCAGGGGAACATTCACTGATGATGTCATCATGTATATTTAAGTGTGTGTGGCACATTGTGTCAGGCACTTCTTCTGTCATGGGGAGAAAACTGCAAGTCCCCATCAGATAAATGTTTACATTTGAGGGCGAAGGCTTTCTTCAAGCTTATGTTCAGGTTTAGGTTTGGGTTTAGGTTAGCAGTGTTCATGAGGGGACTGGACAGCTCTTCATGGGATAAATGGAAGTAATGTCCTCTAAAGTGCTGCAAACATGACTGTGTGTGTGTGTCCATTTATTTAATCTGATCCACATGAACCAGCACCTGACACTCATGTTCATGTTCTTGTGTTAAATGTCTTTATGCTGAGTCTTTTATTTTAATATTAGATGAAAAATCTTCTCTAAATCAACTTGATGATCTCATCCCAGCTGCTCTTTGTCTCATCTAAGCAGCCAGCCTGCAGAGCAGCGAGGCCATCTAGTGGTCCAGGTCTTTATTTCAACTCTATAGACAGAGGAGGGTCCTCCTGCACCCCACAAACTCCCATCAGTCAACAAACTGTACAGACAAATTAGTTTCAAGACTTTTAGCTTTTCTGTCTTGTTCCAGGTTTCTTTACTCCCTTTAAGTAATGTGGAACATTTGGGCGCCGACACATATATAGTACCTTGATGGAAATTTGTATCTTGTAAAATGGTTCATATAGGAAGACAGTTAAAGGCCACAGACTTGGATTGTGCCCTGTCTGTATGTGTGCATTTAAGGAGGCTGCTATTTTCTAGGCCTTATTGTGTTTGACCTTGTATAACTCATGTCAACCTGACATGACAAATGTTCAGAGGAAAGTAAGTGTGATGTGAAGGTGGGTAGAAGATGATGTTTGTGCAGGCAGTTGGGGCTGTTGAGGCCTGTCAGCCTGCCTGGAGGGAATTCAGACACCAGAAACTGGCTTTGAGTGATAAGGGAAGGTCCCAGTAAAATTGCCTGAAAAGAAGTTAAAAGGGACACAGTGATACGTGCCTCTTAAGTCTGAACCCCCCTACAATCTGCAGTATATAAACTAATGCCCGGGTGGTTCTGACTCAGTTGCTCTGTGGGACAACGCATTGCTTTATGCTTCATGTTGAAGAATAAAGCTCTCTGGACTCAACTTTGCTGGACTCCAGTGCTTATTTGACTCTTCATTTCTCTCAGAAGAAGATTTAAACACTTTGAAACTTTTTGAAGAAAAGACGTAATAAAGAGTAAGCTGCAGAGACTTGGGCAGCACCAGACTCAGTCTCCAACTGACCCTTGACTGACTCTACAGTCCAGCCTGAAAATCCACATCATGACTGTGATATTTTTATAAAAATGTTTTGTATGAATGATAGTTGAAATTATGTTAAAGTGTGTAAGTCCAGGATTATAGCAGACATACAGTTGATACTTGCTGTAATTTGCACTGTATCATTAAAGTAGTCCTGATTCACATATAAACAAGTGATAATGTTTACTAGAACTATAAATATAACAGAAAAAATAGGTATTATGGAACTTTGGGATTCATAGATGTTTTATTGTTTTATGCACTTAATCCAGAGTTAGTTACTGAACACTTTCGGTCTTTATCTGTATTTTGCAGTCGTAATTGCTGCTGTCGTACCCATAATATTTGGAGTGTGTGTGTGTGTGTGTGTGTCTGTTCACAAATTCCATTTGAGCACAACACCTTAATGCCATCTGGTGGTAGTGCCAAGAACGGTACTTTGATTAATTTTTTCTGTGTCACATAAAGTAGTAGACAGGCATATAAAGTATAACCTGTCAACAAGCAGACTTATTTCCACATGACTTACATACTACTTTCATACAATGAAACCATCTTAGATGGTTTCTAGGAAACGTCAGAGCCACTTACTGCAGTCTGCTATAATTCATCAATGACCCTGCAGACGAGAAAAGCTCAGTGAACGTCAGGAAAAAGGCAACTTTACAGTTTTTCCACATAAGACAAATAGAAGGATATATTTTTACTGTTCAACATCTTCAAATAACAAGTTTTACAAATGAAAAATGAAAGACTTCAAGCTTTTTCAGATGGATCTTTTTTATAGACTCAAATCATGGTTACATTTTATAAAGTACAAACAAATACAGTTCAGCGGAGAGAAAACACGGCCCCCGACAGGAAAGTGCGACATAAATTACTCATCAAAAAGGTTGAACATTCTCTAAAAAAGGCACCTTTTAACTTACAAGGTCACAACAATAGTAACATTTTAGTTAACCCCATTTCCTCCTCTCAATATGTAATACAACTCAACACGACCCCAAACTGAAAACTCAAACTACCACACAGCTGGCATATAACAAGAACATTACAATCATCTCAAAGATAAGACTTATTATAAGAGTGTTTTATTGGAATGATTAGAGATGTTCCTAATAAGCTGGCCAACATCTTACCTAATGCACTAACTTCCTAACTAAACTAGGGCGTAAAACTTATGATTCACATAAATAAATTATCAGTTAAATTATAGTTAAATTATATATTATTATATATTATTTGACACATTTTTTTAAAGTGCCTCATTTGATGCTGTTACACTGTAGAGCTGTTATGAAGGTATGGCTGGTCCTTGAGGTAGTACAGGTAAAGTTGATCCTAAAATCCACTCTTTCCCTGCACACATTGTGTATGTTTTATGTGTATGTTTTCCTGCCCAGCAAGTGTCGCAGATCACAAGAACCCTCTCAGTGGTATCAGGGCCTCTGTCAGCCTCTCTCTCATGATGTCCTTGGTCGAATACAGAGGCAGCTCCAGGATTGAGTGACATGTCAGAGACTCGGGGAGGTGCTGATCATGGGAGCTGCTCTCGATTTGTTTAACACGAACCTTCATCTGGATCTGCTCCATGCCAAGAGCAGAAACCCTCCGAAAACCAGTCAGGAACCCTGGATGATGACCCAAGCAGTGCATTAGTGGGGAGGTATCATTAACCAGTTAACTGTCAAAACCCGCCGGCGGGTTTGTAGTAACATTCCATAACTTAATAAATCATATTTTATCAATTTTCATTAGCATAAATTTATCACATAAAATCGCCCCGAGGGTTAAGTGGTTAAACTATGACATTTCACACCTGTTATTTCGACACCTGACAAATAGTTAGAAGAATATGTTTTTCAGCTATTTACATTTTACTGGTTTGGTTGAAGTTGTTCACTTCAGGTTCAATACTTACAAATGAAGTCTTTCCTCTGGTCTTCAGTCAGTTCATCAAAAACCTCCCAAAACATCTGTATGGTGGGGTGGCCATCACGATACCCAAACTGATAAACTGTGTTCTGATTTAAGAATGAAAAGACAGTTTGATGAAGAAAAGCAGATGTGGTAAAGCAGCTGCAGAGGAAACAAGAGGAGCTTGTGTTGTGAGCTGTACCTGTTTCAGCTTGGCCCAGTCATAGATGTCTTTGCCCACCAGCACTTCCTGTATCTCATCCGGTCTGAACAGCTTCACCAGATCACGGTCACACACCTGGAAGAAGCCTCGCTCGAACTCCTGAAACACACCCGCCACTGACGTGTTGAAGGCGTGATTCACACAGGCGTCCACAAACTCCCTCCTGTTAGGCAGATTAAAATTTGACGTCACCAGAGCTGATCTGGATGGATGCATCATATCATCTGACTTAGATGGAAATATTTCATATTCTTACTTATTTTCACTCATCACTGGCCTGCCAGGATTTTGGGGATCAAGCTCAACATCTGTCCCATCCCAGTAAAACTGTTAACCAATTACAAAAGAGAAGAGATCAGGGACAAACCCTCTACAAACATTTCTATAAAACCTTTGAAATACCTTGAGAAAGACAAATGAGACAGATTTCTGGTCATCTTTTTGAGTAAAACACCCACCGAAAAACCTTGGTCAAGGTTTTTCAGGTCATCGTCATCATAGTCCAAGATGTGCTGCAGACTCCTTAAAACACACAGTAAAACCATTTTGAGACAAAAAAGAAATGTTTCCTTGCTTATTGGACAGTATTTACAATATATATATATATATCACCTTTCAGACATTACAATGTAAAATCACAAATTTGCAAACTGACCTCCCAACAACTGGGTTGAACTCCATCATATCCTCCAGTGAAGGCTTCACACCGAGCAGCTTCTTGAACAGAGCCAGTGGGAAGGGTAAGTGTACGATACTCTGGTTGTACAGGGCTAATCCACACAGAACCCCGAAGAGGAAGAACTTTGTCTTGTCTTCCTCTGTTGCCTGTGTTAATAGAAGCAGAAACAATGAAACTCTTTGAATGTATTTCGATGGCTAAAATGAACCTTGATTCTTTCAAGAAGAATTTTCCTGTATGGAGAAGTAAAGTCTTACTTTGGAGGGGAACCATGCCATGTCATGGTCATTAAACAAGAACATCCCAGAATTAGACGACACCATGTCATGAAACAAGCGGTGAAAAAAGTCTCTTTTGTAGACATCTGTGATCTTTGGGTCCTCATCCAAATAAACCTTAGAGAGGAAAAGTTGAAACTCTTTTGTTATACAGATATTGAGATGAGAGTAACTACAGTTGAAACTATAGCCTAGTACTAAAACACACACACACACACACACACACACACAGAAATGATTTACCACAAGTGGCTTCTTGAAGTCGCTTTGTTGAGCAGCAGCCAGCTGTTTGAACGTGTCTTCCTCAAGTGACGTTCGTCTGAGCTTCAGTTCAAAAAAGTGTGGATTGGACAGGGGGACCCATCCAAAAGGCCAAACAGGAACCATCTTTGCAGGTCCCTGGTGCTTCCTCTACAATACAATTCAAAATGTGATTTAAAAAAAATATTTTCCTAATTTCACATCTCTATCGGTTTTTCTGCAGTTTGATATAAACAGGTAGCAATTTTATTATTGTAATAGAACCGCTCATATAAATGCATTAAATCAAAGTATACATTGATAAAACACACAAATTTAATTGATACACAGTTAATTTATTGGACATTTCCTGATCACTCTGATCATGCTGTTGGATGGTTTGTTTCCATGCAGCAATTTACCTGAATGCGTTCAGCACTGATGTCAAAAAATGTTTTCTTTGATTTCAGGTCCATCAAATGTGGGAACTTCAGGATAACTCGCTCATTGTTTGTGTCCTGAAAAAAGAGAAAAGTTTTAACAAAACATACTCTCTCTGATCAGATTTTTCTTTTCAAAATGTGTGTTCTTTAAGTGAATTAACATTACATGAAAACAGAAACAATGAGTTGATTGTTTTTACCTGTTGAAGAAATATTTGACTGAGGTCCACACCAAACATTTTTTCTGGGATCCTCTGATGTCCTGCAATCCTCTTGTTGGCCTTTACAAGTGGTATATTTGGTAGTAGAAAGCAAAAATAAAGGTAAATAGTATAAATAGTATCAAATTAGATTACAGATTATGTTTGGTGTGGCTTGAATTTCACTGGAAGAATAATGTAAGGACTGATACTAACGTTGTACATGCACTGGAGGACCTGCAGCAGGTTTCTGACTGATGATGTGCAGGGAAAAGGCTGCGACAGGATCTCTGACAGGGCCGTCTTCCACACTTTCACATGTCTCATCATGGTGGAGCGAGACAGCGAGGACCACCAGTCCCCTGAAGAAGACAACATGGAGATTTGCAGACACTGACATCAGTGAGCATTTAACAGCTGAGCAGATGTCAAGGATGTGAAATCTGGAGGGTCCCACTTGAATAATCATGAACCTGAATAATGATTAGGCTTTACAAATGTTAAATTAAAGACCAAATATTATCTAATATATGATTAAAGAATCCATCAACAATCACACAAAATAATAAACTCCAGGTTTAACAGGAAGTTCATACTATTTGTTATTATTTTCCTAATGATAATGATAATTTTTTAAATAATCATCTTATTAATCAAGTTTAGGCATATTAAAAAGACATGCTGCCCTTCACAGTGTTACTGCAATTTACTAAACAAATGACCCCTCCAAACAGTTCAAACAGTCTCTCACAGTACCTATGACCTGCAGGCTGTCAGCAGATAATTTCAGGACAGCAGCAGCCACTTCCTCGGCGAGCTTCGTGCTCTGCTGGCGTTTGTGTTTCTGGGTCACGTGCAGAAGCTCATTGAGGAGCAGGAAGATCCTCAACCCCTCCACTCCCACCGGATTCTCCTCGAGGGCGGGAAGCAAGCGCAGCACTGCAGACTCCACCTGTTGAAAACATATAACTTAATAAGTGAGAGGAATATTACAAAAAAAAGTTATGACCATAAATTTCACCCTCCATCTTGTTAATTGCTGATCAGAGACGTGCAAAACATAAATAGGCACAATTCCAGCTTCACACCTCTGTCAAAACTTCATGCTTCTTTGCCAGTTTCTCGAAAGCAAGTTTTGCACGTGAGAGGTTCAGACCGCAGTACTTTGGTGAAGTCTGGAAATGTTTATCTTTCCTGTGAAAACACAAAGTACATGTAAATATAGTGTCATTCACCAGGCACAGGAACAAAGACATGATGATGAAGCGCAGGTGATGTTTACCCTCGCTCAAGGAAACACTGATTCACACGGGGAGCAGAGGAGAACGTCTTGCTGATTTCCCTGTGAAGGTTTCATATTTTCAGTCAGTAACACTGAGAACAGAGCGTCAGTAGCTTTGGAGACATAATATGAATAACATCATCATAAACACTGTTTTTTTTTTTCATCATTACGAGACACTGTAGTACTCAACAAATCAATCATATATTGAGTAAATAAAAACTGCTGCAGCATTTATACTTACTGTTTTATCTTTTTCCATGATTTTGAATCACAGTTCACAGAGAGCCATTTATCAATCATATCCTCAGTGAGGTGCTGGGTCACACCGTTGACACTGTCCGTGCTTGAGTCCTCATGAACTTCCTATAACGGAAACAAGAGCGAGTTAATCTTTGATTTGGATCCATGACTTTACATATAGTGGATTACAATAACCATCACAATTCTGGTCTGTATTGTATTGTATGAATGTATTTGTGTCAGTACCTGAACAGACGTGCATGTTGCAAATGAACAGTTTTCTCCTGCGTAGATGTTCTTGATGATGTGACCATTAGTGGTATCTGGAATAATAACAGAGTAATTATTATTGAAATAAGTTGGTCAACTATTACAAACCCTTAGACTGTCTCAAATGTCTCTGTTTTTATAAAATACAACATCCCCTGCATTGCTATGATAACAACATGCAGCTATACCTCCCCTGAAAATGAAATGCACTTAGTCTTCACTCTCGTTGTCATCACACTCTTTACAGAGTTGCAAAGTGGAAGGAATCATTTTAGGTGCCCCCTGTTTAAGAATTATTATAAGTCCCATTTGTCTTTAACAACAGATTATCCCTCAGTGTCAGATCTTGACCTCGATAACCACTTTTAAACCCCTTTAAGAAATTATTTTGATGATCTCTTAATCACAATTATACCATTGTTATTTTTACATTTACAATTATTGACTATTTATTTTAGTTTTAATCATTTAAATAGAATTTAATTACATTGCTTTATAAATAAAATTGATTTGCCCTGGCTGGACTTGGAGTCAGTGAAATTATTTTAAGTGTAGTCACCCTGTGGCAGGTGAACAGGTAGCGGCACAGACGCATGACTCTCCTCTCCGTGTCCCAGCTGCCGTTGCTCGTCACATCCAAAGGAATAGACCTTTTTGGAGTCTGTCATCACTAGCGTGTGATTTCTGATTGAGGAAACAACATAACACAAACACTATTTTAATGCCAACAAAGATACTTTTTCAGAGGTGTTGCAGCCTCTCTCTCATGAGCCTATAACTATGCAGTACTCTCTCTATTGTTGATGGATGAGGCATAATCACGAGAGAGGATGTGATATGTAAGGAAATGCAACGACCGGAGAATAACAGCCAGTAGCAGAAAGTTGTAGTTTAATGTTGTTTCATAAACAGGAAGAGGCAGTCACACACCTTTCCTGTATCTTGCTCTGATGTTCTCAAATACAACCGTCTGACATTCAGTAACTTTCTCATGCAACATCTGATTGGTGTCATTTGGTCTCTCTGGGTTGTGTTTAAATGAACCACAGCTGGTGTCAGAAACAATCATGTAACTGTGGCATTTGTAAGCAAAAACAGTAACAAATTAGAGGATGTTAAAAATGTATGTATGATGTAAAAAATCCCATTGTGCTTAAACTGCATTGGTACTAAGATTAGATATTAAAAAGTAATTGCATAAGAGCCAGTTTATTATTTTACTGTACCGTCCACATGCAATCTTGGTGACTTTTGCCCCCCAGAGCTCTGCAACAAGCCGAGGGCGCAGTTCATCCCTGAATGAGTTGTGCCCGAGCTGTCCAAACTGACCAGAGCCAAATGTAAACACTGCACCGTCCTGAGGAAGAAAGCACACAAGCACAGTTTAAAGTCCCATCAATTACAGCAACATTAAGCACCAGCTACAACCTTACTGACTTATTCAAATACTATCAATAACATGTCATTGCTTACAGCACGAGCATGTCAGATGACTTTCTCTGTCTAACCTTTGTCAAAGTGGCCGTGTGGTCCTTTCCACAGGAAACGTGGACGGTTTTCTTCGTGTTCAGGTGATGAAC